>JAOUZG010043946.1:523967-617510 GCA_026289955.1 Argiope argentata | reverse complement strand
TATATATATATATATATATATATATATATATATATATATATATAAATTCTTTCTTTCTATTAAGATGTAACCACCAATTACAGTCCCTGAAATTTTAATTACATTAATAATTTAATTACTTTAATATTTAGAAACAAAAAAGAAATAGAAATATCTGAAAAATTATTTACCAACGGATTCTGATAAACCATCTTCTATATCTACTCCAACATACGTAACATCTGCATCAGGAATTTCTTGCTTTATAAAAGAATCAAACATTTTGTTCACGACTTCCTTCGCAACTGGATAATCTGGTTCAAATACACCAACTGAAAAGAACGAATATCATGCATATAAGAATTTATCATTCCATTCAGAGAATTCATTCTTTCAGTGAATTTATTTCATATTTGATATTACTTTAATTAAGTTTTTAAATACTGAAGGCATTATTTGCTAACTATTTATGATGAAACAAATTGTTTTGCGGTTGATGTCACATAACAAATGTAATTTTATGCATCAGCTACGATTTAACTATATTTTATCTTATGATTTGTGTCGTTCCATCCTTTTTCCACCTGTAATATACACAATTAATAGGAAGAATCAACTGGAGTGCATGACATGAGAATGAATCGCTTATTTTCTCTTACCGTCTATTTTTTGGAACTATTTTACATCATTCTTTTCCCCATGGTCCGTGAGAGAAAGAAAGAGATTCAATACCACAGAGATTCAGGAATACAATTACCATTAAATCTTTCTCTAGAATGCTTTGAATAGTTAAATTACCCAGAGGAAAGGTGGTTTACAATTATTCATTTCATCTTCACTTTCTAACAAGATATTCGCAAAAGTAATTTCATGAGTAAAGAATAATCATTATTGTTGCTTACCAAATACATATCGAAACCATCACTTAAGTCTTAGCATAGTAATGAAATAAAAGCTCCACTGTTGAATTCATTACGGTCTTGATTCTTCCCATTTATTTAGTTGAAATAAGTCTGATATCAACTAAACATGATGCTTAGTTGATATCGTTGATAATCAACAATTATTCTATGACATCAAAGTATTTTTGTCATTGTTTATCAAATAAATTCATTAAAAATTCGTTTCGTGCAAGGAAATTTGGATGCAAATCACTTACTGATTTTTCCTATAAATCATTTTCACATCAAATTATGGTATTTCTAAACTAATAAAGTATAATTAAATCATTCGTAGACGCTATATATTCTACCCAAAACTTGGAAGACAAAAAGTTGATTCAAAACGATAGCATATTCCCAAAATTGAAAGTATCACTTACTAACATAGAAGCAAAAAAAAAAAAAAAAAAAAAAAAAAAAATTAAAAGGCTTAAGGTAGCATTTTTTTCTGCCACAATACCATTACATTTGACGCTGTAAAAAAATTCTTTATTTAGTTAGAAAGTGTAATATTTAGAGTCACTTAACAATAATATTCATTGGGAAACATATAACAAATGATCCGATTGGCATGGAAATCTGATTCATATGTTTATCTCTTTTATACACTATAAAACGTGTGGAGTAGTTTTTTTTTTATTTTTTAACCAACCCCTCTGAATAATGGTGATCCCCAAGGCGCATGAAGATGTACATATAGTATAGCTGGAGAGATTTTAATGGAACCTGGTAAAATTCACATAGATCGACTAAAAATATTGAGAGGTTAAATTAATCTTAATTCCGATCTCTTTTGACTCAAAGAGGGATTTGTATGGAGATATACATTTCTAATAAATACAAATTTATGATTTATAATATAAAAAAGGGCATAAAAATAGAATTAAGTCCATGTTTCAAATTTCTACTTCCTTCTATATATTCTTTGCATAGCTATTTAATTTGTAGTTAATTGTTGTAATTTGTAGTAATTTGTGTAGTAGTGTTTAATTTATAGTAATTTGTTGTTAGTTTAATATTTACAAATTTTAAACTTATATGAATTTTTTGAGGTTATTTAAATTCTTATATGAATTATTACAGTTCAACTTAACAGCTAGGAAAGAACCTTAGCATGTCAAGTCCCTGATTTCGTTAAAATGCATTTTAATGTTCAGATTTGAATTAGGGATGTTTGAGTAAGCTTATTTATAATTTAAAAAATTACTTTACTGGCTATTTCATTTCATTTATTTTTTAAATAAATTTATACCTCAACACTTTAAAAATTATTTATGTATAAATAAAAGTATTTCTTTAGTTCGAATTGATTTAGGGAAGAAAAAATTCACATTTTTCTTGCTTAACGATATCTAAATCTTTGAAGTCGTAAATTATATTAACGTATTGCATAAAAATGAGGAAAAAAATATCAGTATGCTAAGAATTATGCTCTAGAGTACTACTGCAACTAGAAATATTTATTCAAAATTATTATTGGATTTTATTAATTATTCAGTATTGACCATGTGCATGAGTTGATTCATTCATTGCTCTTATTTGCAATGAAATGCTTTCCTCAATTTTCATCAGTAATATTAACCTGAAAGAATATGCATGACGTCAATTCCTGTCCTCCTATATTCTGCCAAGAGCAATTTTATGATTAGGAATAACGATTCTGAAAATAAATGTGGCCTGTATTCAAAAAAAGTAAATTATCAAAAGCAGAAGCGTATCGGAAAACTAGTCGTATAATCTACCTATGAATATGCAATAAATAACACAACTTTAATAATTGAAAACTAATGGAGAAATTTCATGTTCCCTTTTCTCATTACCATAGGAACTAATTTGAATTTTTAGTTTATTTGTGATTATCATGGGCATTATTTATTTGCAATGGCAATGCACTTGCTGACTTCTTTTTAATGAGCTTATTTACCAGCTAAAAAACCGAAATGAGTGGATGGGTAAGTAATGCATAATATGATTTTAAAGAATGCATCTCATTACACAGAGAACTTTTTTTGGACTAATTTGATTCCTATATCTACCTTTTCACTTTTACGATAAACAGAAGTTCATATTTAAATTAATCCTGCAGATATTTAAAAACATAAGGTCCATTTGTTGATGACTTTTAAATTACTTTTTTTTAATGGAATTTTTCGAAAAAGCTGCTGCGAAACACGAAAACACTGGCGATGTCTATTGAATGAACAAAAGCATTACTTTTTCCTGAAGACTAGTAGTTCTTATTTGAGTTAATTTCTGTGTATTTACATTTGAAAAGGACATGCGAGTTTAAGAAGTTAATCTTTTGTTTTCAAATATCTAGATGGTATTTAATCACCCCTCTCTTTATTAAGGACATTTTACACTTATGCTAAGCTAAAACCAAGACTTAAGTTTTATAATTGTGAGAAAATGTTGTATAACTTTATACAGCTGTACTGTTTTTAACTTAAGAATATTGGATACTATTTTTTATCATTATGATCAAATTAAAATTGGCAAATTTTTTAAATATTGAATGGAAACTATATTGGCAAATTATTTCGAAAAATTCCTGTAGAATTTTTACACATTCTAAATTAATTTTAAAAATAGTTTCCTATATAACTAAGTAAAATATTGTAGATATAATATATGCAAATTAGCCATATTTATTCTTAGTTTTCATAAACTAAATTTTCGAGGAAGCTCATGTATATTCTATCCATAAAAAAATTGATATTTCATGCAATAAGAATTGTAAACTTTTAGTACTGTAATGAAACTTATATCATAATTTTTTTTGAAAACAAGAGACCCAGGATTTTTAAATGAGTATTTCAAAAAAATTATCGTTATAGAGTTTAAAAACAATTTGCATGAAGCTATTCAAAAATTAATTTGATTCCTTGGTCAATCATAAAATTTAGCTAGAAGCTCTACAACTAAAGTTTGGCAAAATTTCAATTTGTTTTTTCTTCTCTTTGAAAATAATTTATTCCTATTAAAATTTTTAAATACATTATTTGATTTGCTTTATTTAGATAGTAAATGTTATTAGAAATGGCCTATTGGTTTTGAAAGACCTCTTTCGCGTAAAAAAAAACCATATTGTGTTTTTATTATAAGTTCCTTCTAAGCCAAAGCTTATTTTAATACTCTTTCAATCGTTCAAATAAATGGTAAAACACTTTTTACTCTACTTTCTGCTCCATTACTGTGTTTCTCTTTTTCATAGTATTTAAAGACATTAAATACTATGACATTAAATACTATGACATTAATACTATCTTTTCATAGTATTTAAAGACATTGGTATTACATACTCAGTGTTCGTTTGAGGTCCCTTATAAATCCAAATTCGTGACTTGACTGATGGACACTTGCTTAAGAAAGTAATCATTCAAATTTAACAACCTATTAATATGTAGCATGTGAGTTCCAGAATGGATATTAGTGACGCATTGTTTCATTGGCAGGTGCTTTTCCTTTGTTAGCTTTGAAGTAATCATTCATTCATCTCGCATGCCAATATTCTTACCATAATGAATAGAAGTGGAAACAATACCATTTATGAGCATTGGATCAATGGGCTAAGTTATAAACAGTAGAAGAACAAACTGCGTGATTTGGGATCCCCATTCACTCGAAAATGAAGAACATCTCCTGCTGCAATTCTTCAGAGTTTGATGCCTCCAACGGAGAGTTTTTAATGGTACTATTCAATCTATTTTTAATTTTATGCATCTAGAAAGATTGCTACATGTTGGTAAAAGCTGCTGGTAATTTTGACTATGCTGAATGTCGATAAAGATATTTGAAAACCCATATCCAGGGCATATACGTGTCAAAAACACATATAATCACTATAAAAGAAAGCAATGGAAATGCTTGAAAATTTCTTGAATTTGTTAATTGAATTCTGCTTGTTTTATAAAAACATAGTAAAAAGCAATTCAAATTCCAGTGCAAATTTCTAAGAAATTCATCCTATTAGAGTAAATTTCTATTTTCAAATCACATCACATGATTTCTAGGAGTTGTATTGGATTAAATGCTTCAGATTTATACCAGTTTCTGATGCACACGAATGAAACATGATTTTTAAGCAAAATTTCAAGTATTCAGAGGCATTTTGTTGAAAATAGATTGCGTTCATTTATGGTGATGCAATTTTGTAATTTTCAGCTTTTTAGCTTAATACGTTAATGAGGTTGAAATAGCATTTTTACACTAGCTTCAAAGAATTTTTATTCTTTTTAATGTGCAATGGAATCTTTCTACATTTTACTTCATGAAAAATAAGGTCTGTAATATTATTATAAGTGAATCTTGAAAACTTCTTTTTTAAATCAAGAAACGTTTCATTTTTTTAAATTTTAAGTGTTAGGTTACAATGAATAATTACTGCCCAAATTTGACTTAATGCTCCTTTTTTGGTACATTTTTAAGAAGGATAAGGTATTGTATTGATAAAATGAAAAAGGTGAGAAATGAAATGCTTATTAATAAAGGAGGACTTGTTCCATCCTTAATTTCAAATTTAAAAAATGAACCAAATGCGGTAGTTAATAATAGGTTACAATAAGAATTTTATAATTGTTTTAATTTTTTTTGCCCTTTAAATTCAAGCATAGTAAGTTACAGGAACGTATAAACGGGAATAAAATTATTTAGAGTAAACACGGAAAAACATAAAAGGCACCACAAGCATACATCCATGCAGACATCTTATGCTGAGGAATAATTTATCCAATAAATGCGTAATAAATGAATCAGTTTCTAAAGACGTTCATTAAAATACTGAATGAGGGAAAATGCGAAAGCTTATACTGATAGTAAATTTAATACAAACTTAAAAAAAGACAATTCTTATTAAAATGGAACTTTTTTTATTTTTATTGTTCTCTACGTTTTGGTATTGTGATTTATCATTATAAATATTGATGAAAGTTATTATATTAGGTTTTTTTTTCTAATTCCTTTCTTGAGACTGTCAATTGTGTAGAATCAAATTTTAATTGAATCAAAGAGTAAAGTAAAATTTTTAGAAAATATTAAAACAGCTTGTTAACATCCCGAGGCATATTATTATATATAATTTCTATTACTTTTCTTACGTTAAACTTAATTTTAGATTAAAGAAAATTTGGACAAAATTCAAACATGAACTGGTTGCATTTCGAGAGATATTTTATGAAATTCTTGCTTCCTCGTATACGAAGCATTCTCCTCGCTTCCATTCTCTTGATTTCCTCAAATTAAAAAGAGTATTTGGAGTTATGTCTGTTTATCATTTAACACTATATCAATTATAAAACAAGTCAAACGAGTGAAACTTGGAATGCAATTTTAATACAAAAACTAGATATCTTCCAAATTTCAATTTAAACTCGCCAATGAAAAAAAAAAATGCCTGTCGTTTCAGTACATTTAAGCATCCGAAATAAAAAATTCTTTTGAGAAAGAAAATATCTCGCATGTGATATTTTCTCCAGAATTATAGATCTGTGTAAATTACAAATCCGTCTGTGAGTTGACCGTCTGTCTATCTGCTCAATCGAATATATATTCGTGTGAGGAATTTTTGGTACGAAATTTTAGATTTGCAATAAATTTTGGAACCAGTCAGTCCACAGGAAGAGATATAAATTTCCCACTCAATTCTCTTCTCTATACATCGAAGATAAACCTATAATGGATATAATTAATAAGGGATAAACATCATGGATAATGGATAAACTTGATTTATAATGGATAAATATGATGAATAATGAATAAACATTATGCATAATGGATAAACATGAAAGAAAACCAAGAGGATGACACACCTGCTATATTTATTAGGCTTCTATTATTTACTTAAGGACAGGCAAATAACTCCAGAAAGAAATAATAAAATTCAAAAATTAGAGATTTTCCTTCTCTCAAATTTATAAAAAATTAAAAAGGCCATTCTAGCAGTTTAAAATGATTTTTACGCATACATTTTCTTTATTATAGAGTCCCCTTTTAATTCTGAGATTCATCTTAATTATCTGTTTATATGACATACATTGCTTTCACGACCTTTCAACCTTCTGAAAAATATTTTAAACGAAATTAAATGCACTACACATGGACGAAATTGGTTTTAAAATTAACCCTTTTTCCGAACGAGATTTTTTTCATCTTAATTTGTAGTCAATTCTTTTATAACTCTGTAGACTTAGTTTTTGAAACTATTAGTCAATGATATTCATATAAAAACCATGCCACAACTAATAACATGAAGTAATGCATTGTCATTTCTTTGATGTTTACGCTTAATCTGTCTCGGATATTGCTTGTAAATTACCCCTTTCTCATTCGCGTGCAGATGATAGTAGACAAAATCTTCATACGAGTGTTGTTTTTGGAAGGAAGCAAATCAAATTGCCTCTTGTCCTTGCCCATAAACATTCAAAAGTCCATTACTGATTGCGTTTATCTTTGTGGTAATGGTTCATGTTTCTCAATGACGCACGTTTACTTATTTGTCTTCGAAAGAGTTGTTCATTTTTAAGTTAGCTGTCATGGAAACCGTAAAATTCGATAAAAACCAAAAGAATTTTCTCCGAGTAGAAGTGTAATTTAAATTTCTTTTCAGAATAGGACCAACTGAAGAGGATTTTGGTATTACTTGTAGCACGTGATAAACATTCTCAAAAGGATTTTTTTAAATTTTTTATTCTTACTATTATTTCCAGAAATTACCCAATCGTGCAACGCTAAATAGTTTACAATATCCTATAATATTGTGATATGCCGTTTAATATTTTACAATTTCATATAATATTATATAATATCGAACAGTATTGTTAAATGCCTTATAACTTTATGCCCTATTTTCTTATTGGCGATTTTAATAAGGAGCTGAGGGTTATTTATAACAATTTTTTGGCACAAATGTTTATACTTTTAAATGTGTTTGCAATTCAGATTATAACTGCTTTCTTTTACAATTTAATTAGTCACTCGTAATATTCACAAAAAAAAAACATTTAATAAATTTGTTTATTTTAGTACCAAACATATATTTTTCAAACCTTGTTGGCTGTCATAAGGCTAGTTAGTTTGCACGGATCACGATGAAGTTGTAAAAGGGGAGATAAAGTTGTAAAGGCAATAAAATTAACATTATTTGAAATTTTCTCTTTTCTTTAATTTATTAAAGTACATGAGGGATTTGGTAATAATTCCTTGGTATAGTGATAATGGATGTTATTAAGTGATTTACAGTAAAATAAATTTAAAAGTATTACATTAATCAACATGTACAGATAATTTTGCATTAGAATTGTAATTAACGCAAATAAGCGATGGACTGAACATATTTTGCAAATTAAAAATTAAACCCATTTTACTTCATCAGAATTTCTAGCCGTAGGTGTCTGGGTGGCGATTCTTAAGAGTTTTTGGTTTAAAACTCGATTCTGATGGAGAACCGTCTTGTAAACGGGTCTGATGTATGTATGTTTAATATATAGGTGCTAAGATTCCCACTTATATCATGCAGACATTTGGGAAGGGTGGATGTGTGTGAGAGAGGGGGGGCAATGATTTTTATTCAAAATTACGTGCTCTATTCTTAAAATGCCTAATGTTACTAGTAAACGGAGTGTTAATGTAATAAATTGTAATATATTATAGGAGGTTCAGTATTATTTCTGTATGTTAAGCAAAAGCGTTCTTCTTTCTCCAGATCTGTATGCGAGTTCAAAAATCTTTTCCTTCACTTTAAATTCTTTAATACAGCATTTATTAAAATTATTTCATAGTTCTGCATTTTATTTTATATTCTTCAATACTTAGATTCCAAGCAATGGAATTAAAAGCTTTAAACGCTTTTAGCGTGTAAAGATAAGCAGTTAAGTAAATAAATCCTGAAACAGTCCTTAGCTATAAAAATTTCTTCTTTGTAATGAAATTTCTTTGAAGATTTTTTAAAATAAAATATGAAAGAATGGAGAAGGAAAGTGTTCAAATATATACTCAGCTGAAAACTATCCAGGGGTCAATTAGTAATTCCATTATTCATAGCATTAGTTTTTCCAATTCATTAAATCTATCATTCAATTTTATGGCGCATCTGCACAATGAATGAGCTCCTAAATACCCGCCCCTTCCTTCTCTATAATTCTGGTATATTATTTTGTTTCCCTGTTTTACGCCAATGGAAAGGAAAAGATATACTTGAAGCTGGTTTTTCGATGAATATTTAAAATTTGTGAAACGTTTTCAAAGATTCTCGAAAAAATGATTAAATGAACAAAAATTATTTTTTTTGAAAACTCTCTTTATTAATTTTGACTTTTTATTCTTATAAGAAAAATGACAAATACTGAATTTTAAAAATAGTCTTGGAAACGAATTTATGTTAAAATAGAATTTCGCATTTGCATTATATGCATATTAAAGATTATTTATGAAATAGTAAACAAATAAAACAAAGTAAAACTCGGTTAACTAATTAGATTACCCTACTTGATCATATTTTAAAAATAAATGGAAACCTCAAATTGGAATAGAATTGAGGGAACTTTATATCTTTTTTGTTGTAAAGTTTCAATGAAATTGTGAGGGATTTTAGTTCTCACTTGCCACCGAGGTGAATTATAAAAAAGAGAGATAGTAGGAACAAGGGGTTTGTGTTGTTGCTGTTACTAATCCCCTAGGCCTAGACATCTAAACAAATCCAAGCGACCACGTCGCACTAAAAGAGAAAAAACACTCCTATCCCCGTCCATCAGTTGCTTCTCGGAGGCATCAATACAATTGATGATGTGAGAAGGAGAAGCGATAGCCAAACAGTGGTAATGTGCATAAATTTTCTTTATTCCACTGAATGTTAAACTTATAATATGGCCAGTCCATAGTCTTGACAAGGCAGTCTGGGAAAGTCTCGAGCAAGTGCAGTGTATAGAGAATCTAGGACACTCAGCGGCATACCAGTCATGTTTAGGTGTCATACCAGTCATGTGAGGCTAAAATAAATCTTCCAAGCCGTATTTATCTAAGCCAAAAACAGAGAATAAACCTCTGAAGCCACAGTGGTTTTTTAGAGAATTAAAGAGACTGTAGTTAATGACTATTCAGATTCATATCAGCCACGGGCAACCGGATCACAGATAAATGGTAAACTATTTATTTTAAAGATGTTTGATGATATTTTTTTAAAATTCATTTTAAAAACATTTTGCAAAATATTGGTAGTTGATATTTAAAAATAATTTCTTTCTAACATGTGAAGGATTTTTAAAAAAATAACCGAACCAAATTTATGGTAATTTGTTTGGGTTTAAGGATGCATATCCGGTAACTTTTAAGTGCTGTCACTAGAAAAGTCATTGACTCTTAATATTATTTATTCTCTCCTCGATCATTTTTTCAAATTATGTGGTGTACCTCGGCAGCCCCTGGTCACTTTGATGATCAATAAAAGGCGTTGCGTCAACGCGAACAAAAGATCGTGAGAATGGATTCGACTAGTTGGGGGAGTATGACAGGTGTGAGAAAGTTTGAAAAAGAAATTCTGATGAACATTTTGTACAAAATATTGGATAAAGTAGATAAAAATGAAATATCCACTTCAAAAGGATGAATGATGGTCTAATAATAATGGATACTGGTTGTCATATAATCAACAATAAATTACGCCGGCTTGCTGGCACAGGGGTAGCGCGTCTGCCTCGTGTTCAGGAGGTCCCGGGTTCGAGTCCTGGTTCGGGCATGGTTGTTATTCTGTGTACTATCTGTGAGATGTGTGAATGTGCCCCCCTGTAAAAAGGGGTTGTGCAAGCGAATGAGATGAGTGTGTAGCAAAAGTCATACTCTTGGCCCTAGTTGGCGCTACTTGAAACAAGAGACGCTTCACTCGGCTTAAATCTGCTGCTGGGTCCAGCAGCGAGCTTGTCCATAGGCAAGTGCCATTAGAAACAACAATAACAACAACAATAAATTACAATCTTTATAAATCTATAAATCAGATAAATTGATGCTAAACTAATTTGTCAGTATATTGAAAGCGAACATTTTATTCACATATTTACCATTTGAGTGAATACGTTTCCATACGTTCGATAGATCCTATTCATTATCACGAACTTTACTTTTAATTTATCTCCATAAATGATAAAATGATACATGCCATTGATAGTATGTGAACTCTAAAGAGGCTTATTTACTGTTATAAATTATAAGTGTAAAAAGAAAAAAAGGAATTTTAAAATTTGCGCGATTTCTTTTGGAGGGATTTTTAGTTGAAAAATTGTGCATTTCTTATCGTTCTTTGTCCATCTGTTACGCAATTTACTATAGATTTTTATTTTTCACAGCTATTGTTCTTTATTTCGTTGTTTTTGTTACTTTTTGTTTATCTTTCTTGCCTTTATTTTAGCATATGCTAGACACTTCTTAAACAGAAATCTTAATGTAAATACAACTTTGACCCTCAAATACATTAAAGTCAAAAGTTAAAACAACGTGACAGAAAAATTGGATGAATTTATCAATATTTAATATGTTTTTACTTTAAAACTATGCTACATAAATGCACATTTCCTACGCAGTTAAGCATATTCGTGGCGAAATTCAAGTAAATGGCATGCTATGAATGATTTATTTCACGAACAGTTTTCTAAAATGACGAAAATAGTATTTCAAGACAAGAATAGTTTTTTCAAGGCAATAATAAGTTAAAAATAGAGGACGCGTGCATTTAAGAAGAAAAAGAGCAACATCGTGCCTTTTTTTTCATTTAGGCAATTTCAGAAAATTTTGAAAAAAAAACTATTATTCTTGAAAACTTCGTGACATTTCAAAACAGGAAAAAGAGAATATTTATGTATTTTCATTTAAAAATTGATTTGTGTCGTTTTTCAAACCTAGAAATACGCATAGTAAACGCTATAATCAGTGGCACTGTAATAGTTAATATTTCTAAAGGCATAGTGTTTATTTTTCTTACTTTTCATAGTAGTTTGCTTTAAAAAAATGAAATAAACTTATTTATATTTTGTTCCTGAGGCATTTTCCAAACTTCCTTTCTTTCTTTCTATAACATTGTAGGAACTATATTTCTTCCTCCATCAACTATAACATTGTTTCCAATTTTAAACAAATGTTATAATTTTGCTCTTATATGATTCTCCAAATGTTTTTCTCCGAAAGTCAAAGCTGTACTTGAGTACATTTGAGTTTTCCCATGATTAAAGGAGACCAGCTTTTTTCTATAGATGGTTTTATGTTAAAAATGAATATCAAAAACAAAACGATTCTTATCATTAAGAGTAGGAATGTTATGAAAAAATCCTCGTGACTTCCGTTTTAGTATTCTGCCAGTATTTTCTTTATTAAATTACTAAAATATATCCTAAATAATAATATAAATGCTGCTAATGTAATTTATCCGTTATTAATTAACTCACTAATCAGTTTTGAAATTTCTGGCTAAATTTATGTATAAAGAAAATAAAAAAAAACTATTAGCATGTGCATAAATTTTTTAAAGAATCAAAATTAAGATTTATCAATTCAAATGTCTTTCAATACTTTCGTGTAATTTAACGTTAGTTTATTTATCCGTATAAGCAAAGATATTATCCGTATAATTATAGATATTATCCGTATAATTATAGATATTATCCGTTAATTATAGATATTATCCAAAGATATTATCCGTTAATTATAGATATTATCCAAAGATATTATCCGTTAATTTATTTATCCTTATAAGCTGGAAAATATTAACAGAATTTGTAACTTTATATTAACCCAACGAAATTATATTCAGAAAAGGAAAAGAGTTATGAAAGTAATGCCTATCTATAAAAAGGTGCTCTTGTGATATCGCACTTGAAATTAAGTTATTGGTGTACATAAAGGATATTTTTTTTTGTTGAATCGAGGACTCTACACATTGGGAATGGGCTTTTAAAAACATTTTTACACAAATCAATATGCTTAATGTTTGATAAGACGGTATTTTATCAGTTCCTCACTGCCTTTCTATTGTACAAATTTTTTGAAATTCTGTGCGTTTATGTGTTTACCAATAATAAAACACTGCTTTAATATTCTATTTTATCCAATAGTTTATTGATTTAATTAACTTTTGATTCCATACAAGTGGCTTAACTAGATAGCGGATTTAAGAAAAATTGATTTTAAAATTCCACAATACTTATAATGATGAATTGAAAATAAAAAATCAAAAAGTAGAAAATAATTGAAATAAAATGCATATATAATATTAGAATAATTTCTAATTACATTAATAAAAATGCGTTCTTATTCAATATTATTTGTCATACTTTTTTAAATAAATTTTCTCATTAGAGGCAGTTAACAATATCGGATTACACCGTATAGTAACTTTAGTTCACGTTGACATTTTCTTTCAAAATGGTAGTATTCAAGTAGACATTTTCCATAACTATCCCACTTTATTCATGTGAATAGTTTTTAAATAAATATAACTGAACACTCTCTGTATCTTATAATACACATATTTTTAAACGAATACTATGCAATATAAGTATGTTCGATGTAAAATTTTAATTCTGGATATTGCAAATATTGAATAAATATTTGAGAAGAAAAATGAAATCTTCCAAATAAAGCAAGTTCTTATGGTCCTCATTGTAGCGCATTAACGAAACAATGTCACTTAATTGAAAATAAAGAACCATTTGAAGTCAAATAAATAAAATAATTTCAACAGAAATTAAAAATCAAAAATAACATTATAAAAGGGTAAAAATTTAATATAAGAATTAAAATTTTAATTATAGAAATTATTGCTATTTTTATTACTTTTGAAATATCTGAAAATATTTATTTCCGCATAAATATAACTATAAACCTGCTCGTAAATTTAAAAAAAAAATCTCTCAAAATTCGGAATTTAAAATTAATAATTGCGGAGAAGGAACACATAGCTCTCTAAAAACGAACTTTTTTTAATATTACGATCAGTTGTGTAACCAGTTAAAAAAGTGAAAAATTAAAAAAAAAATCTAATTCTAAATTATTTCAAAAAAAGGAATTTTTGCAGAAATTTTTGCAAACGTATCAGAGCAATATCAGAGATAAATTAAAAACTAGGATTTAATTATTAAAATTATATTATTAATTAACTATTGAAAATATTTTTAATCTAATTAGTTAATAGAATTAAATAAATTATAAAATTTATCAAAAAAATTTCACTTACCTATGGTTATAGTTAATACAAGTTTGTAACTGCATATCGACAGCCATACAACGCTGAACAAAATAAACAACATGTTTCTAAACTTCTAAGATTCGTCCAAAACACGATCTATAAAAAAATAATATCACTTTATGATTTCGTATTCCTGTTTCCATAAAAGAATTATTATAATTAAATGAAAATAATTTAAATATTGATATGAATTTCAATATATGAGCAGTATATCATGAACTTCATAAGTATGCCCAGTTCATATGCACATCAGTGGTACAAATTGAGGATACATTGTACTATCTACAGGACAAAAAAAATCATATTAAAAAAATCAAAAAACCAAGTATGTAGGTATTAATTACATTTATAATTATATGTATGAAATATTATATGTATATTTTACATGTATGTGAGCATCGAGGAATTTCGTCGATACTAAAAGAAATCATGAAAAAAATGATATCCACTTTTATATGAAATTTAGAGTTACAGAAAATTTGCGAGATTGAGCTTAGTTTGAATAAAATGGTTTAGTAAAATTGCTGTTGTTACTTATGGCACTTGCCATAGACAAGCCCCCCCCCCTGATACATGAGCAGATTTTAAGCCGGAGATATACGTCTCTTGTTTAACAAGTAACTCCATCTAGGGCCAAGAGTACGACATAGCTGCATACATGCCACAACCGTTTTTAGGGGGCGGACTTCATTCATGCATATTCATTCACTAATCTCAGATCGTAATTTAGACCTGGCACAGAGAACGATCACCTCTGACCCAGTACCTCCAGCGGTATTACTCTTGACATGGAGGACTTTGCGACCACGAACAGATTTAACGAGCACTCGGGAAATGTTTTGGCCGGTGAGTTTCGAACTCGTAACCAAAGTAGTACGAGTCCAACGCTCTACCAACCAGGCTATTCCGGTCTGTATAAAATTGTAAATGATGTGTCTTGTGAAAACGTTAATTTTATTCAATTATAATTTTGCTGTTGTTACTAATGGCACTTGTCATGGACAAGCGCGCTAACGGCAATCAGCGATTTTAAGCCGAAAGAAGCGTTTTGAAATAGCGCCGACTAGGCCAAAGAGTACGACTCATCTACTCGCTCATCACATTAGCTCGCACAGCCTCTTTTTACAAGGGGGCACATTCACACACTTTTTTACCTATAGAATGCAGAAGAACAACCATGCCCGAACCGGGACTCGAACCTGGGACGCCCAGCTCTCGAGGAAGACGCGCTACCCCTATGCCAAGAAGCTGGCACGTTAATTTTCCTAGTTTATGAAAATCCATAGATTTTAAATATTTAGAAGTTTTCTTAAGAAATGAGATTAAAAACAAGAACTTAGAATCTTTTATTTACGTTTTTAAAACTTATGTTCTTTCAGACATATATTTTTTAAAGTATCAATAAGAAATTCGCATGTTTATTTGGAAGTTTAAAAATTTAACTGTCTTTAAAAATGAATATACTAGTTTTGAGAATCTATCATTTATTCATCGGTCAAATTATATATTCATTAATATTCGATGAAATTTGTTTTATAATTCATATGACAATAATTTTCGAAAGAGTGTGATATTTTTGAATATGCCAATTTCCTGTTATGCGTTTCGTTGCAAGACCTTATTGATCAAAACAATTTTAAAGAAGTATTTATTTGTCAGACGATTTTACAAATAATAGAATTGAATAACATAAATTTATGTTATAAAGACTGGATAAGAGCTTTTAGATTAATGAGTTAATCATCATTTAAATTTTAAAATTATTTTTCCTGGTGGTTTGGTTTCGAATGAAATTTTGAATTCACAAAGAAGATTATATAATGGTGGTTTTGTTAGGCAAAGAGATAACGAAAATAATTCAACTCATATTTTTAAGTCTTTACAAGGAATTAGATTTTTCTATACCATTATGGATAAAAACAGGATAATTAAGTATACTCTTTTTGAAATTAAAAATTGCAACACACCCTTTGGATAAAGAAAATTTTCGTGTAGAATATTTTTTTTTCAGTAACGGCCTAAATTCAAATAGAGATCAAACGTGTCATGTGGATTTTTAGTGTGTCGTTTTATTGCAATTGAAATAGTTCTTAATAATTAAAAAGAATAAAAACTGTAGAAAACAAAGAACAAACCCATTTTCAATTTGGAAAAAAAGGACATTAACTTTATAACATTAAATAACGGATGCACGATTACTACAAAAAAAATTTTGATTTCTGTTTATAATATATGCTAAACTTATTTTACAACACAAATTTTATATAAGGTATATACTATATTATGTAATGCTTAACTATTGCGTACTCAGCCGTGAAATACAAGAACACTCTATGATTATGTCGTGTCCGCTTTACAACAGAAAGAGGTGTGTAATAGCTTCTGAGGGTATGGATCCCTGATAATACCCTTAAAAACGTACCCTAGGGCAGAAGTCTGACCTCTAGCTCACATGAGAATGACACATACACTTTCACAGCCCCTTTTTGCAGGGGGGTGGGGCACATTCACATACCTCACAGATAGAACGCAGAAGAACAGCCATCCCCTAACCGGAACTCGAACCCGGAATGTCAAGATTACGAGGAAGAACACTTGATAACACACTAGAAAAACTTCCCAAATTTATGTGGAAAAAATTCTGTTGGATTCTTTATTGAAAATTGGAAGGAATTTAGATAGAGTATAAGAAAAATTATGAAGTTCGTTTCTTAAAAATTAGGATTTATGTTCTGTTAATTTCAATAAATAAAATAAATGTTATTAATAATAAAGAAATTTTTTGGAAAATATTTTTATTTTTGCTTAAAAATTAATGAGCTCATATTTTGGCTATTTATTCAGGAATTATGAATAAAAGACATTTCTTTAAAAAAATTCTTCACATTTTTGTTGAATTTACAGATACATTACTCCAAATTGTATAAGAAATTTCTTTCCTATTGGAACACATATGTTGTTAGCAATTTTTGTAAGTATCTTAAACTACTCATTACCAGATCTTATCTGTAGCCAAAATGGAATATTTTTAGGCATTTTGAGGTAATTTTGGTAAGGTAATTTTGAGGTAATTTTTCATTGTTCATTGAGAAATAATTACAGAAATGTTATTTTAAGCCAAAGAGGGAAAATTTTACGCATTTTTAGATATCTGAAGCCTTTTTATCTCGAGTGGGTGAGATTAACATACTGATTTCTTACAAATCATATGATACATAGTATTTCTTCTGATACATTATCCAGTATTTATTGCATGATTTTTTTAACCTTATTTATTCCTTAAATATGTGAATAATGAGGTATGTTTTTATTGAAAACATTATAATTGAATGAAACTTAGCTTCAACGCTTAAAAACGCTTAAAAAGTAGCTTGAACGCTTGTTAAGCAATGTGAATAAAGTGAAAATAACTTGTTTATTTAGCAGCTATTTACTTAGAAAATAAAAGTTTTAATTTTAAAGAAACAACATTTTTAAAAGGCACTATCATCTTAAGAAAGAATTCCAAAATGGAATTGCTCGCTAATAGCTTTAGGGCAAGAAGAAAGAAGCACCTGTAAATAAGCGGCTATCAGAAACACCATCTATATTACTAAACTAGTAATTATCAAAAATCCCGTTAGAATCCGAACTGTCAAATCTTTCTATTTGTCATTAATTCTTACGATGTTACCGTTCTCAGCAAATTGCAACGTTAGGTCTGGAATAATTTGTGCCTCAAGCAAAAACACTCTGTTTACTCTGACACGACAAAGGAAGATTGTTGAAGGTAGGTGATTTTATGTGCAGCAAAACAGGATTGTGCCATAACAAATAAATTTCCTAATGGAGAGAAAACATTTTGCAATGCTTAATATTGCATGGGGGTATTCAGTGTCTACTGGAAGAGTCTTAATACATAACGGTCAAGGTTTTATCAAGTCTTCCCACTCGTGACTCTTTTTCAGCAGGTTAAAAAAAATGTCCCTTTTCAATCCAAAAATAATAATAATAACTCATTCGGAATCAAGAGTATATAGAAAAAAATTTCGAAAATGCTACTTTTTTTATCATACAGCAATAAAAGAAATTAGAGAAATGCAGCTTTAATTATTATAAGAAGAAAGATCAGATGCATTACGTTTTTTTACAATACTTTATGCATTAAATTCAGAAAAAGATCAAAAGCATTATTAAATAATAATAAATATAAGAAAACTTATTTTAACTTGGTCATTAAATTTCTGAGAGGTAAGAACTTGCCCAGGATTTTTCTATTCGCATCATTACCTTTTATGCTCTTTTTAATGCATTTATACATTACATATTAATGTTATTGTACAATATATATTAATATAATATATAGAACTTATATTAGTAACTTGAGAAAATAAATTTTGATATGATGGATCTTCGTTCATAGAAAATTTAATAATTAATGTTTTAGTTTGTCAGAATTAATAAAATGTAATTTTAAACTGAATTTTTTAATTTTTATATATTTATTTATTTTACATTTCTAATATTTATTCACATAGATAAGCAACTTTTGAAATAAAAAAAAATGTACGAAAAAAGAAAAGATAAAAAAATTATATTCTAACATTAGGTTTTTGCTTACTAATATGAGCAGTTTTATGAAAAAAGGTCGTTATAAAAAATGTTACGATTCCATTTTAATTCTATGCAATCTTATCTAGGACACAGCTCTTCAATTTAAAAAATTCTTCATCAGCTCCTGTCAAAACGTAAGTATTCGCATCACCTGATGTATAAAAGTTTAAGTACTTGTAAGGATCTATTAAGCTTAAGGATTGTTCAAGGATTTCTAACCTATTTCAAACATTTGTTACTGAAATAATTTTGTAAATTAAAGCTTTGTCAAGATTCATTTTACAGTTATAGAAATAACTAGCAAAATTTTTCTCTTGACGCCTTTCTCAAATGCTTCAATAAAGCGTGCTTTGTACTTATTTTCTTCTTATAGTGCAGCAATTTGAATAAGCGTTTTAAGCCTCCTTCCACTGACTGAGCCATTCAAAAAGACTGATACACATATAATGCCTTTATGATAAGATCATAAAAGGCTAACAGAAATGATCTCTGATTTAAAAAATTTTAATTTTCAAAACTATTAAACGAGATATAAACAGTTATACAAGAAAACGACACAAATTTTGTTTTTAAAACCACCCTATAAGTGATAATAATCTGGACTTATTAAAAATATGGTTATATCCACAACTAACGTCAGAATGAATTTTGACTTTCATCAAGTTAGGACCCCATCCCATAGAGGTTTAGGTGTGTATAGTCAACCTAAATGAGGATCGAATTGGGCGTACACGAAACACTAATTACTCTTTATCACATTATCACCAAGGTCTGAAGTGTCTTAACTAATCAGGTTTCTTTTTAAGAGGTTACAAGTGCATGATACGTACTAAAACAACTGACAGTTAAAACTTCAAAATGTGAGAACTAACTTAAATGTAGATCGGATGTTCGTTGTGTTATGGAAGATCTACACATCGAACATTTGTAACTGAAAAAAGAATTTGATTGCCTTTTTTATTTATTTTCATGTATCATTCATTATAATATGTGTTATAATTTTTAAAATATAGGATCTCAATATTCGTTCATTCGCTTATGTTAACACTATATATTAAATTTCAATTATCCGTCTTGCTTCCTGAAATTTTGAGAGATCATGATCCTTTTCCATTAACAGACATGATTTCTTCAGATGCATTTCGTCTAAAATTTGTTAAAAATTTATAATTTAGAGGTAAAGACTGCATACCAAATTTTATTGATGTTAATTTTCCTGTTTCTGATCGTCTTTTATAGTGTTCCCTGGGAGACATACAGAAATAATTTCAGAAATGTTTGTTCTCTGATATCTAAAATGTGAAATCGTAGATGATTCCCTAATATCTAAAATGTGAATACGTATATCCGTCATCAAAATCCAGATGCGAACATTAAAGGATTACCTTATTCTTTCTTTCTATGCTTCGGATCTGAGGAAGTAATAAGACTAAATGCTATTAGTATAGAACCTTATAAGAAATTAAAATAATGGTTCTTATCACTAAATGCTCTTTTGCTGAATCTTACGGTCACCAAAAGGCTAAAAGATTTTTTCTTAATCAGAGGAAAATTATTTTATTAATAATAGTTTCTATTAATTGTTTTACCATTTATCTTACAATTTTTTTATTTCGTACGTGTATTCCTCAGAGTGTGAATGTCATGGAAAATAAATGTTTTCTTGTCTTATGGTAATTAATGAATACCATCTAATCAAAATCAATATTAAATGTCCATTCAATTATATTATTTAGGTATATTTTTATCTATTTATTTATTTATGTAAATTAATTTTTAAAATTAATTCTAACTTTTATAAATGATATTTTCATTAACCTGTATTACGGTAATTCCTACGGTAATTCCTTCCGGTACGGTACGGTAATTCCTTTACGGTAATTCCTAACAGCCTCAATTATAAATAGAAATCGTTAACATAATAAAGTTACTTTTAATAGAATTTGTTATTATTTCGAGTTTTGGAATTTAAGGATAGAATAAAAGATCAGAAATTTGAAATTTAAGTCTAAAATAACTTTGTTGATTCAAATGGAATCACTTCATGCTCTCATTATATGTGAAATGTGCAACAGCATCCGTTAACTTTCGGTACTAATTGCACATCTTGAGGGAAGGAAACGGAACTGAAGTCATAATACTGCATAAAATAACATAAAGCAAGTTATTAGGTGACATGCGAAAAAACATTTGGTATGCGACTGTAATATTACGTGATAATCTTCCATTGTATTTCTCTTAAGTTAGCTTTTATCATTCAATTATTTTAATGGGAAAAAAGTTGCTTATCAACTCTTATTCTAAGGAAATAAACACTATTGTCAAGAAACTTTAGATCCGTAATATTTCTCAAATCTTTTCTTTTTTTAAACTCAGATACTCTTATAGAATTAATTTATTTTTCTGCATAAATGATATAATTTATAATTTTCGTTATTTTTAATCATTACTAAAAACTTGGAATTTCAGAAACCTCTAGAGGATTATTAGTATGAAATTCGAATATCCTTTTAACAGGAGAAGATATTGCATCTCTATAGGGATCACTTCTTATGCTTAATGCAATTATCTAATAAATAAGACTTACAAAGATCATTTGTCAATATAAATTAAAAAATCTTTTTATAATATTTTAAAGCAATTTTTTAAATTATGGACACACTAAATAAAAAAAGTAAAATTTAAATTTAATAATCATTGTGCATACCATATATCTCTTAACCGCGTGTGACATTTTTCCGATTCAGTAAAGTGATAGATTGACTTCATTAAAATATATTATATATTAAATAAAAAGAAACAGAGGAATTGCTTAAAAAGCATACATAATATTTCAAACAACGATTAAGTATATTAAAACTGTATTTAAATAACAACCAATGCTCTAACATTTAAGTATATGACTGTATTAAATTGTTTTTTACTGATTTAACTCTAATTTTTAAATCGGGTTAATTATTATTAAACTCTAAAATTTCAAATTAAAATAAATAAATTATAATAGATTATTTAGAATTTTCTAGTATGATAAGATTCTTTGATCGATACGCATTTCAGCATTTGTTAAATTTGAATTATTTTAAGTAAATATGCTCTTTGGCTGTATTGTTTAATTCTATAATTTGAAAAATAATGTTTCTAGCATCATCGCATTGGAAAGTAATCTTTTTGTACATTTTCCCATAGATCCGTTGGATTCAAACTTTGAAAAATATTAGAAATTTAGATTTAAAACATCATGCCAAACTTTTTTTATCTAATTTGTTAGATTATTTGTTGTTGTTACTTATGGCACTTGCCATGAATAAGCGCGGTGACGGTCGTCAGTGATTTCAAGCCGCATTAACGTCTCTTGTTTTTGAAGTAGCACCAATTAGGGCCAAGAGAGCGATTTAGTTACACACTCATCACAATCGCGTGCACAGCGCATTTTTACAGGGGGGGCATTCACACATCTCACAGATAGTACAGAGAAGAACAACCATGCCCTAATTGGGACTCGAACCCGAGACACCCAGATCGCGAGGAAGACGTTCTACCTCTGTGTCAGAACAGCGGCTTTATATTATTTAGTTGTTGTTTTCAAATATACACTAGCAGACAAACAATAGTCAGTTGATGCATTGATTGAAATTTTTAAATAGATATACTATTTAGGTAATAAAACCAAAATGTCAAATTTCATTTATGAACTAAATGCATTTTTAATTTATCGAGGTCACTTGCGTATGGAAAGAACGCTTTTTTTTCACTGATTCATTTCGTCCATAATTTCGTATAACTACCCAATTTAGATATCTAGACCATATACCAAATTTCACTTGTCTATCTTCTTTAATCTTTTAAACATTGTATACACAAAGGTATATAAAGGTACGATTTCAAAAATGTTTTTTCAATATCGAGGAAATCTAAAACGTGGAAAGTATCGAAATTTCGTATTTTTTGATGATACAATGCTTTAGAACATATATATTTGAATTTCGTTCTCTAAAAATATTTATAATAACTCTTTTCTTTTGTTTCTGATTAGCTCAGTTATTGTTGATAGAAAATGGAAAAGAATCGTCTGAAAAGAACTACACTCTTTTGTTGATTGAAAAGTTTTTCCTTGAATATTTAATTATTCGGTAACTATCTAAACAATTTTCAAACGTTGATAGCCTAAGATTTCTGATATAATAATAAAAATAACTGTTACTTCAGTAACTTAAAATAGAAATAATCTCCAAATAAAATATGCTTTTTCGTAAGTCTTTTTAATTAAGAAATCATCGTTATATATTCTTCGAAGGAAAATGTTTCTTTTCGTGATTGAAATAATTTAGGGAGAAAAACGGCACAGTATATAGCAATTTATGTAGAGGACAAAATGCAATTTTTTTTAAAAAAAAATTACCACGCATTTCATGTTGCTGGTTCTCCTCAAAAAATTTTGTGATCAAAAAATGGGAAATATTACTGAAATTCGGAATAAATCACTGCGTGTGATCTATTTAACAAAATGTTTTTCGCTTTCGTGATCAATAACATGAAATGAAAAAGATGTCGATAAACGCCTTTTTGTATCCAAGCTAGTCGCAGTTTTCACAAAGTTGCAAGCCATTTCATTATTCTGAATAGTAATTTTAGAAATATATATAAATGTTCCTTTTTTTCTGAAAAAATGATAATTTTATGCTGAAGCTGAGGATATGAAGTGTTATCATCGACATTTAAATTGATTATTTACATTAAAAAGAAACATTATTAGATTTATATTAACTCTTTATTAGTTGGCCACATCAATAAATTGTTAGTATTTATTGACAAAATAAATCATGAAAACCTTTTCTCCTTCAAATTCATTTTATGTAGTTATCAGATATATTTGTAAAGTTAAAAGATGTTTCATCAATGTGAAATATTCATCGCAAAGTAAATGGAAATTTAAATTATTTTTGTGAGGATCAGAAATCGAGATATGTTCATGATTCTGCTGCTAAACACAAGCAGGAGCTTAAAAAGATGGAAGACCTTGCAAAAATGATGTGTGGCTAGTAGTAGTTTTGAAGTGCTGATAATGTTATTGACAGAAAGTGCTTTAAACTCTCCAATATATTGAATTACTAGTTATAAAATATACATGGTAACAATAACATATATTGTAGCAGAAAATATATGCTGATTATTAAGTCAAATACACCAAGAAGTTTTTGAAGGGTAAATTAATTTCTGTTTCGGAATATCCCAGGACCAAAAAATTAGGAATTTAAAAATACTCTATTAGCTATGATACATTTTTAAGTGCTTTAATTTAATAATAATTCATGTTATGTTTTTAAAGAAGGAATTTTATCACTTTTCATTTATTTTCTGATTATTCATTAAGTTAAGTAATAATTTGAAAACATTTTCTAAACTTATATAAAATTTTAAAATTAATTCCAAAGCCATTAAAAAATATATTTTTTAAATGGCAAACAACATATTAAAAACCCCCCGCCTAAAATGTTTTTCCTTCTTTTTGCACAGAATGACACAGCTTTGATGGCCTAAAGATCTTGATTAATTGTAAAAAGTAAACGATGTCCAAAATGGTCGGGATTTTTTTCCACTTAACTTTCCGTTTTGATTATCTGAAAATTAGCAAATATTAATATAATTTGTAAATTAAAATTCACTTTTTGTAGAAAATTAAATTTTTTTTCAAAAAATATCAATTATTTCTGCGTACATTTTTGAATTTGAAAAAACAAAATTCTCATGAATTGTTTCTTAACTCATTACAGAATGTTAAGAATTTCTACACATATGTATTATCGAAGATAACCCCTATGTTAATTGATTACTTTGATTAATAATCCTAAATAACGTCAGTAGCAGGCAATAACGTCACAACCTGGTAATTAATTTGAGAAAACACGATTTCAAAATTCCGTAACACATATAATGAGGTTTTTAAATTTTAACTAGAATAATTTATTAAAAATTCTACTTTAATTGGTCACAAATAAAATAACAACTGGTAATTTTTGATGCTTAAAGTAAATTGAAAATAATCAATAAAATTCAATAATTTTTTAACTATATGAATTTTTTAAATATTTTTCATTCTTAAACCTCTTTTCGATTCAATTACATGAATGCGAAATAATAAACATTAAACATATTTATTCATTAATTACAATGTTGGTTTATTATTACTTATTTAAATTTAATCTAAAGATATAAATGAAATTCAAAACCAAGTGTTGTGATGATGATGATGTCGTGACCGTTTTCTACCACGGAAAGAGGGGTGCAGTAGCTTCTGAGGGTATAGACCCATTAGCCCTCGAAGGCAGAAATCTGAATTCTAGCTCATATGAAAATGAAACAAACATACACACACTTGCAAGCCTCTTTTTACAGGGGGGGGGGGGACATTCACACATCTCACAGATAGAACAACCATGCCCGAACCGGTACTCGAACCCGGGACTCACAAAACACGAGGAAGACGCGCTATCTCTGCGCCAGAAAGCTGGCAATCAATTGTTGTAAATATGGCAATGAAACTTTGCCAAATTTCATCTTTCTAACTGCTTTTTAGGTCATCATATTTTCATGTGCATTTAAGAAACAGTGACAGGTTTCCTGTATTTGGATTCCGTCCATTTTTAAATTTTAACGCCAACACAATTTAACATCTCTCATTTAACCAGCTTGTTGCAATGTGGAGTATTCATGTTGTAATTCACATGAACAGACCGACCGACAAACAGTCAATCAATTGAGAGAGTTGGAAATCCTAAACAATTCTGGAGACAAAACGATATACCATTTTTCTTTCAGGGTTTTTGGGTTTTTACTTTTTTAAAATTTAATCCCTTCTCCAAACTTTGCTTAGTAGCAATTTTAACTGAATTTACTTTCAGTTATTATTAATAAATGTGCCAGATGTTACCAAATGTAATTTTTAAAGACTAGTAGCGCCATCAATATATGGCAAAGAACCCAATAGCATATGTTATTGCGAATGTTACTGCATATCATATATTTGTAGTGAATATCTGTGATTAGTTTCTTCCTATACTAGCAGAATAACTCATTCAAAATTAGAGTAATGGTACTTGTTTGCAATCCACATCATACTCGGTTAGAAAGTGAAAGGCCATTTTTTACTAAATTTTTAGATTCAAGATATAAAAAATAATTTTCTCCCTAATCAATTTATATTTTGATTCATCCGAATCTTAATATTGCCGATTCACTCTGAATTAATACTTTGGACATTTTAATTGTTGTATTCTTACAATTCTTTGCTATCTTGTATAACGTTTGAATTTATACAAAGCTGTGTACTATTATAAGTGTAAGTCTTTAAATGTTTACTTAGAAAGCTATTAGTTAATTTGGTTCATGCGAATTTTAATATTCCAGATTAACCGAGAATCGAAAGTTTTTACTATACTTACTTTATATCCCTTAATATTTTCAATGTATAAAACTGCGTAAAACTAAATTCTTGCATGTTGATGAATTATATAACTTTTTATTATATAACTATAACTTTTTTGTTATATCATTCTAAATTTAAACAGACATTTTCATTTACCAAATGAGTAGCATTGTACTATCACTAATAATGTTAATAATAATGTATTAAGATATCACTATTATTTTGTGAATTTAACCAGAAGAACCTTTCATTTTTGAAATACGATGTGCTTGAATTGCATTAATAATAAGTAAATATTTGTATTTTAAAATAAATTCACTCCTTTCATTCAGAAGCTATCCCGTGCTGAGTATAGTATTAATTTTCAGTTGTGAAATTATGATTGAGATCTCATTGTATTTTTCTTTAACAGTGTACTACGGAAAAGTTGAAACTGTGGTAAATTGAAAATTTCATTCTCATGTATTCATTCAAATGAATATTTGTTCATATGAGTCAAACCTTTGATTATAATTCTTCATACGATCAGAATTCATATTGGCTACTTGCCAATTTAATTTATCGCGGCTGTAAAGTTAAAGTATACCGAGAAATGGTTTTGTGTTTTATATTCAATTCTTTATTTTTGAATTTATGTATTAATTCCTTCTAATACTAAAAGCCTTGATAGTCGCGTCATATGGGAATCAATTAATCACTTTTCAAATTCATAAAAGGAATTCATTCTCAAACGCTAGGATTCTAAAAAAAATATTAAGCATAATACATGTACACTCATGTTTTGTACGGATTCTTAATTTAATTAGTACGACAACACCTTCTCGAAACTGAAGGTGCCCTCTAATTAGATAATGAAAGAGACACAACAGTTCAGATATTAATATCATCGATTAACTCTGAATTGAATTTTTTGATCATCTTAACCTTTTTCTTTTTCGCAATTCGTTTATTTTCTCCTTTAACGATTGAATTTATATAAATATAAATATTCTGTTCTATGTAAATTCTTTCATGATCGTCTAAGAAATGATTAAACAGTTTGGTTCCTCTGAATCTTAATAACTCCGATTCACAATAAACTAAAAATTCTTACTATACCTACATACTTAGTATGCACGCATTTAAGATGAGAATTGTGGTTCTCATCTGCAATCGCAATCACACTCAGTTGCATTCTTATTCACAACAACCGATTTGTTTGCTTTTTGCTTAGCTCTGATGGATAAAAAAATAACTAAAGAGAAAGCTGAAATTATAGTCAAAAATTAAACACCATCATTATTAAATTTCAACATAACAGCCATGCAGATACAGACTTTTGTCATATGGGTGAAAGCCTTCCGATTTCCGCTTTGTAGAATAATGCCTTCTGTGACGTGAAATATAACCTTAGTTTAGCTACATTAACGTCCAGTTTTAAAGCAGCACTAAGGGATGGACCTCGTAATTTAGAAACTCAGTCAGATGACGAGGAGGATACCTGAGCTGGCATCCCCTCTCTCCCCACCAGTGGAAGAAGGTTTAGCCCGAACGTATTTAACATGACGCAACAACAAACCCGAAAATACGACGGTTCTTCTATGGTATCGGATCTCTAGCCTCAAACCCTCTGGTTCCGAAGATGAGACCTTATCACTGGGTCACTGCGGCCCATGAAATATGTATTAACGTTCCTTTGAAGCTCCCTCAAATTTGAAGTTGTTATTTTGGTCTCCTAGATAATTCTTCGATTCAGGGAATAGATGAAAATCACTCGGCTCTAAGACGTATTCTCCATGAAAAGGTATAATGACGTATCACTGTCACAACAGAAAATGTTGACCAATGAATTGATGTATTTGTTCGAAAGAAATGGCGGAGTTGGAATCAAAGTTAACGAATTAGCTAACAAGGCTGCCAACATTACGACTTTGGAAAGCGAATACTTAAGCATTCATGCTCTATATTCTTTCCTTAAAAGAAAAATTAAGAAACTTTCAGATTAATAAGGAGATTCAACGGAACTTTAAGGCACGTCTCACTCCATTGTGGCAACATTTGTCGAAAAGGGGATCAGAAATCTGGTTCATTGTTTTGAGAAATGCCTGAATTTGACGATAATATCGAAAAGTAACCTTAGAGTCGTGGCTTATTTTTGCTAATGATATTGCCTTTGATAAATTATTTCCTATCCGATACAAATTTGCGACTGGTAAGAAGCTCTGGTCCTATTTATGACATTAGATTCATTGAAGTACATATTTTTATTAAATTGAAGATTGAAGGGGGACATCATAATTTACTACGCAACGAAATTGTGAGGTTTCTCCATAAAGGTGATTTCAGGTTGCCTCTATAATAATTAACTAAATTGTACAAAAATTGTAATGTATTAATTTGTAAATTAAGGATCCATACATTATTATATCTTTTAAAGCGGTGGTCAATATTTAAAAATATATTTTGATATTTTACCTATCAGTCTAAAAATTCAACTTTTAATTTCATTGCCTTTAACATAAAACCACTTTATAATACTTAATAAATTTTGATGTGGAAAAAAATAAACGTGTCTCTAATTTAATAAGAAATAGCTAATTTTCAATTTGAATAAAAAAAATTTCAGAAATAATGAAAGTAGGAAACTTCTTTGTTTTACTTATACACATTTATTATGAAAAATGCTTATTAATATTTAGAAGTTCACTATTATATGATAATTCAAATTTTTGACCCTTGAATTTTTCTGTTTGTATAAAATTAATAATCTTCATATAGGAAACTAAAGTAAACTAATGAATAAACTAAAGATAAATAATTAAAAGCTAATAAAAATAACTTAAACAACAACCGACATGAAACAATAAAGAGAACGTGAAGGCCCAGGAACTAAATAACAAATAACTATAAGTCAGGATCAAGTTAAATGTATGAAAACACTCCCTACAAAACTAAAAATATCATCGTATATCTAGTAAAATATGTATATAACTATATTCAATATTTTTAAGGTAAGGAAGTTGACAAACATTCTAAGAAATATACATCTGCGCTACTTTTTTCTCTTCAAATATCCATCGATTTCGCTTTTCAGCTCAATATAAAATAATGTGTTATCTTGAAACTAGGTGAAGTATATCAAATTCCTGTTATATTTATCATTTCTTTTTCTCACTGTTATCCTTGAACTTGTCCTACATATCACTGCCTCTGAATATAAATGTGTTAAAAATAAAATTTTAAAGATCTACAAGACATTTTCCAATATTGAGAAGTTTACGTCGCAAAATATCATAAGAGTCAGTCAAAGAGAAGAACAGAAAGGAAGAAAATTTATGAAATAATTTACAACAATTTCCCTGTCCAGCTTTGGTTTTCTTGTTCCTCAAAAATAAAATCAGGTAAGTTTCTGCGTAGACCTGGAGAGCGGTTGGGGTTCCCTTATAAAGAAGATTCTAAGTTCGAATCCCAATTCCAGAATACAGTCGGTTTGTATGTGGTCATGGTGCATGAAAAAACCGTCTGTCTCAAATATCTTATAGCTTACATGCATCATAAGCGGCGCGAGGGAGTGCTGGTTTAGATGTTACTTTGGTTCTCTCAATACCGTTCAAAATGACAAAAACCGTTTCCAAATAGTCTTTATATTTCTTCATAATATTATAAAATCGTTCGAAATGACTAGAACCATTCCAAATAGTCTTTATTTTGCTTCATAATATCATAGAATCTAAATATAACTTAACTGTGAAAATTTAGTATTGTTGACCAAACATGCTTCATTTTAAATATATTCGTAATGATATAGGGTAATAGCAAATGCATTCACCGATTGCCTATCTTAGGATTAGCTCACAAATATAAAATGGTCATTTGTTTATTTCAAATATGATAAAGAGGGGGATTTCTGTTTTCAAAACACTATTTATCTTTGGTAAGCCACTGTATTCATCAATGTGTAATTTCATTTCAGTACTATACTCTGTATGCCTAGAAACAGTTGGGGTGAAAAAATTGTAAATATGGTAGAATCTCAGTCCAACAATGAAAATAAAATGTTGATTGTATATATAACTCGAGCGATGATTCATTAGCCTGAATTACAAATTACCCTAAATAAATGAAAACGTTGCGGATTTTTAATATTTGTTTAATAAAATTAATTTCCCGTTTCAAGTGATTGGAGTCCACTTAAAATGAATTTTATGGAAGTATCAAAGTTTTCTCTTTGTAAGTTTTAAAATGGAAAAAGATTTCTAGTATATACCAGTGTTTTAATTATCTTAAATCCTCTTTTCATGTCGGATTTTTAATTTGTAAAGGATCATTAACTGATCAAGATAGTCCAAATCTAATAGTGTTATGTAAATATATAGAAACAAGTAAGTGATCTTTAATAGGTAAGGATTGTGCTAAATTATCTTTGTAATAAAAACGAGTTTTTTTAAAGTGAATGAAAAAAAATTAATGAAAATGGCTCACTTTTGGTTAAAGGATAAATATGTGAACAAATATCTTCATCGCAAATAGAAAACGTTGAATTTTCCTATTTAGCAAGTGCAAAAATTTTACCTTTTAGAAAATAAAAGGAAAAGCGTTTAGCATCATAAAAGGAGATAAAACAGAATGCATGGCTCTTTTTAAGTAAAAGAATCCTTGCAAAGTGTTAATCTATGTACTGTGTTATTGTATTTAGTTTCAGAAATTCTTAAATTCCCAAATTTTTCTTCATTAAGTAAAATGCGAATGAAATAATATGGCTTTAAAATAAGACACGAATAATAAGTTTACGACGCTTTTTAATGTTAATTAGATTTCTTAAACAAAACACTGGTTTTGATGATTTTTTATACAGATTTTTATCGAAAATTCTAAAATTAACCTTCACTGTTTTAACCTTCAAGATTTTAGCTATGCTAAAAAATATTTATTTTAGGATTATGACCATTGTTAAAGAAGTGCTGCCTAATAATAGATATTTTTAAAACATCCATCACTTTTTTTCTAAGCATTTAAAATTCATTCATTTATCAATATTTATTTATTTATAATCAAATCAATATTTATTTATTTATAATCAAATTATTTATATTTTTCATAATATTGTAATTATTATTATTATTATATTTTTTATATTATAATAATTATATTATTAATTAATCAATTATATTATTTTTAATAATTATTTATTTTATTTATTTAATTATTGTTTAATTTCTGGTATTTTGGAACAGAAGAATAAATTCCATTTTAATAAGTATATAAATTTTCAGGATAGCGTCTCGGGTTAGGAATAAACAAAACAAAAGAAAAATAGTTTTAATGCATTAGAACTCGACTTGCTAAACTCAAAATAAGTAATTCTATCATTTACTTTAGAACGTAAATGCTATTGAGAATCTTTCTTAAATTTTACCAAAATATATTTAATTTCTCTTTTGATTTTAAAACATACAAAGCACAATATATATATAGTTTAGAATTATTACTTTTGATTTGAAAAAATGATGATAAAATAAATGCTCAAATCACACAAATGAACATACACAACAGAATCATTTATTTTATTGCACATCCATACAATAACAACCATATAAATTATCCAGACAATATTTATTTTACCCTAAAATTATAAAGGTTTAATAAAATTCAATATTTATTCCAGTTTTTTTTAAGTAACTCTTGTTTATAAAAACTTCGTTTGAATTTTGTCGAAGAAGTTTGAATTTACCATTGTCGTTGAATATACTCACGAATAAATTCTTTAAAAAAGTCATAATTTGTTTAAAATGTTTTAATAGATATAAATATAATTCATTATTTCACCTGCCTGAAAATTATTCAATTGATAAGTGAGAAAATTTATAAATGATTTGTTAGTAGGTCAAGGTCAAATCGTTCTTTATTATCTTTAAATAATTTGCTGACCATAAATGAATATTTCTATGGAATCCTGTTTTCTTGAAATCTGGTGCGCTATTTTAGAATTATTTTTATCAAGAATATTAATATTTTAGTATAGGTATCTTATTTTTAACTGGGGGATATTTCCTTTCATTGTTGTCTCATTATCAACTATCAATGTCATACTAGCCCATTTCAACAGACATACTAATAAAAAAAGATTTATACTTTTATATACGTAATAAAATTTAAGATTAAATTTTCCCCACGAAACCGTTATTTTAAGAATATTTGAAATGCGTTTTTAAAGATTTCATTAAATGATAAATTTATTTATAAATGTTGTTTTACAATTATAAATCTTTTATTATATTGAAATTTTTAACTTTTCGGTCAAAATGGAAAAAGGAATATTAATTGCATCAATTAAAATTGCGATGCCATCGAAACTGAAAAAGAAATTCATATTTAAACAAATTAAGATCCAAAGTAATATTTAATGAGTCACATTAATTAACTTAATTACTGAACCGAATTCCTCCTTTTGAACTTGAAAAAAAATAATTGATTTTACTCACCTACAAATTCTGTCTGGTCTTCCAGTTTAGAGTTGTCAAATGAAATCGGAGATAAATTGGAGAACAGCTTGTGTCTGCAACGCTATCCGATGCTTCTTATGTCCAATAGTAGCGGTCAATAAAATGCGCGTGCCTTTCAAAATATAATTGTGAGAACTAGAAGTTCAAACAACCTGTTTTCTTTACGTCCTGCGATATAGCGATCGATATATCGCCTTTTTTGTGGCGAAATGACTTCTCGCTTCCAATATGTTAAGCGCCCACCTCTCATTCTCATGCAACGGAGGAGATTTTCTTCTTTTTTGTCCCACTCTTTTGTCCACTCTTTTAGATCCATCTAAAGTATTTTCGCACCACTCAAAGAGAATTCCTTTGAATACACTGTAAATTGCTTTTTTTCCGCTGACAACGAAGTGTGAATTGTTTTTAGCTTGCTCTGACGAATTTGTCCCTTTCTTGGACAGTTCGATGAGATGCTGAAACATCATGGTATTGATACGCTGTGATAGAGAATGTGTTTAAAATTTGTAAATTTGCGTTTAAAAGATAATAAAAATGGTTTTCTATGCATAGAAAATTATAAAACTTTATCAAGTTAATTTCCGAAATAAAACTTATTATTGTTTGATGGAGGGAATTATGAGAGTGAAAAAGCAGGCACATTGTGAAGGATTTTTAAGAATTTCAATTTGGCATTCAGTAATTTATGAAAATAATAGATTGGCATTTAATGCATTCAGAGGCTTATGCATAAATTATCTCAGTATTTATATAGACTTATATATAAATTGTCTTTACGAGTCGGATGGCTTCTGAATAAGTGAATAAATAAAATTTAACAATTCAAAACTCTTATTCTTGGAATTAATTTTGTGCGAATTAAGTTATTTAGATTAATGTCTCCTTTTGAAGTTACAAGATCAACTATGCAGGCATCCTGGCGCAGAGGTAGCGCGTCTTCCTCGTGATCTGGTTTTTCTGGGTTCGAGTCGTGGTTAGGGCATGGTTGTTCTTCTGTGAGGTGAGTGAATGTGCCCCACCCCTGTAAAAAAGGGCTGTGCAAGCGAATGAGATATATGTGTGTCATCTTCATATGAGTTAATTGTCAGACTTCTGCCCTTGGGTGCTCAGGGGTTTTACCCTCAGAAGCTACTACACCCCTACTTCCGTTGTAAAGCGGACACGTCATCATCATCAGGTCAACTCTAAGAAAGACTTCGTAGTTTTGAAACACGGTCAGATGGCAAGCACAGCGCTTGAGCCGCATCCTCTTTTCCAAGCCATTACTAACGGGGGGACATTCGTCGATTTTGATGGTAACCCCCCCTCATTTTCTGAGTAATTGAATCTGAAGCATATGATGTTCAAGCCCTAAACCTAACAGGCTATCATGAGATCATATTGGTAAAGCATGGCAATAATTTTAAGAAAACAGATTAAAGGTAAACAAAAGTGTTTTTTTTTTAATTTTTATATTCTCTTGAAGCCGATCACCAGAGAATGAATAAAATTAATTTATATTTCTTGATTCGTGATAAAACAGAACTTTTTTGGCGATAAAATTATGCTTTTTGAATCATTTATCTGAAATTTTTACAATTGAATCTTGAAATTATGAGCAAAATTCAAATTAACATCTGACTAATTAAAAAAAATCCATGAAGTATACAAACTGAAAACAAAAAAAAAATTTCAACTATATATATAAATTGAAAAAGGATCGACAAGGGTAAAAAATAAATTTATTGGACAGGGAAAGCTCTAAATTTTCAAAACCTTAGATTTACTCATCCGAAAATAGATCCTAATTTTTGACTAAACGGTATTACACAAATATCTTTTATCTATTAAAAAAATATACATTCATAGATACAATAGGTCTATTAGTGACGAGGATCCTCATTTAGCGGTCCGTAAGTACTTAATTTTGTATAGAGAAACGGGTGGCGTTACATCTGGTAGAAATCTTCAATATGGGCTCTGAAAAATTAGGACTAAACCAGTATAAATTTTCGCACTTCGATCCATTAAAATGTCTTTTTACTAAAAGAAAACCTTTTATCGTGTTTTTTAGCACCTTTTGTATATAAACCATAAAAAATTATATATTTTTGGTATTATTCTGCCTAATTTATTAAAATATTATCTTTTTTACCCCCGAAAGACTCTCAATATTGGAGGCTTAATAAGCATAAAGATCACGGTACCTTCTCGATCCATATATAGATTTAATTCGCGAACGACATTCTGTAATTGTGGAAAACATCAATATACTCTCTTCTGATCAATCGATTATAAAGCATTCATTAAAAGATCACAAGAAAAAAAATGTTTCTCGTCCCCTCTCTTTTTCTCTTTTTGTCAAGTAAATCCGAGACTCATCGGCAAATCGGTGAAAAACTATTAGCGAACACAAACATTAACTTCTGAATGGTAGCATTGCGTGACAAGATCATTAGAGTAAGAGACCGACGGTCTTTTTTTCATTATTTCTTTCCTATAATTTCGGACTTTATTACGATAATGGATATTTTTTTGGATATGATTCATTTATTAATAGGCTTTCTCCCTATTGAGTCTTATCTAATAAGTTATTCAGCTCCATAAGGGTGGGCTTAATAGTTCATTTCGAAATTTTTTGGTGCTTATTGCGATTAAGACACCTGTCGAATATTTCCTCTCATAATATTCAATGCGATACAAAAACAGGCGAATTTAAAGGCATAAAAGTTAATTAAAACAAATATAACAAAGGCACAAAACTCATTGTTTATATTAAATGCTTAAAAATTTCATTTCACATAAGAGTACAAAATGTCCATCACTAAAACGTGAGACTGGAATTTGTTTACCAATTTCTGAATATAAGAGGTCTTTTCCACCTCTAACTCATTCATCAAAAGTTATAATTTTATCAAATTTAGCAATTTAATAATACTAATTAAAAGAACCAAAGCATAAAGATGGAAATTAAAATTAGTTACTCAGCTATTTTTATTGATGTGAAAATCTTCAAAGTGTCTGCAAAATTTCGATTTCATTTTATCTAATCGCGGCCTAAACAATTCTTAGAGTAAATGGTAATGTTTTCATGTTAAACCATATTTATTTTCTTCCTCTTTATATAACCTGCCATTTCTAATTATCTAACAAAATTATCAGCTCCGCTGGCATACCTTATACATTTTATACATTTACATAAGAATGAATGTATAATTAATTACGAAACGAATTAGTTTAGTTTATTACTTCAATTATATAAACTTAACATTTAAAAGTAACACTAAGTCTATTTTGAGATGGATTTCACAATTTTAAGCCACGACCAGATGACGAGGAGTTTGTAGGTCCTTTTCAAATTTCTACATTACTCCAACGTTTTTAGCCTGTACCAGGTCCTCTTACATGGCAGATCTTCGGTGCAATCGGTTTTGAACCTGAAACCTGGCCACTACGGCTTCATACGATACAAAATTCAAATTTAAATGAAATTAATATTATAAATATTAGACATAAGTCCTTGCAAAAACCAGGTGGATATTTTGTAGAAAGAGATATTTCTCAATAGCCGTAAGCGTATCGATAAAATAAAATTAAAATGTCATTTGTACCATGGTGTAAAATGCTGATAGTGTAGAATTTATTTTCTTTTAGCGTAGCATTACAGAATAAAATATCAAAATTGCATATAATGATTTATTTATGTGATATTCTTGGCAGATTTTTCACTTTCACGTGTAATAATAGTTTCAGAAAAGAAGCTTATATTTATGTCAGTCTTAGGGGGGGGGGGATTATGGTTTCGAGAAGGAGTCTTTGATTTGAAATTTCACTGCAATTCCTTGAGTACGAGTGGATTTGAAACCCTTTAAAAGGCAGCGATGGCCTGTGGTAAGGTCTCGTATTCGGAACCAGAGGGTTTCAGACTCCAAACCGAGTATATTGAAGAACCATCTTGTTAAAGGGTTTAGTGCACGTCAAATTCGTCGGGGCCAAGTGTCCTCATTCTGATGTGATGTGGAAGGCTGTCAGCTCAGATGTCGTTCTCGTCACCAGACCGCAGTTCAAAATTTTGATTTCCATCCCCAAAGAGCCCTAGTGTTTCTTATAAAACAGAATGAAAATATAACTGGATTTAACTGAGACACTTGAAATTTCGTCAGAAATTCTCGGATTCCTGCTGAATGGAATATAAAAATAAGAATTATATAAAATTACGAAGTTGATATTTAATCATTGGCACTTCAAAATCTTGGTAAATCGAACTAACTGAAAGGGGGTCCTAAAAAGTAGATTTGTTAAAATAATATTACGATAGAATAATTTCTTTTAAAACCTTCCCATATCTATTTCAATCTATCTAGATGCCAAAAACTATTGAGATAAAATAATAGCAGCTGGATAAAGCATTATTCTATCTGAGCTTTCAAGTATGAGAAAAAAATATATTCTTTGAAAAAATAATTATCATTAAGTTATTAATTCATTGCTTAGATTGAATGATTAACTTTCATTTCAAATCATTATTAAATATTTCATATCGATATATCATAATACATCAGTTCAACCAAAAAGATATTCCTCTTCAAACAAACCACTTCCATTCAGTTAATTATTTCAAATAATTACCATGGCGGCAATGGAGAAACAGACTCTTTTAATTTTTTTTTTTCGTTTTCCACTAATATTTTTAATAAAAGTCGCTCATTATCATTACTCTATACCGTTTTTCTTTATCAATCTTTGTCAGTAAATCAAATTTCATGCCTGAATACATATATTGTTAAAAATAAGATATCTTAATATTTCTGATTTTAATTACGTTGGAATATGTCTTTCTTAAAGTATATACAAGTTTCAGAACCCACACTTATAGAACGTGTGAGAATTCGAACTGCGAAGAAAGACGTTTTTAAGTAATTATATTTGATTAATAAACATTTTTTAGTTTTACATAATTATTTACAACGAACTCCTCAAATTCATTTTAAAAAGAAATTATTTTAGAGATTATTTTTTGTTTAATACTATTCTATAACGAATATTTTGCCGATCATCTGAATTCTATATTCATTGATCTCCAAAACGAAAACGGTGTCATATATATATCTTCTTAACATTTGAAATATTTTCATGTATTAAAATTTAATCTACATTACTAGTTCATTTAAATAGAATACTACATTTAACCTTAAATTAATGGTTCACAATTTAGGGATGTGAATTTTTTAAATTTAAATTCATCAAAAACAAAAAATGGTTTAAGCTATTTTCTTTCTTGCTTTGTTTGCTGACTTTACGGCCCTTAAATGAGATTTAATTCAATAAAAAGGAGTTATTGAAACAAAGTTTTTTTGTAAAACAACGATTCTAAAAAGTTGCTTTCAAAAAATACTCCACTTAGTATCTTAATCACTTAACTGTTTTGCCCGAATGCCATTCGAGCATCGATTTATCGAATTTTGATAGTTGTAAGCTAAAAATGAAGCATTTATAACGATTATAATTCAATATTAAAATTACTTCGAATGCATAGATAAGTCAAGTATTCAATGGAATTTCCATTTGAATAAAAACAAAAAAAAAATATTCTCAAAACAGGAGATGTCATTTTATTAGATAGTAAAGAAATTAAAGAAGTTAAGTGGTTAATACAATTTTCAATTTAAAAAATTGGAAATCAAAAATCAGTTTCAATTTTCGTATTACCCAATAGACAGTCTTTCAACTGTCTATTGGGGGTTCAATGGGGATGAGAAGTTTCCGATATAGTGGCTAATTCTCTCTTCGCTAGTGGTTACTTTAAGGGTATGGATTCTAGTTAACATCACTCAAATGAAGGGCCGTATTTCTGTATGAGTAGGAGTAGTGGAGTCTTTCGTAATCAGTTTGTTATACGCCCTACACAGTGTCCAATTTAAATTTCGTGACAAATCCTTTATTCAAATTACAGGGGGGGGGGGCTAACACTAATATGTTTGACAATAACTAAATGTATTTTTATTACATTTTATTGAATTATTTGTTATGTTAAGAATAAGCTCTTAAATTTTAGCTCTAAACTTTTCAATTTTTTGCATTGGTTTTTAAAAATAAAATCAAGAAAAATCTTTGTTTTCCCAAAATCAAGAAAGATCCTTGAAAATATTTAAAAATGTTGTAAAAAGGCCATATCCCCATCACAAGACATGTATTGTGGCTCAGTTTTAAGTGGAACAAGAACTAAATAACATTAAAAATTAACGATTCGTTTCTAAACAATCACAATCGTTTCTTTCGCATACATGAATTATGCATAATTTTAAACATTTCCATTTTACATTACGTTCAGCAAACATGGAGTATTTGAAAAACCAAAAAAGTAAATATATTGTCTCAATTTTTATGAATTCATTAAAATATTATACATTGTTTCTAATGAAAAGGGTCAAAATTGTTGAGCGGATGTTTTTGCATTTGATTGTTCTCATGTATACATTAAAATTATGCTCCTGGATTATTAAAACTATTCCACGAGACTTCCTAATTTGACTATATTTATTTTTAATTAATCATTTAATTGACGATAAGTATTTTTAATTCATCATTAATGATTAATAAAATTTATCTCACTGTGCAACTTTGTTGCATTATGACAGGTTCTGAAAAGGCTTCGGAAGGAATCCAGTGTTCGGTACCTATCTTCAATTTAATAGGTCAGTAAAAGAAATTTATTCTAAGAATTTTCTTTCCTGGCATGAATTCAAGTCTGAAAAAAATTATAACGGAAAAAATATTTAAATAAAACATATTATACTAAATTACCCTTACATAGAAACAATGGAATTTAAAAAAAAGAGAAAAAAAACTATTGCTGTTTCTTATGGCACTTGCCATGGACATGCTCGCTGAGGTAATCAGCGAACTAAGCCTAATCAGCGCCTCTTGTTTTGTAGTAGCGCCAAATAGGGCCAATAGTACGACTTTTGCTACTCACTCATCACATTCGCTTGCCGAGCCCCTTTTTACAGGAGGGGGGGGGGGCACATCTCCACGCCTAACAGATAAAGTACAGAAAAACAGCCATGCCCGAACCGGTACTCGAACTCGGGCGTTGCCTCGGGGAACGAAGATAGCGATAAGAGTTATATAAGAAATAGCACTCATCTCGGCGGCCCCGACCCGGGAGGTACAGATCACGGGGAAGACACTCTACCCCTATACCAGGGCGCCGGCCAGAAGGATATAAATTATATTAGCAAGAATATTTAATAATAAATATCATAAATTCTTTTCCTTCAAAATTTACAATTATTTAATAGTTGCCATAAAATTGATTCCGTGTTACAACTTATATATCATTGAATATTATACAAAGATAATAGTTATTTATTAAAAAGCAATTTAAAAATGTTTACATTTTTTTGATGCTTAATCCTCTATGTTTACTGTTGCTCCGATTATTCTTAGATTACAGTAAACTAATGTCAGAATAAAGCATTATAGTTATCATCATAAATTTAGTAATGTAATAAAATTGAATACTGCAGCAATTATAAAAAATAATTATTATTAATAATGATATAATTTATCAAATTTATGAATAATTAGATTATTTTAAAACATAGTTACTAACTATTGAATTACCTGAAGTTTTTAAATTGTCTGAAGAGATTTAGATCCAGAAATTATCCACAACTTAACTTATCTGTATTTCGAATAGTTACACTCTAAGAATTTATCTTAATAATTAGGAATAGATCATAACGACACTCATGGTAAGTCTAGACTATTTGAACTTAATGACACTTAAATTCCTAATAGATATTCCTGATTCTAATTAAGCCTACTGGATTATTTAGAAATTTATATTTCTGAATTTCGTCTTAGTATTCGATATTTTTCATAATAATTATAATTTTTTACATTTTCTGCAAGAGTTCTAGTTTATTTTAAGATTCGACTGTTTTTATCAATCAGAGTAATCTAACGAATTTTTTTTTCTTAGTATATGCTCTAACTTTCATTCCAAAGCTATACATTTTATCCTTTGAGTTCTTTCTTAATTTTCTGACAAAGAGCCCTCTGTAGCATATCCCCTTAATAGTAGGGATCTTTTTTTTCCCATTAAAAATGACTTATTCCTATGTCCGATTTAAATTTAAAGTATATCTCGTTACTTTAGAAAGATCCAATATTTTATGTTAATTGCTCTTATTTTTCCGCTTTTCATTAGGTCCGAGATGACCTGAAAATAAGGTCTTGACTTCAGATCCAAAAGGTTCTAAGAAAGAAACCATATTACACCTAATAAACAACATCTACGTGGCTCTGGTGAGCCTTCAATCTGTCGGGATCAAAGTTCCCTCTGCTGGTGTTATCTGTAAGTTTGAAGGAGGATGCCAGATCAGGTATCGTTCTCGTCATTTGACTTTCAAAATTAAGACATCCATCTCAAAATAGCTTTAAGTGTTTCATGAAAATGAGAAATTAATGTAACCGACTTAATCTATAAAAAGAAACAAGACAAGTTTGGATGGGAATTTTTGTCTCGCATTGTAATCAGGTCATTGAAATAAATTTTAATTTGTTCGATTGGGCTTACAGAACAGGACAGAGAGGAATTGATCTCCCCAGACTCAAACCCTGGATAAATTTTCGTTTCGTATCTCAACCAATCTCTTCTTCAGGATATATTAACTTCAATAGAGTTCACCTACTCATACTCTGTAACGAGCACCCTCTTCATCATCATAATATTGTATATAGTTACTTTTTCAGTGTAACGTATGTAAATAACTTTTTAAATAAATATTTCCATGTATATCCATTCAACTGACAGGGAATCCTAGAGATTGCAAATTCGGGGGTATTCGTAGGCGAAAGAAAGATATAGTCGAACTGATTTTCAGCTCTACAATCCAAACATGGTTAGTAAATTTTGAAAATAACAGGAATGCATTTTTTATGAGCAATTTCGCTTCTTTCTGATGTGGTAACTGCTACATTTACATTTTAACGCATTATTTTCCGGTAGAAAATATGACGAATAATTTTCTCTTACTGAATTCTATCAATGCATTACAAACAGCTATCATAATAGAAGATTGACTCGTTCTTGGATACTCTAATGTGTATCAAATCATATCAAGTATGCATAAAACCGTTTGAATTTCCCATGAAGCTAATAATCTAATATTAAAATTGCATTTCACTGAATGTTTCAATTGAATAAATTATGTGAATTATCACATCTGGGCAGAAAATGCAGTCAATATTCGTACTCAGCAAATGACAGAAAAGCCAATAGTTTTTCTATTTTGAAACGACGCATATTTTAGTATTTAATTTAATTCGTTTTGGACTGAATGGACTCCTTTTTTCCAATATTACTGTGGATAGCGTTATTATTAAATTGAATAATTCAATCGATATCAATTTTTTTCGTATTCCTTCATTGGACTTATTTTTTTTATTAATTCTACTTAGCTCTTTTTTATTATTATTTGTGAATAGTGTCAAGATGTAAAAGTGTTTGACTGCAGTTTGTCATCGCATTAGAATTGTGTACTCAGTAAAAGTTAGAATTTTTAATGCAGTGACATTAGTTCTTAATATCATAAATCATGTGCTTTTTTTTGAAGAAAAATTGTTCAACAAAATTAGAGTTTAACACAGCAGGATTAAATTATGTTGTCACTTGTTACACGTGACAACATACTCAACCAACTCATGGTGTCACTTTTTCATCCATTACGTTTTTTGCAGAAAGAAAACGGCAAAATGTCGAAACTGTACAACTAAAACTACTTTTAGGCAGGGCATGACCGTTGGTGTTATCATATGATTGTGATGCCAAGCTTTAAGACCGCTATCCGAGGAATGCTGCACATATTAAGATTACCATGCTCTTTTTATTAGACATTAAGATTATCATGTTTTTTTTTATGAACCATTAAGATTGTCAGGTTGTATGTATTCCACATTAAGATTGTCATGTTGAATATATTACGGACTAATTTTGTCACGTTTTAGACATTAAGATTGTCATGTTGCATCAATAAGATTAATCTATCATTTTCACGCATTAGCATTATCAAGTTAATCACCTCAAGCAAATATCGATAAAATTTATTTTTAAGATTCTTAAAAAAAACATTTAAAAAGAAAACATGAATGACCAATGAAAAAAAGAATCGATGTTTAATTATGGGTGATGAAAAAATAATTAATGTTTTTTATACAGTATTCAACTCCTTTAAACATCATTCCGCGTAAATTTTTCTTCAAACATTGCTCAATTTCTTTAACCGTCATTCAGCTTAACAAAGTCATTTCACACAGTTAAAGGATATGCGTCGTCTACAGACAGCAGCTTTTAATCCATTGAGCTTATAGCAGAAGAGAAAAGTGAGTGATAGCACAATGTAAAATAACTTCCCATTTAATAGCATGAAGTTTACTGATTTATATAATGTTAATGAAATTGACTCTGTTATCTGAAAACAAATTTAAGCATTTTATGAGATACCTCAAGCTAACATGAAAAACGTTTTTAATGAATGTATAAATAACTTTTTTAAAAATATAAATATGAATTTTTGGCCTTTAATTAATACCTCATACATGCCTTTTTTTAAAGAATTTTCATCTTTCCGGCGAAATAAAAGCATTTAAGTAGAACGACTCATTCAAACTTGGAAATTATTTTCATTGTTTTTACACGGTGAGACACTTGGCAGAACCATACCTTCTTCACTTGTTTGTTTTAAATAATCGCTGAGTTTTGATTTTATTTCCCAATTTCCTCTTAAAAATAATTTTGAATTTTAGCTGAATAAGTATATTAGTTTTTGGCTCTCAAAGTATAGTATTAATTGTAATATATTGAAAAAATATAACACATTCAAGGACCAAACATAATCATTGTTCGCCTTAATGAACCACTCAAATTTCCTTAACGCTCAACTTACCAGGTCATTTGGCAAATTTATAATAAAATTAAGCATCTTTCGACATTTTTAAGAGCAAATTGCACAGAATTGTTAGTCTAATGACATTTCTATCAAGATTCAAAGAACTTTGAATCTCGATGGAAATGTGTCATTAGTAAAATAATTTACTAACTAGCAACAATAAATAGTGAAATAATTTACTAAATGCATATTGTCCTCCTAGTTCACCATCTAATGCTTTATCACGTATTTGGAAAGAAAACAGAAGCTAAAAATAACAAATAATAATAGACTCACGAGAAAAATTGTGGTATACTTTTTGTAGTAATTATGCAAAACTAAATAAGATGGATTCAATAGATGCCAATAACTAATGACAATCGATGTCCTTTCTTAAGGAAGGTAAGGAAGACGTTTATGTGCTAACTGGGAGGAAATTTGTTAGTTACATGGTCCATTAGTACAAAATGGGCAATAAATATAATGTTCGTAAACAGAATTGAGGGCACATATTTAAATCATGGACAAAACGCTATTTTGAGCTAATCAATGAAATATAAAAAGGACATTCTTGTATTTTGTTCATTTAATTTTTTAAAAAATAATTAATTAATCGAAATTTTTCTTTTCTTTGACTTGGAAGTAAAGCTAAAAGACGATGTTTTTTGCAAAGTTAAAGATTTTATATTTTTATGAAAAACTTCCAAACATTAAAAAAATACAAAGTAATTCAGGGTATGTATTTGTCTTTCTCACAAATGTGCACCTTTTTAGTTATATATCGATATGATGGAATTAAAGCTTGCACTGATATTTTTGGACTAATGCTCCAAATTTTAATAACATCTTTTGCTTTATTTAGAATTGAGAAAACGAAAAATTATAAAATTCCCTAGAAAATCCATCACTTTAGCTCCAGACAAACAAAATTTATTTTCACATGCAGAAAGCTCCGCTGTATTCACACGCGATTCTTTCTTGCATGATCAGGTACCTTTTTGTCTGCTTTTGTTTCCCTTTAGGTTCATTATTTTTTCTTCCCTTTCCAAGATCTAGTTTGATTCGAAAATCTGAAATTCTAATATCATCTGCTTTTTTTGAAAATAGCATTTTAAAATAAACCTTGGTTTATTTTTCGTTTCTACTTGAATAACCAGCCAAAAACATTTCCTTCACTTCCAAACTTTGCTCTTCGTTTCCGTCGAAAGTATATTAGCTCGATTCCTTTTACGCCTTTCTACAATCATTATTATATAATGCAAAAATTATTTTTAGTATTTTCGTTTTCCATTTCTTAATTTAACTAAATCTTCAAATAAGAGTAAAAGAATAATACTGCGAGAGGAATTAAAAAAGATAAGCTGCAATTTCGGAATGATGTTAGAAGTCTCGGAAGAGAAAAATTAATTATAGAATATCTTCAGAATGGTGAGCTTTCTTTTCACATCAGGCAACAGATATTGTTCTCTTCATTATTATTTTAAAATTTTTTACCTAAACCTGGTCATCCTTTTTATAATTTTAATAAAAACTAAATTTTGCAAAGATTTTAAGCTGCTCGGCCATCACTAATGCCATTATTCTTTCAGATAATTATTCGTTTAACATCAGGATGACATTCAGAGAATATTCTCGTAGTCTCTAAAAAAACATTTATCTTATCACCCTTGAAATCTCAGGGTATTCAATGCATGAATCTTTTTCAACATTTTGGCAAGCAAAATATTAAAGATATCCTTTATTAGCAAATCCTCTCTGTTTGTAACTTACCAGTGCCAGCAATCTTTTTAATTCACCAGTATTGTAGATGTAATCTCTTATGATTGGCTAAATATAGAATTTTGTATCTTCTATAAATCTTCACTTGACCTTTTTTTCTATTTAATTTTATTTGTTTGTAAACACTGAATTATGTGATCTATTTATCGCTTTTTTCCCGATTTGCTAAAGATTTGTACACTCGTATGTTCTCAATGAAGATGCCTGATTGTAACTTTTCGGAAAAGCCATAGATTAACATAATTAAACTCCTAACCTACACAAGACCTAATACCGGATTTTTTTAAAAAAAAGTGCTATTTTAAGATTTTATAATGTTTACAAAAAGGTATTATAAATTATGAACTCTTAATGAATTAAGTAACTTAATTTTTTAAATTCAACTTTTCAGAAGATAATAAAAGCAGATGACTGTGTTGAAAAGTCGGTTTATTGCAGAAATATTATAATTTCATTAATATTTTTATTACTAGAGCAGGTTTATTTACTAAATCGTTGAATTTTGTTTCTAAATACATTACATGCTTTTACATTTACATGCGTTTTATTTTACATCTTTAAAAGCAGTTTTTTCGAATTCTAATGTCCGAAAATTTTCTTACGAAAGAAAAACATCGATTTTAATGTAAAAACTTACATTAAAATCTAACGCACTATTTTTTTGTTCAAATTTTTTATAATTCCTGAATATTTTCTACGGCTCCTGAACTAGAGAATAAATAATTTATTTATTTAGAAGCATTTTATAATCGTCCAATTTCTTTACAATGCGATAAAATTTAACGTTTCATGAGAAGTATCATTCAAACTCCAAAATTTAAATAGTGGATAAAACTGAGGATTTTTTGTAGTTTAGGAACTATGCAATATATTTCTTGAACTGTCGGCAAAATTTTAAGCAAATTATTTGAGAAATTTCTAAACTAAAAGTTTCTTGTTTAGATCTCTTTTTAGCCACAAAAAGGCCTTTTCCCAATTTTTAAAATACCTCTATCATTTAACTGGTACATTTTGGTTTCATACATGTTTTTTCGATCCTTTTTATGCAAAAATTGAAAAATATGATTACTTAAGATCGTTTTTTTTTTCAAAAGCTTTATCGAACGTTGTCACATTTTTAACACTTTTTTTATTAAGTTTATAATTTTTTTCTAAGTTTGAATTGTTACTTTGTTGTTGTCAGCTTTAACTTTCAATTAGTCAACATGGAAACACAAAAAGCCTTTTTGTGCTTGACTTATTCGCCAATAATTGCTGAACAGTAATTCTGTCGCTTTTCTGTAATTATTGACATGCTAAAAAGGACATGCTAAAAAGGTTAAACTTTTTTAACCAGTGATAAGTCAATCACTAGTGACTGCTATTAGACATATTACTTATTCTACTTTCTAAATGTCACCTTAAGTGCTACAACTAATAATGTTTTTACAGTTCATGTTTGTAAAGATGGACGTGTTCAAAGCATATTAAAATCTATATCTTTCTAAAGGAATTAACATATTTGTGTTTGGATCAATAAATGAATTTAACGACATGTCAATTAAATTTGGTGTATCATCTGACAGCCATTGTTAATAGAATCAGCGTTGCATTAAACATATTAAATCAAGAATTCTGGAACTCTTGCGTTCAATCATTTGTATACTTTTCTCAATTTATTACACTCTAGGTGTCAATTGTTATTATTTAAATCCTTTGTATATCAGTTAATGGTCTATATAAAATCTTGTATGGTAATAAATATTTAATATTCATTGTATTAAACATTTAGATAACTATTTGTGTTGGCATGCATCAATTTATGCTTCTTATAAAATGATATAAGAAAAGAAGAATCAAATATCGATTGTACTAAATATTTATTCATACAAAATACACAATCCGTGTACTGTTGTAAGAATGAAATCTTGAAAATATCCAGTCTCAAGCGTATATTCATTTAATTTAAAGCGAATAATATTCTTTTTCTAGCGTTTGAAACGCTTTATTAAGAAGCTCTTGTGAAAATGGCAAACTTTTAAAAAAATTGTGGATTCATTGAGTAATACCATACAGCAGGGGTTCTCAAACTTTTAGACATTGCGACCCCCTTTTTAGACTAAGTATTTTGGAGTCCCCTCCCAAAGTTTTAACTATGTCTAAAGTTTAGACAGAGATTTTAAAAATTTCACCTGTACTCAAGAGTTTGTAGAGTATGTGTCGGGTATCAACGCCACCTCCCTTGATACTTCATCTTGCTCCTTACTAGTATCATCTCATCTCGAAACTTTGATTGAACACTTTACAAATTACATTCCAGTTAAGGATATGAGTGAGGTTGTGTTGATAGTCAAAACATTCAGTGAGCAAGCCATGACAAAAACTGAGCTAAGTGCCCTTCATCATGATCAACTGATGGAGATTTTAAATGATCAGTCAGTTAAAGTAACATTTAACACAGCGTATATCGACAAATTTTGAATACGTATTAAAAAGGAATACCCAGAACTGTCCACAACAGCATTTAAAACTTTGATGCTATTTTCTACACATTACAACTGTGAGCAAGGATTATCCATAATGATAAATTTAAAAACAAATTCAAGAAATCGTTTGACACTGGAAAATGACATTGTTTTGTTTGTTACAAAGCTCATTCCAGACATTAAAAAATTGATTAATTCCAAACAAGTTCATGTATCCCTTTAACTAATCGAGCACAAAAACCAACTTGTATCTGTATTAAAAGCTTTATGTGTACTATTTTTTTTAATAAAAACTACATCAATAGATTAATTTTCTTTACACTTTTCTTCCACATCTCGCGACCCCCCTGGATACATCCCGGGATCCCCCCCCCCTCACCGGGGGGTCATGACCAACCTTTTGAGAACCCCTGCAAACAGCTTTTCATTCTGCCATATGTATGGATTCTTTGCATTCTATTCTAAATTAATATCTGCGATAATCACTATTTCCATATGTAAAATAATTATCCCTTTTCGGATATCTTCGTCCGTTTGAAGTTGGGCTATAATCACCAACCGAATCCATTGAATGGTGATCCGATTCCTCGGCTCCAGAGGTGATATCACTGGTTTCGTCCGTCTTTTCTCTTATCTGCTTTCCATTCTGTGGGTTGTCGTAGCTTTTCTTTATTGCGAAACGCTTCGGTGAGGAAAAGGTAGAATCAAACTTAGTTTTCGGCTGTTCATTTTTGTCAAAATTAGAATATATATCTCTTCTACCGTATTCATCGAATCCAATGTAGGCATCAGTTAGGCCTAAATTTCGATTATTTTCCCATTCTTCATGTGAGAAACCTGAAAGAGGAAGTAAAATTGATCTAAATTTGATTTATTTGAGATAGCACTTTTTGATTTATTTGAGATAGCACTTTTAAAATTGATCTAAATTTGATTTATTTGAGATAGCACTTTTTAAATTGATCTAAATTTGATTTATTTGAGATAGCACTTTTTTTAGATAAAAATTTGATTTATTTGAGATAGCACTGGACCACTTCATCATAATTGAAGATGTGACGCTTATTTAATGAAACGATCTATTAAAGGATAGACGTAGCTAATGTTGCATGCATCTCTGGGCATTGTATTATTTTTATATTTCTCCTCGTCCAAATGAATTTTAAAAAGTTAAATAAAAAAATTAGTAAGGTACCTCCACTGCAGCCCCTTTTCAAACGATTGATGCTCTGTAGTTGATCTATAATCCCCGAATTCCCATTTAAATCATACTTCAAAGCATCATTTTATGAGAAGGAACATTAAATGATATGCAAAAAAAAAATTAAATGCATAGTTTTTTTAACAGCTGAAGTGTTTTGATAAGGAATTCTTCATTTTTTTAAATAAGAAAACTTTTGTATTTTTACCATTAGTTCTATGTTAATAAACAATATTCTGATTTTTGGAGATTAAATTTATAATATGTCCCCATAAACAAAGAAAGCAAATGGCTTGCATTTTATAGACGTAAATAACCATTTTCTGTGTTTACAAATCTAAATATTGCAATTGATCTTCAAAATGATATGTGAGGATTAGGAGTATGATTCAAAAAAAAGTTCGGAATTTGTTTTTGCATCATAAAATTCCAATTTATCCGAAACTAAAATACTGAACATATATATATTCATTTTTGGAGTTTCTCTTGTTTTGGAAACAATTTTATAACGGTTTAGAATATTTTCTTGCGATTTGAAATTCAGCATTCATATTATCAAAATTTTAATAAAATTTTCAATTTGTTTTCCCCTAATTCATTTGAAAATATGTCTTAGGAAGGGGGGGAGAGTTCAACTGAAAAAACTATGCAATGATATTTTGATATAATTATTTGTTTTTTGAGTTCGATTAAATTGACTTAAATATTTATTTGTGTCAAATGTCATCAACAAGAAAAATTACCTTAACTATGGCTAAGTCACGATATACGTTGATCTTTCTAAGTTAGTCAGCATATTATTAGAGCATTCAGAACGCACCCAGTGATTGTGAGAACTTCATAAACCTGTGCAACATGATTCTGAACGAACATAAGAAAGTTTGCTTTTACGTATTTTGATTTTCGTTTGAGAAGCAACCAGCAAAAATCATGAGAATCATACAATGTAATTTTATGAATATTTCATCAAAACAATATATCAATAACTCAAATATAAGTAGAATATTCTAAAACTTAGTCTATGTACCTTTATTAATCTTTCCATTTATAGTTTTGGAATGTCCATTCTTTTTAGATCTATGTCCCTTTTTCATCTTATTGCCATCATGAAGACCTGGGTACATTTTAGTCTGCATAAACTGCTTTTGGTTTTTAAATTTCTGGGAATTTCTATTAAGAGAACAGAATCTGGAGCATGGTAGAGTGGAGGGTACTCCTTTATTTTTGGTAACCAGGTAACCATATTCGGAGCAGAGGGCAAAGAGAGCTCCACAAATACCAAATAGCAAAATATAGAATGATCCAACCATTTGGGAAAGGTTTATCTTTCTGGTATCTCCAGCCTGAGGTTTCGAGGATGTAGTACACTCGTTGTCCGGCGGTAAAGCATCCCTTTTCCACTTCAAAAACAATCCGCTTTCAAACAAACGTGCGATCCTAGAAATAAAGGAAAAGCATATCTGGAGTAATACAAAAAATATTGTAAATATTAATAAAAAGATAGAATTTTGTCTAATCTCTGATTAATTGATATATAGCAGTATTCTTCATATTCTACATGAAAAATAGAATATTTGCATCCTGTTGAGAAATGGCTGTAAAGAAATAAGCTGAAATATGAAGATCATTAAAATTTTAAGCAGTGATCTCGAGTTTGCTTATGGAATAGAAAAAATATCACAAATGTTTTATATATGCGCATCTATAATCTGATATATATATATATATATAACATTACAAAATACCTAGTAGAGCCATCGTACCTTTAAATTATAATTAATGTGCATATTCTTTAACTTTTGGTCTTAATGACAAAAAAATAAAGCCAAAAATATTAGTGTTGTGCTAGAAAATGTTTAGCTATAATTAATGAGACAAATTTAGTTTTTATTACTAAAAAGTTTGTCATATTATATATCAACTTACTTTTAGCGTAAATCTCGTACTATTATTCAATGCATGAATAATGTAAATAAACATACTATATAATTTGTACATTTCCAAAATATTTTTCAATTTTTTTGGAAAACAGACTTGAATTTTCATATTGGATAAATTATCTCGATTAACGACACTAAACACTACACAAATTGAAAAAATGGGATTCCACTTACTACAAAAATTGATCCTTTGATAATCAATTAATTTTGGAAGTAAGGACATACATAATAATTTAAATAAATTATTTTTTAAGGGAAAAGGAGAAAATTCTTACATTTACAATTTAAAATCTTAAACTAACGTCCATTAATAATAAAATTATAAATTCAAAAGAAATTCTTGATCTGTCCATTAAATTTGATAAAAAAAAGACCTTTCCATTCTTTATTGAGGCTTTCAGAATTGTTTTTGTCTGTTATCTTGTAGAGAGCAATTTCTGACTAAAAAAAAGTGGCATTGGCGGTTCGTTTTCTTAAAAAAATTCTTTTTCCACGTGTTAAAATATTTTGTGGTCGTTGAAAATCTGTAGTTTGAACAAAGGCAATACGTTTCGAAATGACCTCAACCGTGTCATTCTTATCAATCTACCTCCATTCGTCAAAAAGATAAGAGGAGTCATGAGATTTTCAATCACGTTCAGGATGTGAAACAGCAGCTCGGCTTCGCATTCCTGAAAAATTCTGTCTTTGAGAGTCTAAAAAAAAGTCTTATCTCTAAGGAGACATTCGTTTTATTGCTTAAAAAAATCTTTTTGTTCGACATAAAATGTTCCATCAGGAAGCAATTTTCAAAAATGAGAAAGAAAAAAAAAAGAAAGAAAGAAAATGGGGAGGCAGATTGATTGAAAATAGAACATTCTACAAATGGGACAGAATTTATATGTTTGACAATCTCGCAAAGATAACCGAATGCTTTTAAAAGGTAAGAAATTTTATCTTTGAAACATTTTTGGCATTAACAGTAGCAAAAAGTAATAAAGTATTCCGCTGAAGTATCAAAGCGTTTTAACAAAAGGTATAGATTCCCCAATATTGGCTTAATTCTAATAATTCCGGAGTTTCATTAGCGCTGAAGGAATGGGGATAGTAAATAAATAACATTTCTCCCTCAGCAAAAAAAATTCGCACTGCCCTATTGAACTTTCTCATATTATAAGCAAATTAATAAAAAGATAAGAATTAACTTGTTTTTCCCATTTCGTTAAAAAAATATGTAATAATATTCAGTTCAATGAAAAAAGAACTAAAATCTTTTGAAACTATCAATTAACTATGCAGAAAATAAATTTTAGTTTTAAATTTTTCCAGTTTGAGTTAATTCTTGTATTATGAGTCTCATGATGTATATTTTAATCAGAAAAAAAGTTTCGAATAATCATTTCTCATCATTTTAATTTTTTTCTGATTTGCTCCTAAGTTTTATGATGTTTATTTTAGTCACAAGAAAAGTTCCGAGCAATCATTCCTCATTGAAAAATAAGATCGTCTATTCACGTGATGTCAATAATATGATAAATATGATTGTAAATGACGTTTAGTAGCAAACTGATTGTTGTCTTATGCTGTATTATGATATCATGCCATTTATAATTCATACATTCAAAATTATAATGACGATCTATTGCAAGAAAACAGATATCGATACCGCTCAAGTATCTGGACATTTCTTAAAACAAACATGTATATTACAAGGATTAAATCAGACTATTCATACTTTATTTTTTTGAATGTCTGGAGAAAAACTAATAATTGAATAAAGTCGTTATTTCGGATACATTTTGCGATACATTTAGAAAAGCGATTCATAAGCCTGTGTAATATTTGAGAGATTTTTTTGGAAGGTTAAACAGTGATTTACGACCTCTTGCATGTCTTGTTACATTTAAAAGCTACAGCAAAATTGTTTCTTTTTTTTGAGGATTTTTCAAATCAACAAGTCTTGACGCCTGAGTTGGACTGCTGGTTTCTCCTTCTTGTATTATGTGGAGAGCCTCCGACTAATTTCAGTTCTAGTAACATCTACTTAACAGAGTTTATGGACGGAAATTCGTTATCCCTTCTTTGTGTTTGTCTTAGCGGCGCATCCATTTTTATCCTTCATTAGAATGGAGATAAATGACCCTGTCATTATTAAACTTTACTCATGTGAACGTGTAACAACATATTTAATAGACAATCTTTCCATTTGAACTATTTTTGAGCTAAAGAGTGGATAATTTTTGACTTATTCAAACCAAGTCTATAATCTAGCAAAAAATCCTTAAAAAATATTTTTTAAAAATTGTTTTATTTGTAACCATACACTTATTTAAAGAAAAAGGTTTTCTTGTATCCCAAAAAAGTTTTTTTCCTTTAAAATATTCTCCATAATTGGAATGTGATCCCATATATATATATATATATATATATATATATATATATATATATATATATATATATAACATATTTCAAAAATATAGCAGGATTCATTCAAAAATATTCAATTCACACCTAAGAATCTGCCAGTTACTTCTATTAGAGCTACTAGATTAAAATCTAATCTGTTTAAGGTAGAAGATTTGATATTTTTAAAAACACAATATAAAGATCCTATTTCATTTATGTGTGCTTTAATTGTTAAAAGTGCACTTACTCTTTGTTCACATAAGGTAAATACGGCCAATTTTGACGAACTGCTATCGAAACACTTTCTGAATACACATCTGCTGTACCAACTGAATAGGCACAATTGTTTGTAGTGTTGTACGCTTTTCCCATAATTTCGAAGATTTCAAACTTGGGTGCGATGAACACCAGTTTACCTTCCTCGACTTCTCTCAGCATTCTTGCTTCATCGTTGCGGTCATAAAATGTCAAACCTCGACTGATTCCATCGAAAGTTTCCGACGTGGTGCCCTTAAGAAAATTATTATTGCATATATTTGTGAGGGAAAAAAGCAAAAAGGATTAAAAATAAGAGTTATTTCTTTAATTATTTAAGTTTTTATGTTCCCGTTTTAAAAACTCAAGAATTTTTTGACTATACCTCAATTGAAGTTGAAAAATGAGAAAAGGAAGTGCAAAATTAAGAAGACGACAAGCAAGCCGAGAAAATTGTATATATGGAAACAGACAAAAGATTGAAGATTTCATAAAAATTCTGTACCCGATTAATGTTTATCTATGCTTGAACAATTTTTAAAATGCAAATACATAATTATGAAATGCAATGAATGTGTTCCAACAACTTTGAAAGCAGATTAAAGGCGATATTGTATTCAATCTCATTAAGAAATACACAATTTTCACTTGATTACTTAAACACAATGTTTAAGCCACCATCCTGGCTTAGGAGTAGTGGGTCTTCCCCATGATCTGGACATCCCGGTTCGGGCATGGTTGTTCTTCTGTGTTCTATCTGTTAGGTGTGTGAATGTGCCCCCCTTAAAAAGGGGTTGCACAAGCGAAAAAGTTGTACATAAAGTAGCTAAATCATACTTTTGGCCCTAATTGGAGCCCAAGAGACGCTCATTAATCGCTGATTGATCTGTCAGCGAGCTTGCAAAGTGCCTTAAGTAACAAAAACATGTTGTTTACTCTTATATTTCTATAATAGGAAAGTGCATGTATGTGTTTTCCTTTCAAATAATCCAGGCGATTGTCTATATCATTTAATTTCCAAATCAAAAAGTGTGAGCTGGTGAATTCTAGAAATATATATTCAATTATCTTGAAAAATGTCTTTCCAGTATTAACGAAGCTCCGTTACTCTAGATTAAAAGATATTTCACTTTATAAACTTGTTACAGTTTAGTTAAATTTAATTATTTTTCATTTTAAATGCACACAACTGCTGTTTGAATGTTAATTTGGTAATTTTGAGTCATGGTCAAATGAAGATGACAAAATTTTGAGCATGCATTCCTTTTTCAAACTTCCACGCCACATATAAACTTATTATATCATAAACATGTTTTTAAAATGTTGAAAACAAACATATGACAATAAATCTCATTTTCAAAGAAATATGGCAATGAATTTTAACTAAGTATTAACTACACCCTATATTTATTTTTAGAAATATGAGAATTAAAACAAATTAATTGGATTTTTTTATCATTTCTTATGTTATGAAGGCCAAAAGTTGTATAATTTAAGTTGTACAAGTTGCATATAATGACAGTTACATCGCAGGAGAGTTAATGTGTTAAATTCATTTGATTTAACACTCGCGGATAAAGTAAAAGAAAATTTTGATTTGCTAGATCCACAATTAGTTTTGATGAACATGGGGTTCGTATTTCGAAATTTATGAGCGAAAATAAATTATAAGTTCATCGAACAAAATTCTAAATCTTTTCTCTAAAAATAAAAATAAATTCCGTAAATTAAATTAAATTATTTGAATTTAGGCATTGAAAGGTCAATTTTTTAAATTTATTATCTGAGAGATAATTTTGTAGAATACTCGAAAAGCTCGTTCAAAATATTAAATAATCTGCACAATTTTTGTCATCTCGAATTATAAATCAAATAATGGAATTATATGCTTCGTGTATTACTATTCATTTTTCAGATTTTGTATAATATATAAAAAGAATTTTGTTCCTCACATACATAATATTTATTTTCTTTGTTATTAACAGAAAAGACTCATTTTTTCTTAATACTTTGTTGTGATTTGTTATTTACTTTTCTCTTTTGTAATACATGTTCAAAATTATAATCATCATATCAGGATATGACTACCGAAATGTATTGTTTTGTTGCTAAATCTATTCTAAATGAAACTGGCTGTTTCGTAGGTACAATCTATAATATGAAATTCTCAATATGAATATGAAATTCTCAATATGAAATATTATCAATGAATTGTAACAATCTATTGTTACAATTCATTGATAATATTTCATATTGAGATATTAACGCTGAATTTTGAAATTAAAATCAACGTTGGAGGCCAGTGTTGCTTTTTTTCTTATTTTAATATTAAAAATAAAAACTATTTAGTATTAAAGAATCTGAAAACGTAACTCGTTGCATATTTACAATACTTTATGTTTGCTAAATATTAAGTAACGACAGTTTTGAAAAAAATTAACTAATTTACTTGGTTATCTAAACTTATTCAGCATTAATTACGTTTTAGATTCGTTTTATAAAATGTAATAACATTTATTATCTAATATCTTTTAAAAATCAACTAATTTTTGATTGATTTCATCGTTTTTCTATTTACAGAACTTGTATTTTATATTTTATATTTAAATACATTGTATGAACATCTATTTCTAAACAACTTTGAAATTAATCAATCCCCGTGGTCTAGTAGTTATAGAAAGAATTTAAGGCGCGCTCCTCTTTTTTTTTTTCGCAAAGAGTGCGTGCTTGAGTATACGTGACCGTTTTTTTTTTGCCTCTCATGTCGTCTTAACAATACACAGTTTCAAAGGCTTTATTATAGGATTCCTTTTTAATGTAAAAACGCATGAGTAATACATTTCCTCTGCCAATAAATGCATTCACACCCAGTGCATTGTTGTATAAATAGCAAAAAAGAAAAATTCGTTTACGTTTCTAAGGAAAGGTGTTTAACAAACAGCTTATTCGATTTGACTTCCAATCAGACGCTTACAATAACAAAACTTATAGACACTAACATGCGTCACGCTATATGCTCGACAGAATTCTCCTTCTTTATCTGGGCAATAATAGCCAAAATCCCTCCCAAAGTGTTTGCTTTTTCCCTTTTCATTTGCTTACATCAGAAATAAAGCACAATAATAAACAGCAGAAATGAAGCTTTTTAGTGTTGTCCATCTTGAGTAAATCTTGGCGATCCATTTTCTGCAATGTACTTCTGCTTAATTTATATTTGATTTACTGCAAAGTACATAAATAAATACAATTAATATTCTTGTTTCAAAACGATGTATTTTTGGCTCGAGTCTTTATATACAAAGCAGGATAAGTATGATTAATATCGCATTAGTGGTTATTAATTCACATCAACAATGATTGATTCAGAAGGAATCAGAGTCTAGTCTATTTAGTCTAGCGAGTCTTATTTCTTTTCACATGCTATTGACTGCCATTAATCTAAAATAATTCAAATGGCGTAGCTGACTTCTTGAAAACGAAACTAACGTTTAGGAATGAAAAAACATTCATCTTTCGTAACTTCCTTATTTAGTTATTGTTAAGGATATGCTAAATTTTGTTTATTGGTAAACCATTAACTAGCTAAACCAAACTGCAAGCATAGGTGTACCTACATACAATGGCACCACTGCTCCATTCCATTCTTTTAACTACAATCCTCTTAATAATCCCCCCACAAATATTATGCCATGGGGGGAATTGAAGTTAAATCTAAGGAACTATATAGAAAACCTTTTTGGAAGAATATGGCTTAGTAGCTAGTCAATGCATCTTATTTATTTCAAACATATTAATTAAACCATTTAAAAAACTAAGCAATATAGCAATTATAAAGACAATTATAAAGAAAAATATATTTAATTCGAATTGAAACATATGAAATTATACTTTAAAATGTGATGACTGACAATCGAAATATATGCTCGAAGGCTTCAAATACACAGTACATCTAGGGACCTTCAGCTAACTTATTCCGGCTCCCCAGTTATCAATGGAATGCTTATTAATTTTATATTTTTCAAATAAAACAAATTTTTATCACTTCAAATTTCTTATTCAAATCTCTTTTAGTGATTTAAACTATTAATATATCAAATATTAACTGAATAATGAAACAAAATGAACAAAACTTTTATTAAAAGCCTTCGAAACCATAATTTTTATGATGTATTATTATGTAATGTCATTTAAAATAAAAAACCACCTATATTTGATGTTATGTTCTTTCTACGTGTAATCCTATCTTTTAATATTAAAAGTAAAAGTCTTTTGTCTGTCTATCCATTGCCCCATTATAAGCTAAACCGTTAGAATTAAAGTTACCAAATTTCATACAAATATATTTTAAAAGTCTGAAACGTGCACCTAAAGCAAATTTTCCGATAACCTGCATTGGTTTTAAATAATCAATAATGGAGTTTTCCAGTTATTAAAACTAATTTCTATAGTGTTAATTAATTTACACCGTTAAAGTTTATACATTCATTTTTAAAAGAAAATATTGTTGTGAAATTTCTCCAAATTTCGATATATTTTTTAAAAAAATATCTATATATGCTTTTCAACATTTTAAAGGGTTTTTTTCTGTTGAAAGTGGTAATTGCCTTTCAACTAAGATTTTAAATCAAGAATTATTCTATACATATAAGCAATGAAAACTTGGCAAATGATTTTACACCTTACGAATAAAAGATTGTTTGTCACACACACCTTAAAGATAAGGTAACCTTTATTTAAGGATCAGAATTTTCATATTACATGTTTTATGCAGGTAAAATTATTTACGATAAGTTTTACATTTGGGTACATTTAAGTACATTTTGGGTTTTTATTTTCAGATAAAAAAAATCTTTATCGTAAGATTTTGAAAAAGTCCTTATTTCGGAGAACTCTTTCAACTTGAGGCTTTTAATGCGCGCCTATAGCACCTTGACTTTTATTCACCTCTGAACCTGGCTCGAATTAATTACCACCTAAATAGCTAGTAGTTAATTAACCTGAATAGCCCCAATGGCTAGAAATACCTATTTTTGCTTTCCAAAGTGTTCCCTAACTAAACGAAGTAAAAAAATTTTGATTGTGGACGCGAATAGAATTATAAAAAACAACTTTAATCTTCAATTTAGGATAGAAAATATAGGATGTTGACGAATATTTGCATAGCTTTATTTAAATAGTAATTTTATCTGGAGTACTTCTCTGAATGCATACCGGAATGGGTCAATCATCAGACTAACCTAGAGAATATTTTGACACGGCAACTTTGCTTCGAATTCTCGATCAGAAATTCGGGCAATCCAATTCTGATTCTACTGAAAATCCACCATGTATGTGGATCTAATGTTTAATGAAATAAACCTAATATAAAGCCAAAACCGAACCTGCTTCACGTAGCAAAATTTGCAATATCGATCGAGGTGCCAACCTTATCACTTGATCACAGTTCAGTCTGCCATGTAATTTTGTGGGTGCAGTATCGATTCAGGTGTCAGCCCCATCAACTGACCACAATTCTAATTATTCGGAATTTTTTCAGATACAATATTGATTGACGCATCAGCCTCATTATTTGACCACAGTTCAAAATTACAATGCCAGTCTCTAACATATACTACAACATGAAAATGCCAGCGTCCTGGCATAGGGGTAGTGCGTCTTCCCCAAGATCTGGGTGTCCCGGGCTCGAGTCCCGGTTCGGGCATGGTTGTTCTTCTGTGTTCTATCTTTAAGGTGCATGAATGTGCCCTCCCCCCGTAAAAAGGGGCTGTGCAATTGAATGTGATGAGTGAGGAGCAAAAGTCGGACTCTTGGCCATAGTTGGCGCTACTACAAAATAAGAGGCTCTGATTAGACTTAAATCGCTGACTACCTCAGCGAGCATGTCCATGGCAAGTGCCATTAGAAACAACAACACAACACGAAAGTGGTATATGAATTCCATAAATCAGAGTAGGATTATTCATTCACAGGTCTCCAGTGGGAAATTTTTCATTATTAAAGTAATGCTATATTTTAATTACACTCTTATGACTTCACTTTTTATCTACTAAAATATTCTAAATCTAAGGATCAATGAAAATTATTAAGCAAATATAAAATTTGCTACTTACTTTTATTTGATCAGTAAGACCTTCACCTTCATAAACACCCCATTTTATTTTATCTTTATTCTTAAGAATATCTTCAAAGCTATTTATTGGATTTCGTATCTTTGGGAAAGTCAGTACGGCAACGAGATTACCACTGTATGTGGCTACCGTGACAATCACAAAAAGCCACCAGAAAGCGACTAGGATTCTACCTGAAATCGCTTGAGGTAAATGAACACCACCTGAAAATCAATATGAAACATTTTAAATGAAAAAAAATCTAGCATTGAATCAATTGCTATCAATGGAAAACTTCTTAGATTGATGACAACTTTCTTGCGTTAAACTAGCATAAATATTGAATTTAACGATCGTTAATTTGATACATTTGTCGCTAAATCGTGGATATGAATGTCCCAAAATAACTTCAGATCTGTCATTGAACTAAAAGTAGTTTTTATTTAAATGGCAATATTATTTTATCAGTAGATATATAAAACAAATTTCTTTTGAAATAGTATTTAAAAGAATTGGTTTGCTTCGAAATCACTTCTGTAAACTTATTTATTGATTAAAAAAATTAGTGTATGGGTGGAACAATATGCATTTACTTCTTCGCCTAAAATTAACTACAGAAAAACCTCTTTGATATGTATCTTATCGGTTAGTCTATTCATTTCAATGTTGTTGCTGTTTTTATAGTTTCAAAGATATTCGATTGAAAGGCGCTTATTTTGAACATCAATATAACATTCTTTCTTTCATTTTCTCTCAAAAACTCTCATGTTCGTTTATTCTGCTTAATAAAGCTGGAGAAAAGGTAAACTCTTATATCAAGGGAGTCAATGTCTTCTTTATCTGATATATTATTGTTAACATACAAAACAATGAGTAAACGAGATATTGTGCCATGAGAAAAGTAAAAGTTGAAGTTCTTTGTTTTATAAATAATAAAGAAAATAAACAAAATTCCTTTAAAAACATTTAAATATTTTTTAAAATATTTCATATGTCATAATAAGACTGAAAAGATTGTAAAGATGAAATGGGCTTGAAAGCTATTGATTTCAACTTTTAAGAAGACCAAGAAACCAACTTTTATTGACCAACCTTTTAGGAAGACCAAATTTGATCTTATCAACATTTGATAGGTTCAAATCTAAAATGGTGGAACATCCTGTAACAGACGATTTTAATTATTTATTCTTATATTCTCTAAATATTCCTTTCCCGACTTTTATAATATATATATAATATTCAGATGTTCCAAATTGTTTGATGCCATCACGATTTTCGACTCTATAAAGAAATGAAAAAGTGTCCTGTATTGAACATTAAATTATTAGGCGATCTGTTTTAAATTTAACCGTAAATAGTGTAAATTTTTTACAGATTAACTTCATTTTATTTTTCATAAATATAGTTTCTGTAAATTTCTTCTTGGTATTTTTTATTATACATATGAATCTATGTCTTTAATATGATCATTATGAATGAATAAAAAACCTAAAGAAAAAAATCAAAGGTATAACTACAAAATAAAATAAATATCATTCAATTAAAGTGATTAGACAACCTGAATTAACCAGAACAATACCGAATTCTCTATATTTGTCCAGAATCCGCAATTTTACTTATAAGTAAATAGACTGTTTTCACAAACTATAAACTTCATTGGTATTTTAAAAAATTATACATTAAAAAAAAATTAACTTTTTTCTATAATTTTGCTGTATGCACAAATTAACTAAACGTCCTAACCGCAGTAGTCCTGATTATCGACTCTTCAGATTTGAAAAGTATCCTAGATGTGAAAAAAATAAACTGGATTGTCTTTTTTTATCAATAATTATTCTATAATAAAAAATTGATAACAGTTTTCTAAAAAATGGATTCTGGAGGATTATAAGTGTCTACTTCACAATAAATAGAAAGCGGTCACCTTACCGTAGCAAATATAAAGGAATCAATCTTTAACCCTCTGTGGTCCAATATCGAGTGTAACTCGACATTCAAGACTGTGCATCATTTTGACGTTGAATTTATTTATTTTTCAAATTTGATTGTTAAAAACGCCTAAATAATGGTTAAGAGATGTAGATTAATTTTTCAAAGAAATTCGACCTTAAAGTATTATATATATTTATTTTTCATACCAATAAACAAATCTTTGAATTAAGTGAATAATTTTGCATGTAATTATTTTTCGGACTGCAAAGGGTTAAGGAAAAAGAACAATAAATGGATTTCAAAATATACTACTTATACTTTTTTTTATTTACTTTCATTTAAAAATAATTTTATCTATTGAAATTTTTTTTTATCGTTTCTGAATTTTTATCTTATTTTATCCATTTACATATCTTGAACTCGCCAGTATCCTTTACTCTAACCTCTATCCAGGTTATTACGATCGCTTGTTCCGAAATGTCTTGGGAATGAAGTTCAGAAACGTTTATTTTTTTATTAAGCCAAAGGTACCTCGCAATTTGATAATTTTAATAAATGATATTGTTACCCTCAAAATTCTGTGGTTAGTAAAATAAGCAGTTTTTATGATGAAATTATATTAGCTTGGACCAAACTCAATTTTCAATTATTTTCTTCTTTTATCTTGTTGAACAATTACACCTGAAGTATTCCTGATACAATAGGTGAGCCTGAATAAACTTGTATTATTTACTAAATCGTAGCCCTGATTGTAACAGCGTCGTCTACGAGCGAATCATAAAATTTGTCCACTGAACTTCACTACATTCTTTGTGTCCAGATTTTCATTTCTTTTTATTTTATCATTTCTTTATATCATTTAATGATTTTGGCAATATCTTCATACTGTAGTAATCTTGCAAACATCCTGGATTGCACTCCCTAGTTCCAAAGTGTCTCGCATTGATGCTCACAAAAGCTTGTTTTTTTAACTATGCCAAAAGGCATCCCATGGCCTGACAATTGTACCTGAGTGATACGTTAGCCTTAACAGTCTGTTGTTAAAATATAAACTGCTTTTGATGTGGAAGTAGTATTAGGTTTGAAAACTTAGAATGCATACAAGTTTAAAATATTTTCTTTTTTACCTTGTTGTACAATTGCACCGAAAGTGTACCAAGCGCAATTGGAAAGCCTGAATAAGCCTTTACTATTTACTAAATCGTAGTACTGATAGTAATAGCTTCCTCTGTGGACTAAATATAAAATTGGTCCAATGAGTGCCACAGTGACGAATACACAGATCCATGTCTGAAACAAAAACAAATAAAACAACTGATTTAAAATTATTATATTATTTGTGAATTTAAAAATGCTGTACTTTAAACAAATTAAGGATAAATTGATTATGCCTTAAATACTAATCCTTGGGAAGACAATATTTTATTAATTTTCTTTTGTAATTTCAGTGGAATGGTTGATACAACATCACTCATTAATTCCCGATTTAAAATCGTTTTAACTAGGTTTCAACTTCAAGCCTAAAATTATCTATAAGTGAACATTTTACGGTATAAATATTTCTTTAAATATACTTTCAAAAATAAATTTAAAGCATTTTTCCTTTTTTGAATACAAATTTATATCAATCTATTTGAATTTTACTTTGCTATTGGCCACTACTACCAACTGGATGTCTCCTTTTCATTATATTTTTTCCGATAGTACATGTCTTTTTCTTAATGTAAGGAGATATGGATTGGAATAACTGCACTTTTATATAGGATCAATAAAAAATATTTCTCAAGTATTCTCTAACTGTGGAGTAAGCTCCTACAATTCAAATGGTCACCAATTTTTTAATGTAGATTCACCACAAGTATTGATTTTTATGCAAAACGAATGGCTTAGTAATTTGAATTGGAAAAGAGGTGTGCCAAGTTTCTAAAATGAAAAGTTCCCCTTTTGAACTTAGATTCATTTTAAATAATAAATCTGAATTAAAGCAGAATTATTGCCATGCATTAGAAATAGTTGAAAGGGTTATTATTTTAGGAATAATTATATCTTTTCCAAAGCTGATTCAGTTTCATTAATCTGTTGTCCCTTAAACTACATACAGCCGTTGCCAGTAAAAAATGTACCTTAATTTTTTTTCATATTTCATATACGATTCACCCAATATTAAAAATGATTATACAGCCATGCATATTCATAGCATATCGATCAAAGTTAAATCATTTTTGCCAGAATTATTGGTTCAATTAAAATTTGTGATACCATATTGATAAAAAAATATATGTTTTAAATTTTCACTGGCCACAGCTTTAAAATACAGAAAAAGGTTTCTTTCAACCATTGTCATGAACATGATTTTTGTTCAAATGTTCAATTTCTAGCAGAAATATATATAATCACACTGAATTTGCTAAATTTGATGAATCTCAATGTAAGGCCCTTTGATTACGTGTAATATGCCTAAGCGATATTCATTTCCAAGTATGCATTTACAAGCGCTTGAGGGGGGGGGGGGGTAGACTGAATAACAGATGCGACATGCAGCTTTAAATACTGCAAATTGCTGCTTAGTGTCTGATACAGATAATCTATCCCTAATTCCAATGAAAAAAACTGAAGTATATAATTTTGAAATTCGCATGATACGATTACTGAATGAAATATCCTTATCAAATCATCTTCAGGTCACACATACAGCTCTTTTTGGATACTAAGAAACAAAAATGCTGTGAAATAAAACTTTATGAACCATGTTAATAATATTTAACATCGGAGAAATCTCATTATCCTTATTATTCATTGGCAAATATTGTGAATTGTCCAAGAATTTTCGCACATCATATACTTTGAAGCTATTCCATTCTTAGTTGCATAGCGAAAATGATGTATTTTCTCATTTTCAATGAAATTTTATCTGAATTTGACCGAAAAAAAATGTATAACAATTCAGTAAAAATAAGAAGAAGAATTAGAAGTATAATCACCTCTGATGTGAAAGGTGCCAGAAATAAATACTTATGCTCCTGTTGAGGTCTTTTCGTCAGAAGGGCATAGGATAACTCATCTAAAGACGTTGTGAAGTTGACAGCTTCTACTCGATCGGGAGTTAAATAGAAACATTGAGCAGCAAATTCCACTTCCTGCGTGTATATGAGAAATTTAAAATATTTAAAAAGATTAGCAGAATGATGGGAATGGATCTAGGCTAGATAAAAATAAAATACTGTGAGTTTAAATGTCTGAATAGTAAGAAATAAAGCCTATCTGTAGAAGCACGAAGCAAAAATATAACCAGTTGTCGCCGTAGCGAAGTAAGGGTAAGTAGACTCCCAGGTTGTAGTATTTTTTTTTTGTTTCTTCATCATACTGTTTCGTAGGTACAGGAAACGCATATCGCACGTTACTTCGTAGAAACAACTCGTAGTGTATAAAAACAGAAAATGTATCAACTGTGATATATTTAACTGTAATCTTATCAAAGGCTGATAACTGCGACTGTAACTGGACTATTCTGGGGAATGTAAATAAATTATATGCCGTGAGTATCTCATACGATATGATTCGTATTTAATCAATATATATGCATTAGTATTCCTGTGATATTTTCAATTACAATAATGTAATAGAAATATGCGTTTATTCATTTAGAGATCGCTAAACGCACCATTACCATTGGACATTCAAAGAGCATTCTAGAATATTTATGAGGAATTTGAATGAAACGGCAGCCCATTGAAGCCAGAGCTCATACCACAAACAAATAATATAACAATTGGGTTTCCTACAACTGCTGATGAGATTTCTTTATGTGGCAATATTTATTTAAAAAAAGAGATATTTTAATCCATAGTACCAGTGTTATTAATAATTTCTTTGTTCTGACATCGCTACACCAAGGAATGGTCACAAAAATAGTATATTTTAGTAGTGAGCAGTTGAGATTTTCGGAAAATGATACAAAGATGAGGAAAGTGTAAAAGAAAGAAATATCTGGTAAAAATAATTATCTTAGAACTTCACCGCATGCATGTAGGAAACTGACATTTTTCGTTAGTTGTTATTGTTATAATCTTTCATACTCTTGGCTACATAGAAATGATAATACGCATTCTATCTGCGAATGGATTATTAATCGATAACAACTATATTAATTATAATTATGCCATGAATTATAATTATTTCATGTATCTTCTTTCGTCCATTTCCAGAAGTTCTTAACTCTCATATATTTCCCGATCCCGATAATCTGAAATGCATACCACAGAGATCTGGGGTTCTTACTCTCACTAGTATTTTCCCCTCTTACCAGAAACCTGAGAAAGACACTTTAATTTAATACAGAATTAGCCACCCTGCAAAATTCACTTAGATTCTTGAGTCAATGCTGAGTGGTTCATTGGGACAATATTTAAATCATTGAATCGTTCACTTACCCCTCTGACTATCTGCCCAATCATTCCAGTCCATTCTCCATGAGGTAATTTTCTACCCGCTTGGTTATCAACTGGTACTTTGAACTCATACCTGAAAGACAGAATTTCTTAATTTAAGTATCTTCTTCAGATGTATGTTTCTTCTTTACTTCATACAAGTTTCCAGTAAATTACAATAAATGTCCATGATAATCTTAAGTTCAATTAAATTTATAAGGGTAAGTATTTTCCGATATTTTGGGCATAAAAGTCGGAAAATTGGAAAAAAAAATCCAATATTAAATTTACAAATTCTGATAGGGAAATTTTTAATTTTTTTCAGTAATACAGTTACAATCTCAAGATAACATACCAAATTTCCTTAATTCATTGCATTTTTATCGCTGTTTTCAAAGATAGTCATAATGCCAAAAATGTGTTTTTTGGGGGTTCGAAACAATCGCCCATTGGGACAATTTTCTTTGTTGGAATGAAATTAATGTTTAAAGTTTTAATCTATTACATATTTTTGATTAATTTTCAGTTCTTACTATTTTTCTTGCTTGTTTATTTTTTAATTTAAGTAATGACGTTGTTGATAACGAACTCTACTCAAATATTTGCTTTTTACTCAATTAAATTATTAAAATAGGGACATAATAACTATGAAACAATGAAGATTTTTTTAAAAAATCGTAACAGAGACCTTTAACATCACTTTTAATTCTAACCAATAGAAAGATATTTATAATGAAATGAAATAGGTTAATAAGAAAATGAAATAAAATCAATTGTTGTTTCTAAGTTATTTATCATATCTAATAGCACAGCTTGTAAGCAAATATCAAAAGTTGTACTGCGCAAACACCATTTTAAGTCGTTGATTACACTAAACGAAAAGTGAAATCTATTTAGTTTAGTTTCCATAGCAATATATTGAAACAGGAGCTAATGATTAAAAAAAAGGGCTGCTTGAGAAGCATGTGTAATGAATTTCGTTTTTGAAACAACATTTATCTCCACTCAAATAACTTTATATTATTTATTTTTTTGGTATTATCTTTTATCATAGACCCATCTCTTTAGTTACCCGTTGCTTCATGCACAATTATAAAATCAGAGTACATTAATTCTTCGACAGCAGACATTTTTCACTTTTACAGACAAAATCCTATTATAAAAATATACTTACCTATATTATCATATTATAGTGATATTATTAGCGATGTTTAAAAAAATTTAATTTCTAAAAGAAACAAACTGTTACTTATAATTTTATGGAAAGATAAAATATTGCTATTCGGTAAATTATGTAATTAAGAGGCGATTTTTAATCCTTTAAAAAAAGTTAACATATACGCATATTTTCATGTTCTTCCTAGCAAAAATAATTTCTATGTCAAAAATATTTTATTCATTTTCATGTTATTCTCTTTTTTTCGGGTAATCGAAAAATATGTGTGGAATTTAATCTTTACATGCAACTTTTTTTTTATTTTTGTTCCTGTCAAACTGTATGGTGTGTTTTGAGCCGAATGGAAATATACTTTTCACTTTGTACGGTTGTGAACAGTTGTGACTTCTCTTACCTCACCTAAAAGTTCGTAACTCTAATGCTAAAATATATATATATATATATCATTAGGCTAAATTTGAATATAAGACCTTAGGCATCTGAAATATCAGGCCATATCACAACGCCTTTCCCAAATAACAAAATAACACAATATATCTATATAAGTCATTTTGAAATAAAAAAATATTCTGACAAACTGAAAAAAAAACATTTAATACCGGGTCGCTTTTATTTGGCTTCAGAATCTCGAACAGAAAAGATTTAAATTTAAAAAAAAAATTAGAAAAAAAAATAACAAAGAGGAATGCAAACTTGACTGACTCTTTGAGTTATTTAACCTGCCTGAAAAAATGGTGGCACTTATTTGCATGGGAATTTGATAACAAGAAAAAAAAATATTCTAAAAACAATATTTCACTTAGTTAGAATTTGAATACGTTCGAATACATGGTCCTTGTATATTAAATGAAGTCAAGTACATATAGCGCATAGCAAAACAAACTATAAAGAATCTGATCTCCCAAGCTTGAGGGGTGTCTAGGAAGTTGATTATTTTGCTTATTTGTTGATCAAACCTTATTAATTACCTGCATAACCTGATGGAAATTTTCTTTCATATATGATTACATATACATGTCATACCGTTCTTACTCTCTTGTATGTCCAATTTTAAGGACAAGATGCGTTTGACATTGGATTGTTAATATCCTTCCTTGCTGGAATTGACTGTTACACATCAAGACACATATCTCAAATATAAATTTACATATTCTCTAATAAATAGGAGCTCAAGGCTTCCAAATTTGTATTCTATATGATATATCTAACTTAAGAAAAAGAGTAATTGATAAGTTACAGAAGGAATTACGTACGTGAAATTCATTTCCTTTGAAATAGCTTGAACAAAATCCACAGCTAAACCCCTGAAATGGCGTTTACCGTTTGGGTCCGTAGTAATGACGGCGCAAGGAGCTCCCTACAATATTGATCACTGAAAATGTAGCCTTGAAAATGTTATTAAAACACAACTTTTAAAAAAAATCAATTATTGAAAGAAAAACAAATCCTTTAAAATCTTTCTAACACATTTACTAATTTTCATTCCCCCCCCCCCCCTCCCAAATTATTCTGTTTAGAATAGAAGATTATTTTACTAAGAACGATTAAACTGTACAAAAACGAAATTTTTGTTCCTGATCAATATATAATGCTATGATATTTCAATCAATATAATACCACTAAATTATTCTTAACTTAAAGTCAAGAAGAAAGACAAATAATCTATTCATATGTCAGGTGTGAAAAATAATTTGGTAATACACTGAAAGTACCTCATGGGAAACAAATCATGTACGAAGAATCAGAGTTTATTTTGATCTGTTTTCTTCTACTAATTATACTCTATTATCTGCATACGCTATTTAGTAATTCCTAATTGTTTAGAAATAATAGCTATTAAGTAATTAATATAAAAGAAGCCAGCGTCCCGGCACAGATGTAGAGCATCTTCCTTGTGATTTGGGAGTCCTGAGTTTGAGTCCCGGTTAGGGCATGGTTGCTCTTCTGTGTTCTATCTGTGAGGTGTCTGAATGTGCCCACCTGTAAAAAGGGGCTGTGTAAGCAAATGCTATGAATGTGTTGCTAAAGTCGTATTCTTGGCCCTAGTTGGAGCTACTTCAAACAAGAGACGCTTATTTCGGCTTAAATCAGCTGAGGAATCAGCGGACTTGTCCATGGCAAGTGCCATTAGTAACAACAACCAAAATATAAAAGAATAAACAATAAAAAACTTATTTTTATTTGTTTTTTAATCTCGGGTTTTTTTTCACTCGTACGCTTAGTCTTAAATTCAGTTGAATTAATATATAATTCTAAAACTTTATTATTATTCTCGAATAATAACTTTTCACGTATTATCTAACAACTCTCTCTTGTGAATAACTTCTACTAAAAAAATTTAATACATAAAGTACTGTATGAAAAAAGTGTTTTTAAAGAAAATGATTGAATTAAAATTTGAATGAAGTCAGACAACGAAATTGAAAGAGCAATAATTTCTTAACTAAATTTTATTTAATTTGTTTAAAGTCTTTACGCATCTGAACTTATTGAAATATGCTTACTAAAATTTCTATAATAAAATAAATTTCAGTTAGTTTTAAAGTATATGAAGGAAATATGTAATTTATTTCACCAAAATTTCGAAGTAGATCACTGTAAGTTGTAACCATACTATATTTTGAAAGACAGTTACCTACCAGAGAAAGAAACCCTCTCTCAATGGGAGATTTCCTCCAACAGTTGAGAGGCATTATTATATATTATTCCTTTAAAGTAACCCCTTCAACGTCAGTTACACATTTTTTTGTGTTTTCTGCGGAATTCTAAGATTTTGGCTTCCTGTCAGTTCACCGATCGCAACCTCTATGGGGTTGTTGTAGAAAGTCTCTCCCTCCCACCCTGTAGTTTTAGTCTTTGAACTTCCTGCTGAGAGATTCTTAGTCAGCAGGGGCGGCATATCTGGCTTCTATGCTTAGAGTTTTTAAAAAAATTCGAAAACAAGGATTTTGCCTTCTTTGGATCCCACCCACTCCTTCGAAGCAGGGTAGATGTGCCTCATATTTCCTCATCATTTGATGTCAGCTGCTGAATTATAAATAGATATTCCAATTAAAGACAAGTGTGTCCACAAAATTAATTGTGATGCTTTTCTTATACTTTAATTATTTTTTTTCAGTTTATTTTACTTTACATATGATTATTCTTATTCTTTTTCTTTCCTTCGATTTTGTGTGATTTCTCTACAGATTTTATTTTATTTTTACTCCGAGAAAAATTTCTTAAATGATATTCATGCTGCTAGAATACATCTGCGTGACATTACATTTTGAATATTTCCTATATGATACACAGTTTTTTATTAGAATCAAAACGTTTAGGACTTACTGTTGTTATGCCAATATTAATTTTCTTGCCTCGAAAATTTCCAGTCGTTCTTGGATATAAAGGACCATGTAGCTGAAGACCACCAAAAAGGTTCCACTTACCAACGGTTTCATAGTCATCTACAGTATCGGCCACTACTTTACCCCGCTGGAGGTAAGCGGTTGTTTTTAACACCAAATTCAAACAACCACCGCAAGTGGTTTCTTTCCTAAAATAATCCTAAAGAGACAGTTTTTAATACAGTAGATAAGGTAAAGATATATTATACCATTAATGAAGATATTGCCTTTCTTAATACGTAAAATTATGATAATTTATTCTATAATCTATTTCCATATGGAGAGAAATACTGTCTGTCCTTTTAAGGTCAGTCATAGTCATATCAATGGCGAGATAAATGCTCTTATTCTATTCCCGATGCTTAGAGACCAATTCTCAGCTTCGATATTCAAAGATCATGAGTTAAAAACTCTATTTCGTTGAAAAATCAGCTATATAATGCTGATTGCTGCACATGAAATCTGCCACGAATCAAACATATACAATCTGATATAGATACGTATAAGAGATAGCGGATGCCTTGATACAAAATTATTTCCCCTTTCTCCTTACTACATACTGGTTTAGAAAGTGAAATGAAATCGGGATTGTTTTATCTTCTGGGCGTTTTTAATGATTGATGTTAGATGCAATTATACTCACCTCGCGAGCTACTAAGCTTCTGTTAAGAGACATTGCTATTTGATTCAGGCGCCTTATGTGGGAAATACAAAGAGTAATTAAAGATGAATGAAATGAAAATATTTCCAAATTATAATTACATTTCCAGTATTTTTTCTATAAAGTTAATGTGACTTAATGATAGCTCTGTTGTTACCTTTATATCAGCTTTAAAGAAAAACTAAATCTTAAATCCAAAATGTTGTATAAATATAATTTTAAAGTTTGTCGTCACTAATAATTTTTTAAATCCTAAGAATTGAATTGCTGTAAATTATTCTCAAAATCAAATTAGAAGCTAGATAATGACACAAATAATGATATACTCACCAGCATATGGCTGCGCAATTTATTTTTTGTCATCGCTCTGTTTTCTGTCGAATTAATGATATACATTCCTTTTTCAATTAAATCACGCACACTGCTTGTATAAGCTTTTAATGCTACTTCAATCTGACAACCACGAGGCCCCTGAAGATAAAAATCAATAAAACATAATTTATTGAAGTATTTTTATACAACCAAAATAAAGCATAAATAAACCTCGAAAAAATTTTTAACAGACTTTTCGTTTCGACATAAAAATCGATGCTTTTCGGAAGGCAGTATTTTTCCTTTTGAAAATGTTTATAAATATGTTAATATTATTGATGACTAGAAACTATTTCCTTTTCTTACATTCTTAGAGCTTTTTATGATACTGAACTCATATAAAAGTAAATTCCCCCATCCGTAATTACAGGTAATTATAAGTTATAATCGATTTCTAAAATGATTAAAAAATTATTATTTTCGCTTTTTCGAAACTATTTTCGAGAAGAAAAGCTGTTGTTAAATTTTAATTTCCATGTACTCTTTTTTGTTTACATGAGCCTCGAGATGTACCGTAAACACTATCTCTTAATTAGCTGTAAAAGAAAAGAAAATCTTTATTATACCAACAGGTCCTATGTTGATCAATATGGTACTGGTAACATAGCCATTTTAAAGTATCTCAATTATTTTATTTATTAATTGTTAAGCATTCAAAATTATTTTTAAAAAAAGCAAAACATGTAAGTGATGAAAATAATAACTTTTGCACCGTGTAGAGTATTTTTCTTTCAGAAAATAGTAATGTATGCTAAAAAAGATAATGTGAAAGCTAGAAAAATATAAGAATTTTTCTAATTTTAGTAAACTTTTGAAAAAAATGTTATTCTTCTTGACTTTCAACGCTGAGCTATGGAACGATTTATTTAATATATAATACCATTTTTAAAAGAAGTTAAAAATTGCATGTGCTGAAAATTTGGATTTCGGCTACAACATTATCCTCTACATCTTTTTCACTATTCAAAATTTCCAAGTACATCCTCAAGTAGCTCTCATGTAGTTTTTTAACAAAATATTAACATATTACAAGTGTTTACAGACAACTGGATAAAGTCATTTTCAACAAGATACTTCAGGATAATTTTTTGTTATTTTATCTTAATTTAGAGAATGCCGTTAAAATTTAAGAACATTTAAATTCACTTGTATATATTCTCAGCTAATTATAATCATTTGCTTATAATACTCATTTAATTTTGTCTACTCCCAAGTTCTAGAAATATTATTTTGTCAGAAATTCTCTTTCTTTCTAATTTTTTTTGAAAAATATCATAAATAAAAAAACAGAAACATGTAATATAACAACCAACAACATTTTCAAAGAGTCGTTTTTCATATGCCATCTGTTTGGCTCACAACATTTTTTTAACGAAAACTTTCGGTTGTTGTGTTTTTCTAATATCGAACGTAAGATTGATTGTCCAGATTTGATTTCTTGTTGCTTAGAAAACATCTGTTGATGCTATATACCTCATTTATTCTGGGTGACAGGGATCATGGCGATCTCAATCCATTTTCATCGAATATTGAAAGTTTTGCTGTTTCTCTCAATTGTGAACAGCTTTTAAAATTTTAAAGTCTATTATATCCATGCATAATATATCTATTATAACCTTTGAAATTGGATAATGCGAAAAATTTTCTTTCTAATTCGTCGGTGATTCGATTTTTTTTCTAGTCTCTTGAATTGTATTATATTTTTACATTAATATATAGTTTGAATTAATTTTATTAATTCAAGTCAAAAGTAAAGATTACAAAATCTGTTTCAATTAAATTGTTTTTATTAATTTAATCCGTCTTTGTATTCTGTGAGATGAAAATAATTCGTAAAACTCTTTAAATAATTGTCGACTTTTGAATAATATAGATCTGAATATATAAATACAATATCAGATATATTATCATTCTGTATAATACATCTGAATAGCTATAGCTTTTTTTACCATACTATGTTTTAAATCAAAAGAAAAAAAAACTTTTGATATTTTGAAAGCTCTTTGAACATATTACTTGTGAACTGTACTGCTTATTTTGAAGCTTCTATGCACAACTGTTTATTGCTGTGTACAATTTGCTAATTAAAACCATTTACTTGTTTATCAAAATAATTATTTTAAAATTATTAGTTTTAACCATAATTATTGTTCTAATAACTATGATACTTTTAATATCATTTATTAAAACTTTTAAATATTAAAAGCAAATCTTCACTGTTCTTTTATGTTTAAAATAATGTTTTTAAATTCTGAGCTCATATTTTACACCAAATTTTCCGTAATTCGAATTTTTGAAAAATTTAATTGTTATTATTATCAAATTACTTTAAATGTGCCAAATTTACATTCACTTCTTGGCAAGATTATGTAACTTTTAAGAATTCAAATAAGAGAAACTAACTGACATTGATGAGTTTATTATTTCTTTTGTTTTCATAAAACTGCAGGAAAATATGTTTCTTGTTAATTTTCAATGGAAACGAATCAGAACTTGCAATTTTTCCTCTCCTTCAGTACAAGTGAAAATTAAAATGGTGATGACTTCGCGTTTCAATTTTAGCTTTAAAATAACGTGTCATGCTTCAATTTTAGAAATAATAATAAATTAAAAAGGAAACTCAAACAGCCTCAACTTAAATATATGCTAATTCATTGAAATGATTTTGAAAGGAATTTAATATGCTTACTAAACATTTCTCTCCTGGGTTAGGACTCTCTGGATACACAAGAGCTACGTTAGCCTCTGGCGGTAGACTGTTGGCGGCAATTGTTACATCTGAGTCAACAAGATGTTGAGTAGCTACATATAACCACTGGCGATCACCGTCCAACATCCGTAGTTTTTTCGCCTAAAATACATTAATTTTAAATAGTAACAAAAGCTTTTAAGGCGACCGGGGACCTTTAAAATGACTTTTTTTCAATTTTCACCTAATTTGAAATTTTACAGGCATTAAGTGTAACACTATAGGAGATGATACACAAAAATTTAAAGCATTATATTAATTTATTTATGAATTAGGGGTGGTAATATAATATTAGTGATAAATAACATTAATGAAAAATGTTCCAGGCGCTCCAAATTTGTTCGAAAGCACTTCAATTTTTAGTATTACTTGCTCTAACCCTTTTGAAACAAAAGTTGGTATTAATCTTGAAATTTGAGTTCGAAATATCAAAATTAACCAGTATAATAACTCAAAACTTCTTATTTTTTTTAAAAATCAGTAGGAGTTTTTTAAAAAATCAGTTAGAGTAATTAATACTAAAAATTGTATCGCATTGTATCGAGTGCTATCGGACAAATTTGGAGCACATGGAGCCTTTTTCATTAACGTTATTTATCACTAATATTATATTAACCCTCTAACTCCTAAATAAATTAATATAATGCTTTAAAATTGTGTGTGTAATCTCCTATAGTGTTACTCTAAGTGCCTGTAAAATTTCAAATTGCTAAGGTGAAAATTGCGAAAAGTCATTTTAAAGGTCCCTGGTCGCGTTAAGTGATGAAAAAAATTCGTGGCCAAAAGTTTGTTTTAAAGTTTTCATTAATTGATTAAATGATATATTTTCTTCGTTTCTCCGAGTATCTTAAAATTCAATAATTATATAATTTTCTACTGAAGGAAGTTATTTTAAGTACATATATTTATTTTTGATCTCTTAAAAATTATCTGACGCAAAACGACTTAAAAATCAATATATAAAACAGTCTTCAATGAATAAAAAAACCCAGAGAAAACAAGTATTTAATATTAAAATTATGAAGTTACTAGCGCCTAGGTTTCCTTTTAGATTTCCACGGAGAATTTTCGTTTCTATTTTTAAATTATCAATTTTTAGTCACAATATTACAATGATTTAGTTCCAATAATACGATTCTAATATTACAATATTTAGTTAGTTACAATATTACAATTATATATCAATTACAGTTATTTAGTTCCATAAAATTTTTCCGTTGTGAAATGAAACGTTTAAGGGGCTTCATTTTTAATAAGCTGTTTTGTTAGCGAATTGTTTAATTGATTCGAAAGTTCAGTTCGAATTGCTTAAATGTAAATTTTAGATAATGTCATATTACCAAATAAGAAGCCCAAATATAACCTAGACATTTTACTAAATTGTTTCGCTATTTACAATTTTTTCTTTTAACTTTAAATACACTGGGGCATTTAACGTTAAGATATATCATTAAATCATAGTGGATTTTTAATATCTGTTGTTTAGAGACCCGATATTGCAAAAATTTCTATAACAGTAAGATACTAAGAATCCATCATGACTTGGTGATAGAATATCGGTTAGTGACATTTGAAGTCCGATATTGCCAAAGGTTTTTCGTGTATGATAGCCTTATCAAGGTCAAATTTCATCCCACTAATATAGTGCTGAAGTATCAGGAACGAAACGACAGCTTTCGATATCTTCTTTTATCGGAATAAAGAGAAGAATGATGAATGTAATTAAATTTAAGATACGCAACTTGAACTTATTATGCATTTAACGTAACTTATTTTTTAGATCATATTCTTTATTATAATAATTTTCCATATTCATTAAGGAATGCATTAAAATTCTGGATTTAAATAAATAATTATTGAATGTTTAAATTGGTTCCAAAAAATATTTGCTATGGTGAATCTTGCTGCACTTCAAATAAATTGCACAAATAGAAAAATTCATCTTTTTATTAATATAAAACTACGTATTTCATATTTATATTTTTTAAATTTATAACAATAAAAAGTTTAAAGGCAGTTTTTAAATTAAACTAAGCAAAAGTATTGAAAGAAAAATACCAATATTGTTAAACCATCGAGAACTTTAAGAAAAGCTAATGAAAAAAATTATGAAGTGTTGCAGAGGTATGATATATATTTACAGCTTTACTAAAATATGTTTAATTAAAAGTAAATATTTTAAATAAATACAGCCCTTATCCTAAAATTGGTGTTGATTTACGATCAATTTTCAGTTTAAAAAGAAGCTATTGATGTGACCGTTCAAATACAAATAGCTTTTTCGAATTCCAAGCAACAAAAAGAAATTAGTCGTATTTATGCAAATGGTATTCCTTCCCGAAGTAATGTCTAAAAAATAAGCTCCAATAATGTATGTAGGAGTTCTCATTACATCTGGTATTTCTAAAATCACTAATTCCAACATGTCGCTTCTGAAAACTTTATGAAAGGGTACAATAAGCAAATTAAATGCAAAAAAAAGTATTGTTGTATGGACTTTAGTTGAACCGATATCTTCAAATATTTGTTTCCATTCCTTCCTACCAATCACATAATTTTCCAATGTTCTATTTAAAGTAATATGCATTTCTGTGGCTAATATTCTGCTCAATAACAGTCCAATTATTCTAGCGTGATCTTATATATTGATTTTGGCCTTTGATCATAGGAATCGACTAAATATGACATGAGTCAAAAGTAGATTGCTTGAGGGACCATCCACGTATTATCTAAGTTATTCAAACGTTTTTCTTTCTTTTCGGAAAGTTTTAGTATAATTGTACATAAATACTTAATGTTTTTGATTTTTTTACTGGATATGTTTTATCTAACGCTTTATTATAAGCAGTGAGAATTTATGTTCTCAGAGTTAAGAAAAACTACACAAAGTATCATTGTGCTTCGATAAATAGTTCTGGATATGATCCAAGAACATTCAAAAATGTTTCATGCATTTGAACCGAATTCAGTTTTAAATACTAATGACTAATACATAATTAAACTCTGAATTTAAAATAAAGGTTTATTTATCTTTCCTCTTTTGCCCTTATATGAATAAAAAGATGTATAAAGTCATTCTCCAAATATGGTTTCACACATATCTTTCTTTGTCTGTAAATCATTTCGAATTTTTACAAATCTATCTGAAACGGATGATGTATTTTCAAACTCTCATTATATATTGGATGATTTTTTTTGCAATTCCCTCGTGAAATAGTTACAGCTTTTAAATAATTCTTTAAAAACTATTTTTGTCGCCTTATCGTGTTTTAATAACTTTATGTGCAAAATGAGTTTAACCATTCCCGTTTAAGATGAGTAAATATTGAATACATTACTAATAATGTAAGCGCATCTTTAATAAGGAAATATTAATTTTAATTTACAATTTCCACAATTGTAGATACTTTAGTATTAAATAAAAAACAAGTTATATAAAAAAATTTTACTCAATTCCTACTTAGGTTAGTAAAGAAAATTTTTATTTTAGTTACTCCTTATTAAATAATTATAATTAATATAAATATGACAGAATCACAATATTAAGGGGCAAAATAGAAAGCGAATTTCCTGACAATTTTCCATTCTCATTTCTAAATATGGTGTCCGAACTCGCAGCCCAAGGAATGCGAATCCAACGCCATACCAACCAGGCTATATCGGCCTAACAATTACAATTGCTATAAATAATTGATCAAAAAATTATACAAGTATTGAATTTTCAATGCCAATTGTGGCAACGCAAAATGCGGGATTTTTTTCTACACCAGTTGGAGTACGCGATACAGATTAGAAATTTCTAATTTTCTTTATATTATTTTAATTCGAAAGTACTTCAAAATGAATCGAAAAAATCGATTAATCAACAATGTTTAATTTTAAATGCATCAGACATTATGAAAATAAACGGAAGCGTTTAAAATAATTGGCCTAAAACATGTTAAGGCTAACCTCATCAAACCAAACTGAACTCATTACTTATTTGGTGACAGGGAAATGAAGATTTTTGGCAAGAAAATTAGTTTTTAATTAATTAATAAAAAATTAATAAAATAATATTTGAGAAAACTGTATTAAGTTCAAATGTCATCCACTGCAAGTTTTAAAAATTTACTTGAACTAGATTGGATGAATAAAAAGTATTTTATTAACGATTAAAAATTTGTACAAGATAAAAATTTATATAGGGGGAGTGTGAGCTAATAGTAGGAATTGAATAATCAATATTAGAAAATAATCCATCTATATGAATTTATTCTCATGCAAAAACGGATTTAAAAGACTTTTACAGCAACTCGGAAACAGAAGTAGGAAAAAAACCCGCAAATATAAATAATTTAAAAATCGCTCAAAAACTGTAAGAAAATTTAATATTAACCGGCAACATCTATGGAGTTTTCCATCATCCATTAAATTCACCAAAGTATCTAAGAAATATTTTACTAATAAAAATAATGCAAGTTTCATAATTTATATAAAAGATAAATATTGAGCATTCCCGATTTTTTTGTAGGAAATGTGACCCAAAATATATCACTTGAAAGGATCTGCCCAAAATATACCTTAAGGTTGAAAAAAAAATTTAAGTATGGAAATTCGAATAAATGAATTCACGATACAAACTTGGCTTTAGAATTAGGGGTAGGGGGAGTTATAGTAATTTCAAACTATTCGAGGTCTTCAAGAGTTACGAAATTCTTCTGTCAAAATGGTCCAATAACACGCAAGGTGAACTAATTAGTAGAATAGTGGGTCTTGATTGATATTCAAACTTCTTATGTTTTCGTCTAAATACAAATCGGTTCCATTAAACATTTGTTTTCCAATAGCTCGGAGTGTTTTAAAACCAATAAATCTCTTATATATTATTAACTAGCAATACCCTCACGGCGTTGCCAGTGCCATAGCATCCAAGAAGAAAAATTAGCTTTAAGTCTAGCCTCCACTCGATATGACTTGCGCATATTATGCACTATCAAACAAACAAAAAATATATTTAGAAAATATCGAAAATAGCAACAAAACAATTTTTATATCACACATACAACAATATTTAGACTGCTAAAAAGGTAAAAATATGATATGTCGGCAGACAAAACACAGACTATCTTCTGACTCCTCAGAAGATTCGTTCTGTCTCCGTAATTCAGTTGCATTGCGATTTAAAGAAAGACGTTAATTTCGATAAAAAATACTCTCCTGCCCTAAGTGTGGACCTTATTTCTCTCATATTCGCTAACCAAACGTTTCTTTCCTCTTCATTTCCCTTAACGAAGCGTTTTGGCATTTAATGTGTTCCCCCCAAGGTTGGATGTCCTTCTTTTGGGCATAAGGAGATTTGAATTGCTGTTTAAAATCAGACTTAATAAAAAAAGAATCGCTTATGCATACCACAGCTCTTGCTATTAACACATGCGCAGTTTAAGGTCTTTGCGCATGCGCGGATGTTAAGATCGTGATTATAAAACTCCCTTTTTTGTTTTGATATGACTTTTATGTACTAAAACCTTCCCTTATAAATTCTCTACAAAATGGTATAAATATCTTCAATATCTGCTAATTATTTCTCGAGTTTGTGTGTTTCCAACATACTGACGCTTTCAGGAGACTTCATTTTATGTTATATGTAGACATTTTTTGAATTTCTCTTTACTTTTCAGTCAATGGGAAAATTTACTTTTATACGTTTCTGAAATGTCAAACAGGTCGACAGCGTAAACTAAATTTCACGATTTTTAAAGAATTTTTTTTTGGAGGGGAGGGGGTTCAATTTCAAGCTAACAAAATAATCGAATGGCACTCTGGTGAGGAAAGAATTATTCAGTCCTAAATGAGATTCAAATTTTATATCTTTACTTCTGAATAAAAATCCTTACCGAAAAAAAATTGTCACTGTTATTTGAAAAATTTGACGTGGTAAAATTCCAAACTCTGAGAAATTTTGAATGTTATTTGAAATTTTTTCGCATCATTCATAAGAAATTAGGGAAAAAAAATTATGTCTTTTCATCAAAATGAAAATCGTTGAAGAGATTTTTCAAACATTTTTCCGAACAATTCTTGTTATTATGCCGTACATTAACGATCTTTCTTCTATTGAGTGATAGCTACATTTACAATACAAAACATCCAACAATATTCCATACATGATCCATGTCATTTTCATAACATTAGTAAGCAGACCATTCATAAAACTTCAACTAAACTGTTAAAGAAAAAAAAAAAACAAATTACAGTGAGAATACCTTGTTATAGGGTTATTGATCAGATGCTCAAATGCACTCCATAAAATGCATTTAAAGTATGCTAAAAAAGTTTTAAAATAAAGAAAAATGGTATTATACTAATGAGACAAAATGGCGAAGGAAAGGAAAAAAACCCTTTTCTGTTGTACATGCTGTTATGCACATGCATGCGTGTATATATTAACATAAGATGAATGCAAATACAATATGTATAGATATTGGGAAAATGTAGAGTAAGATAAAACCGTTTTTTCCCAATCACAGAGCAGTTGTATTTTTTATGGTGTAAATCGGTGTCATCTCACGGAGAGGGGTTGACCAAACTTCAAAATTCGATAAGAGGGGCACATCGATCAAAATTCAGTGTGTTCGAGTAACGAAAGCATACATAAGTCAATAAGGGGATGGGAAGATGAATGTTACTCGGTGGGCAAGTAATGTAAAAAAAAGTAAAGTAAAAGCTTATGTATAATTTGTGGTTTTATGACCCTCTATTTCATGAGATCATACATTTATAGAAACCATTTGCAATAATGGATCCAGCTCTATAAAACTACTTCTCATATTTTTTCAGTTTTTATGAACAAAAATAATTTGTATTCTGAGGAAATTTACCGAAATAATGATGGGAATTGAGAATAATAAATGTAAATATTGGAAAAATTTTCACTGCATTTTAGCCCATTAAGATATGAAAAAATTGTTTGTAATGATAATGGAAAGAAGTAAAAGAGTGCAATTTCTGAAAAAAAAGGGCGAAGAGTAGAATTTCGAAATCTCTTTCCATGTTTTCAAATTATTTCGGTTATTGCTAAGTAGAAATTCTTGTCTGGCATATCGGATATGTTTTGAGGATGGATAATAGCAGTTGCGGTCCATTGGAATTACATTTTGAAAATATAACTTCCATTATCTTGAATATGGATAAAAGTCAGCCAGTTATTAAACAGGATATTGTGTCACATGCTCTATACAGACCAATCAGAAAATCCTATTGTTAGTATTCTCGAAAAACACAATTCTCCGCTCAAAATGATAAAAAAATATTAAAACAAAAAAAGTCTCTTCACTCAGTACTGAAATCAGAATTACCGACAAGCAATGATTATATAAGTACGAATCTTAAAAAAATTATACAAATAATTAGTCAAACTAGAAAAAAGGATAGCAAAAACTAAAGTATTTAATTATAATGAAGATAATAAATTTTTACTGAAAACAACAGGCGGAAATGACCATCTATTCAGTTTGTTTTTTATCTTAATTTTGCCAGCTTTTATCTTTTTATACTGGTTATGAGAAATTCACTTTAGATACTAAGCCACTAAAATGAAAAGTCTATTGTTTACTGTATGCTTAAACAGGAAACCTTTTCCTCAAATCTACTTATTCAACTTGATAATCTAAACTTGTTTTATAAGAATCCACTCATTTTTATCCTTTCTTATTGTGTGAAAAATACTGTAGAATTTACTGTAGACTTCAAAATTGGGAATGAAAACAGATAGAAAATATTTCATTGTTAACATAAAATTTTAAAATTTTGGAGAAGGTAAATTACTACCCCACCATACTTTCATAGTTATATACATTACTTCCATAGCTTATTAACAAGCACATATATGTCGAATATTAGAAACAATATTTATAATATTTACAATATTATAAAAAATAAATAGAATATAAAAAATATAAAAAAATTCTTTCATATGATATAACTCGTTTGAGCTGCAAAGGTCTGGAAGAAAATAACATTATAAGATGTGAAATAACTGAAATTAATATCGAATAATCTTACTAAAATATTAAATAGATTTTGATAGTAGCTGATCACAAAATAATGAAAGAAATCCAGATCAATAACTTTGACAAAGTTTCACTTTCCGATATAAATTTGGCACTTTAAAATCTAAAAGGGAACTAGTTTGGCTGTGACTTTGTTTGCAAGTAAGTCAAAAAAGGCTGACAGTTGAGCATTTTTTTTTATTTTACTGAAAAATGTATTTAAAAAACATTCAAAGTAATCACTTTCCGCGATATCACAAATTCAACATGTATTTTAATTGCCTAAAATATTGACGTGCAGAAACAAGTGCATATGGACCTGACTATCAATTCTCCAATTCCCTTAGAAGTCTTTGTTCATCAGTCAGAAAAAAAAAGAATTTCCCGGCGATTGCCACATATCTTGGGAACAACTATTTTGACTTAACATCAAACTGCCTTTAGTCACGAAAACTTTTTCGGAGAATTCAGTAAATCTGGGGGAGTGGAGGGGGGTCAAAAGTGTCAAGGAAAACCTTATCTGGAAGGCAAGAGAAAGTGTCCTTGCGCAAAAAGCCCTTTTGTGGCCCCTCACATCTCAATAAAACCTTGTTTCAACTAGTGCAAGTTCATTGCTCTAGCAAGACCGAGTAATGGCCAGGTGTTTCTTTAAACAAGAGCAAGAATTCAATTTCGAGATTTTTTGGTGCCGTTAATCTTCTTTCATGTTCAATTATTAATTTTCTTATGGAAGGTCACATAACAACAACCAACCCTCGTGAAATCTTTCTTTGTTTGTTACGTTAGGGTGAAAGAGAACGCTACTGTGATGTTATGCATGAAAAACAACGTAATCATGTATTGCATAGTGTTTTTTGAGAGCGCTCTGAAAATTCAACAAAAACTTTTGAACTTTACACAGGAGAGGATAAAGTTGGTCCTTTATTAAGTGTGATTTTGTCAGTACGGATATAAAAAAATTTTAGAATTTAGAATTTGTCTCTGCTCAATTTTTCAACAAACTCTAATTTATTTTATTTTTTGGTATATAAACTTTTTAAGGGATATAATTGAAATTGTTTGTTACGTTTGGGTGAAAGGGAAAGCTACTGTGATAATAAAATGTTATAAATAAAAGACAACGTAATCATGTATTCTACGGTGTTTTATGGGAACGCTGTGAAAATTCAACAAAGATATTTGGATTTTACACAAAAGAGGATAAAGATAGTCCTTTATTATATGGGAATTTAACAATACGGACATGAAAATTGTGTATGTTTTATTATTGAAATAATTGTGTGTAGGTATAACGTTTACAATAACTTCCATTATTAAATAATATTTCAAAATAAGTTGCACTAAACAAATGCGCCTAAAATTTGTTTTAGCACCGAATAGCTAATTAGATAAACCATTTCATTTTTTAAAGTGAATTCGAAAAAGGAAAAAAGAATTAATTTGCATACATTTATATGTAATATGGCAGTGGATTTAGAGCATTTTCCCTTCATGTTAAAATGCTCGTTGAAAAAACTAAACTAATATCTATCTTGACAAGCTGTAATTTTTCTGTCACACTTATGACGTGGTATTAAAAAAAATACGTCGTTTTGTTAGATCGTGCAAGATGGGAAAAAGATTTATTTGGTGTTAAACAATTATTATACCTATGTTATTTGTGATTCTTAAAAATACGCTGCTTTTCTTGACTATGAAAGTTTGACAAAAGATTGTTTTGGTATTAAACAATTTTTCTACCTATTTTATTTATAATTGTTAAAAATACGCTGCTTTATCAGACTGTGCAAGTTTGACTAAAAGTTTATTTGGTGTCAAACAACTATTCAACATATGATATATATATATTTCTAAAACAAGAGCAGATGAATTAAAATTCCAAATTATCTCACCTGTTTAATTACTTTTCGAAAAGCTTTTCCTATTTTATTTATTATTGTTAAAAATACGCTGCTTTGTTAGACTGTGCAAGTTTGACAAAAGATTTATTTTTTTGTCAAACAACTATTCAACATGTGATATTTATATTTGTTTAAAAAGAGCAGATGAATTAAAATTACAAATTATCTCACCTGGTCGATTACTTTTCGAAAAGCTTTTCCAGTGGAAAGAATCAAGAAATGTTTTGGAAAATCTAAAATAGAATATGGAAGCAATGATTCGTGGATGGTGAATGTCATATCTTCACAGTTGCCAACTTGGCAAACATTATAAATTGTAATGGTAGTGGAGCGTTTTCGAATATCCATTGTTTGAAGCATGACGACAATTGCCTCCAAGGAATTCAAATCTGAAAGAATAAAAGATTTGTACCAAAGTAAGTTTTAATTTTTAAAAGATAGTTTACTTAAGTTTTTAGCTGGAAGTATAAGCTAAATCTGAAGTCTACAAGTGAATAATTTAAAAATATAAGTCAGATTTACAACAAGTGAACTAATTTTTATAGATGAATCATCATTCTTATTGTTAATTCAAACATATTTCAAATTCCAAAGTTATATGAAAAAACATTTATTTCTAAAAAAAAAAATATACTGAGTAATTCTTCTTGGTACCTTTGGTACCTTGGTACCTATTTTCTTTGGCAGCTTTTTTATTACTAGACAAAAACATTTCCAAAATGGATAAATTGTAATTTTAACTCTTTTGAATTAAGATATTGCTACGATTTTATGCTTAGCGGGTTCGGATTGAATGGACTTTAGTTCAGGACAGCACAAACAAATTTATTTACAGCTATTTACAGTTATTTACAGGATAATTGATAGAGTAACAAATTCAGATAAATACAATCCAGCAATAGTCAATCACTTACAGCGTAAATGCACTTCTTACGCACGATAAACACAGTTTGCAAAACAGCTATAGTATAGCACAGAAACAGTCAATCACAGCGAGCTCAATAACACCGCGTTAACAGCAAACGCAAACACAGCTCACTAATCCTTTAGTCCAGCGAGACGCTTTTTATCTCAGAGCAAACTCTCAACTAACTCGATCAAATCACCATAGCAACTAACTCACTCCGGCTACTCGTCCTTATATAGACGAAAAAGCGCGTGCGCTGAATCTCGTGGAAATTCTCAAAACAACGCGCACAATCTAGCGGCTACTAGACTATTCCTTTCGCCAAACCAATCAAGCTGGCGCGAGGCTCCTCGCCAAACGTCGCCATCTTGGCGAGTTTTCATGTCGCTCGCTCGCTTGTAACAATATAATAATGATAAAATAAATATAATTAATGAATTATTTTTACAATTTTAAAATTCTCTAAAGTTGGTATTTTTCTGTTTATCAATAAAAACGGCAAATTATAAATTTGAAAGCTTGTATCCAATAATATATTTATTGTTATAATGTTAAAAATTGTTTCTTCTACTAATTTGGATTTCAAATTAATCATTTGTATTTTCAATGATAATTATTTTTAATTCTTCTTCTAAAGATTAGTACTAAAATTCACATTTCTAAAGTTAAAATTTCTATTTTAGTACTATTCTAACTTAAAATCATATTTCTGAATTTAAAAAAAAAGCATATTCTATTAACATTCATAGTATTTTTATGCATTTAATATTAAAAATTAATTTTAAGAGTAATTTTTTTAAAAATAATCTAGCTGTAAAATTTTCAATCTTTTCTTTTTACCTGTAAAGCTGTGACATCATCAAGATTTAAGAAATAACAAATAGATTATTTATAATAGAAACTGTTCATAATATATATATATATATATATATATATATATATATATATATATATTATATAGTTACGTATTTTTAAATTTTTAATATTTAATAGACAATTCCACACCTGTTCTAATAGCTATTACTTTTTTTTTCTTCGTCCACAGAAATATGAATTCTTTTAAAAAAATACTTAGATAATTAGATACAAAATTAATTAAACATTTTTTAAGCTCATTTTACTTTATGTACTAAAAATAAGCATTTTTTTTCAAGTACTGTCTGGAATTTAATTTAAAATTCATTATTATAAATATAATTATAATTTGTTCATTATAATTCATGTAATAAATATTGTGAAATTTTAAAATCTTTTTTTTTTCAAATTTCCTATCAGATAGTCCCATGTAAAGACGCAAAGTTAAATTTCGTCAATCGTTTAACTTATAATTAGGTTCTGAAGGTATTAAAATAGAGAATCATCTACTTAATACATCGTATACAAGATTCCTAATCTCTAACCTATTAGAATAAGAGAGAGAAAAGGATTCACAAATTTCCTCTTTAAAGATATGAAAAAAAAACAATATTAAATAAAAGGATTTCAAACAAACAAAAAAGAGTCCCGGGAGATAATATTTCATAATACTTATTTTATTATTAAAGAATTATTAAGTATTCTTATAAGCTTCTAGTTTCGTATTATTATTTAATTTCTCAATTAGTTTAAAATTTTATTAAAAGGATATTACTTTCACCGTATACAGGTAAGAAACGATTGTTCTGTGAAAATTAAATAAGTAAATCAAACATTATTTATTTGTTCGTATCGATAATTTAATCTTGCATCAGTGATTATCATTGTAATTTCTTTTCTTTTCAGTTATTTTGTAATTGAATTGAATTGATTTTAAAACAATACTACTCTCTCAATTGTCTTAAACTTTTGATTTCACGATTTACAACCATTAAATTCATACCTAAGCCTTTTAAAATGATAGAAATATGATTGTTACTAATTTTTCATATGCTTCAACCCCTCAGGGGCACCTCGTAATTGAGGATGAGATGCTTCCGGCATGGTGGTTGGATCTAGCCACCCTGGAGGCTGCACTAATAGAGGGGGGTCCTCTCATCGATGACGGGATATACTTCAGACAGGGAGAATTGTATCGTGGCTGGTGATGGCTCTTAGGACTAAACCACAATTCTCGCCTGTGTTGCTGTTGCGGTGGTCTGGTCGCTCAGCCCAAGTGGTTAAATCCGTGTACCTTCGCGGCATATTCATATGTTTCTCAACAATATCTGTATACATCCTTACATAAACATTTTCTAATCTTCTGATAAGGATAAAGAGGAAATTCTTAGTCCTACCTAAGCATCTGGATAGCTGAATAATAACTGTAGAGACAGCAAAGAGGCAAGTACAACGGATGACAAATAAAGGCCATTGCCGGCTATGGTAGTGGCCCTCATCAAGCAACTTCATCAACCAATGTCCAAATCAAAGCTTATTGTAGTAGGTACGTCATATTATTGGAGTGGAGGTAACTCAACTCTACATCATTATTACACTGCCAAATAAGTTAGTAGGGGAAAGCGAGTGCATACTAACTTATCTGGCAACCTTTCTTCCGTGTACTCACGTTGTCTCTTCCCCATTGATACCTAAAATTTCGATAAGTACTTTTTTTTTAGTTCTCAAAATCTTTCTTGGAGAATACTTTAATATATATACCAATATGTATATAAATGTTACTAAAATCAAATACATTTTGAATAAATAAAACGTTCTTCCTAGTTGGGCATTTATCCTACAATTATTTCATAAAAATAAAAGATTAAGTACCATTTTTAAATCGCATGCTCGTAGACTGCGGAGGATTTTTTTTTTTTTGAGATCCTATTTTAATTTATTTAAAATTTTTCAATGTCCTGTTATCGATATTCAGAAGATAAAAAACTGTTTTTTAAAGCACCTGAAATATGTAAAAACTAAAATAAAAGTATTTAAATTTCCTATTGATAGGCGAATTCTAAAAATATTAACCTACTTTCAGAATACAATGGGTGTAATTTATAGATTTGATAAAAGAGAAATGAGAGAAATCATCATTCAAAAGGAAACAAATTTGATTTTATTCCTATTTTGGAAGCTATTTATATATAATTCAAAAACTTACGCATTTTAAGTGAAAAGAAAAAGAAAATTATTAAATGATGTCAAAATAAAATGTTTGCTCATTGTTGAACTAAAACTTTTCAGTTTTTTTAAACCTGTTATCAAATAGAGTAGAAGCATTTTTCTGTCTTTGCTACAAGTACATAGAATAAATAAGAAAAAAAAAATGAAAGAAGTGAATAATCTCAAGGACAAAATTGAATTGAACACGTTTTTTTTTTAAAGTTTTAGTTTTAGTTTTAAAAAATGCTAACCAATGAACTCTTGCTCCACTTTTGAAAAAATATGCACACCCAAAAAAGTTTGAGGATCTCATACGAAAATATTTGATCTCATGGCTTATTGTATAAAAAACAAAACCACCTGAAATTTATAGTTTTTGTTACAAGAAGATATATTAGGGTCTTTAATGTATAAATATCAGACGTTTTTTATTATTTATAATTTTAAAAGTATGATAATTGAAAGATTGGTGAAATCTGTATCTTTTAAAAATACCAGAACTTTATTGTTTGCCAACGAATTCTAAAACCCTCCACGCGTTTACGCATGCGGTAGGATGGGTTAATTCCACAAAATAGGGGTAAGAGGAAAGATAAAAGGAGGAGATGTTTTCACTTAGCAATAAAGTTAATTCTGTACATTCGCACATCCTTCCACGTCTCACCTCTTAATGAAATAGAATCGTCGAAAAGTGGAAGTTTCAGAGTTTAGTTTGGTCAACGTCCCGTTGTAAGACCTCACTAGGGCTATTTTGGGACTGAACTCGTAATTTTGAACCATGGTCAGATGACAATGACGAGACTTGGGCTTCCACCCTCTCCACACTACATCAACGAGAGGACATTTGACCCTGTCGGATTTGACGTGCAACCGACCCTCTTTTACGACGATTCTACGGTGGAATCGGATCTCAAACCCGGTATACTACTGCTCACGAGCCGAGACCTTACCCCAAGTCAGTCTCAGAATACTGAAGTAAACACTATATGTATAGATTTCGATTGTTTCCCACATTAGTGGAAGAAGTAAAATAACAAAGAAACTATTTATTTTCACTAATTTAATATTTCTAGGTACTCAGTATAGAACAGTAAAAATTGGAGCTTGAAATAAAATGAAAGTATGTGTTTTCATATATTTAATTCTGCATGTCTTGTATTTATATTTAAAAATTCTTTATTTTCCAACTATATATTAAGTCAATATAAATTTCTCAACAATTTTTGTTTGGAAGAATTTAATCTTATTTATTTCCACAACTAGGAAATTCACGAATGCATTCCGATTCTGGATCGGAAACTCTAGAGTACAGAAAACTTGAAATGAACAAATCAAAAGGCAAGCTCAAATTATTTATCGGCACAGTTATTTTTATGTTCGGCCAACAATATACAACATAAATCAATTAATCTATGCTTGTTATTTTTTTCTCACTAAAAGAATATTTTCAAAAACAGAAGTATTTTTTTTACTTAAACTTTTTTTACTGACTTTTGAATTACTGATTTCAATAGTTACATACGGTTTTTGTCGCTCATGATATTCCAATGTTTGAATGATATTAAAAATTTGATCTGTTTTTAGTCATTTACAAATTATAAATTTGACAGCGTTTGTAAACTTTTTATTTTTAAAAATGTCATAAAAAACAAATTTCGTCAACTAAAAATAGCATCTGATCAAAAGCTCTTTTTTTTTCATTTATTTTAAGCAATGATAAAGAATACTACGATTTCTTTAAAAATTAGTTACGCTATCAATTTTGCATTCAGCTGTCCTCAACTGATTTTTTAATTTAACTACGCGAATTTTCGTTTCTAAATTTTTGTATAATACATTTGTACTTATAATATGATAAATAATAATATAATGGTGAATTATTCCTTTTTTTTCCCATTAAAAGAAATCTACCTTCCAGTTAATGGCTAACAAAACTAGAAATGTTTTAACGAACAATTGGGGTGGGGGGGAGGTCAAGCAGCGTATAGAAATTTCAGACACTGGAATCGGAGGGAGCCACATTCAAATACTTGCATTTATTTCATATTTCAGGGCCAAATATGGTGAGGAAGAGAACTTCAAATTAGGTCCTAGTCTTGTTTATTCTTATATTAGTCTTATTTAAAGACGGGAATCCATTTTTAAGCAATCTGAGCAATTAAAATTCTTGCTAATATACGTATTTCATGACTCACAGAAATCTATCTTTTACCTATCAGAACAATTAAAATTTTTGTAAATATTGTGTATACTACAGCATTTATGCAAAACGAAAGTTCAAAAATTAATCATAAATAGCTTGAACAGGCCATCCTTGAAGCTTAGTTATATTTTATCATGTAAAAAATTCATAGAAACCTATCTTTTAGCGACCTGAACCGTTAAAATTCTTATGAATATTGTGTATACTACAGCATTTATACAAAAAGAAAGCTCAAAAACTAATCATAAATAGCTCGAACAAGACATCTTTTAAGCTTACCTATAGTATTATCATGTAAAATGACAATATCATCCCATTTATCTAAAAGTCTGTTATCACTTCTAATATCTACTATGAAAGGGACAATATCATGCATATCTTTGATATACGGGATCCCGAATCCTACATTCGGTGTCGGTCTAGGACAGCCTCTTTCTAAAATAATCATGGACATCGTAGTTGAAAAGTTGGCCTTCATTACTTCTAGATCATCTAAGTATGTGGAACACTTGACAACACTCACAATGCCTGATATCTCCTCAACTAAAAAAAGAAATTGTGAAAAGAACACTTATTAGCAAACAGAAATATTTTAAGAATAGAGTGCCCATAAATTTCGTATTTAATTTAAAAAAGAATTAATTTCACAAGCATTTGAGTTTGAAATAATTTGTAAAAATGATTGAAGGCCTTATTGTGCCTATTTCTTTTAAATCCCGAGAAGTTTCGTTTTTAGAAATTTAACTTAGAAATTACTTATTTTTCAGAATCACAGTTAACCCAAGATTTTACAAGAAAATAAAGTAAATTTTCTTCTTTGGTTGGCAAGTTACTCTCCGAAGAAGGTTTAGAACCCTGAATTGTAAAGATGCATCATACAAAAATTCCATATTTAAGTGGATAGAAAAGTAAAAGAATCCAACCAAAGAGTGAAAACTATTTTATTTTTAATGGGACAATGGATTAATCAAGATTCTAAAATATAAAAAGAATTTTAAAAGTAAGTTTTCAAAGAAAAAATACTTATACATACATCCTAATTCTAGATACTCATAAATTTTTTGTGTGATATATACTCACAAGAATGCTTTTATTTTAAATTATACACTAACTTTATGAGTATGGGCACACAGCATTATAATTTATATAAAAATATAAGATATACATGATTTTATAATCTCTATTTTATGATCTCTAGAATTTTTTATGATATTGCCTAAATATTCTTTAGGATTATCATCAATTAATATTCGTTTTCAAGAACTAATGTCTTTGCCTTCTCTTTCGAAGTAGCTGCTTTTCTGATTTATTTATTAGCATTAAAAATAGTGTTTAAACTTGATTCTTTTTAATTTTAATAACCGACTGGTGGGATTCAAATTCAATAAAAAATGTATTATATCCTTCCAATAATGTTAACAAAGAAATTTAGTAATGTAATAATAACAAAATGCGGTTAGTTTTTACAATTAACTAACCTCATCATGAAGTTAGGCAAGGATTTTAATAGCATTCAAAGCTTTAAATCATCGTCGGATTTTTTAAATATACATATTTAATCGAAAATCTAATATAATGCAAAGTAAAATTGTTTGCTAAGATGGAACATTCTATATATGCAAAGTTATCCGGTTTTTATGTATAGCAAAAAAATAAGCTTATTTGTAAGTAACTATTTGTTTAAATAGTTTTCAAAAATAAAGTTTATGAAAATGTAAATACGATATATATATATATATATATATATATATATATATAAATATATATATATATATATATATATATATATAATATTAATTCTCTTTCTTTTCGGCTTACAGTTTGCAGTTTTATTTTGGATTCGACTTATATTTTGACTACTTATAATTTGTTTTAATATGTGTTACATTCATTAGCACGCTAAGCTGACAAGTGTTTTAGAATTTTATTTGTAGTGTACTGCGTTGTTCTATGACCAGCACAGTTTAGTTACACTTAGATTTTGCACAACGAAATCCTAAAACTTATTCACTCCTTCATTAATAATAATGTTCTATCAGATAACTATGTTTCTCCTATCTTATAATCAAATTTCATTGAGAATAATTTATAATGGCATTTAAATTTCCAATATTCAATATTCGCACATTTACTGTTTTTATCTTAATTACGCATGCTTTCAATATTATTTTCTAATACAATATTGACTTTGATGCTCATTTGAATACCTTTTTGAGTGTAGAACATCAGTAATTGGCCTAAGTTAGAATACTTCACTTTTTCTGTGAATGAAAATTCGGCACTACTTCCCAAGATGCCTTTCAGCGTTCCTGTCATCTCGATAATTTTCTTCCACGTATCTTCCGTTCCCGCTTGAGCAACAAACGGTTCTACAATAGGAGCTGTAAATATAAGAAACAAAAAACAAGATCATTCTCTAAATGTCTTTGATTTCAGTACATATATTTTCTTCATATTTTAAAGAAGGACTTTTTTAACATTTTATCTAATGACTTAATTTTAATCAAATAATTTCACAGTTCAATAATTTTTTCAATAATTTTACAGTGAAACATTTCGGCAAATCCGATTATCAGGTTAACAAGAGCGAAAACCATGAGATATCTTTTTAAATGATTTAATTCCATGATTCGAACCACAGTAGCTGATCAGGTGATGTTTTTTAATAATTTTTTTCAATTATTTGGTGCGCTGTATTTCAAAAAATTCAGAAATGTGTGGTTACATAATGAAGTGCAACGCGAAAAAAAGGGATGTACAGGCAAAATAGATAAATTTTAAAAATAGTAAAAAAATATTTTCAAGTAAATTTTTTTCCTTTGGAACTTATATAAGCTAAAAGGATATTCTCACATCCTCTTCATCCTGCTTTATACCTTCCTATTTGTACTGAGTATTTTGCTAGTCAAGGTTTCGATGTAAGAAGTACTCTTTCCGTAACATCATGAAGAATTAAAGATATGGTTAAAAAGCCCATAAATTCTCCTTAAATCAAAGAACGTTTGTGTGTGTGTGTGTGTGTGTGTGTGTGTGTGTGTGTGTGTGTGTGT
>JAOUZG010043946.1:477167-523957 GCA_026289955.1 Argiope argentata | reverse complement strand
GTGTGTGTGTGTGTGTGTGTGTGTGTGTGTGTGTGTGTGTGTGTGTGAGAGAGAGAGAGAGAGAGAGAGAGAGAGAGAGAGAGATGAGTTTTTTAATGCTTTTTATTCGTTATAATTTCATGCATATTGTGCAATTCTTTATTTTTGTCAAGATTTCTTTATCCAAGCCATGAGAAAGCAGAAAAGTTGAAAAGAGACAATTTGCAGATTTTATGTAGTTTTAGAAGAAATTTGAAGATATCAATGTTTTGATTTCGTGAGAAAATTAATAGCCCCAAAGAAAAAGCTAACAAGTTGAAATTTGGAGCACTAATTCATCTTGGTAGAAAAAAGTTTATATTTTTGCTATTTTTATCAGAATAGCTTCTTATTAATCATTCCGTTTACTATGCCTGAAAGACTAAAATTTTTCTTGTTAATCAGTCAATAATTCAGCAAAATTTAGTAAAATATGCTTTTAATTTAAAACTTTTGTCAGCAGAATTTATCATCCTTATTGTTGTGGTTATGTAAATGTAAGGTACTTTTAACTGCACTAGAAAGTCATTACATTTTAATCTATTCAATTTCTGAATAATAAAAAACAGTTTAATAAAATTGTGTATAAAGATTTCTTACCAATGATAAATAGCTTTAAATTGTCAATTTTTATTCCGGAAGTTTTGAGAATAATTTAATTATCATAATTAATTGATTGATTCGTTTAATTATATGAAAAATTTTAATCTTTAATAAAGTCTTTTATTTAAACAGAAAATCTTATTTTCATTATAAATTATGAAAAAAAAAACTATTTATAATATGAATTTAAAAAAAATCGTGAAGGATTGCTAAGATTTCTTAATGATTTTGAGCAAATAAATTTTCAACAAAAGTATTTGAAATTCTAAAGTTTCTTTTAATCTGTGAAACAAACTTTTTTAAAGAAATCTTCAATATACAAATATCAGAAAGAAATTGAAATTATTAAATAAAATTTGTTAATGCAAAGCAGCAAAAAAAATCTTCATTTTTACCAATGTTCAATTAAAAATTCAATGCATTCAGTCCAAAAAGATGCAAATTTGTAATATGAGTACAATTCAAAATGTGCTTCCAGCTAGCAACAATCAAAATTTAATTTAAAATTATTTCTCCTTATTTCCCGCTAGGCAGCGTTAGCCTTAAAAATGTATCTCGACTTCAGATCCTGACAGTCTCAAGCTCGATTCCGTAGAATTTTCTCTGTACATATGGGCAAGGTGCATATTTGATCCACTGAGATACAAGCGTTCTCATGTTGGAAAATGCTTGCAGGACATTGGAGGTGAAAGGGGTACCGGCTCATGTGTCATCCCCAACATCTGATAAAAGTTCAAAATTACGAGATCTGTATAAAAATAGCCCTGGTATTGCTTCAAAAAGGGAGTTATAAATAAATTAGATCAATATCATATAGTTAATTTTTCATCTGAATTTTTGCTATGAAAATTCTTTTATATATTGAGAACATCAGAAGATTCAATTTGTTTGTCAAATCAAATTTTAGCTACTCTGATGAATTGCTTATCTAGAATAATGAGCTTCTAGTGACGCAAAGTTTTAAATTTGAATATGGCTTGTATCTGATTTCGGAGAAATAAAAGAGTAGATATGTAATATATGGCAAATACTATGACAAGTACTATGATATGACAGACAATTATAAAATAGTACTATGATATTATTTCTTTTTGGTTAGCATAGCTTTCAACTTTAATGAGCTGAAATACAAACTGGAGTATTAAAATCATCATCTCAAAAAGAATCTGAAATAATAATGAATGGATATAAAAACAGCTGAAAAAATCATAGACCGAAGAAATAGCAAATATTTTAAGCATGTAACAAAAATAGCTTCTTTTGAAAATGTGATGTTTTCCACTTTGATGCCATTCTTTGTGCAAATGTTACTACAGGTTTTTTCGTTATTTCCCATAAGTCTTTTTTCACTTATTGGTATTTCAACAGTTTACTACAAGCATTAAAGAAAGATTGAAATAAGGTTGTACAATTACTTATACTTAACTTCTTTTACCCATTTAATATATACAACAAGAGAAATCGCAAACTTGTATAGCACACTTTTATTTATACTGCAACACATAAACTATCAAATGTTGGGCGCGTCTACTAAAAAGGAAAATGCATAAGAAAAGAAATGCTGATCATTTTAAAAGAATTATTCTAATATTGTAGTTCCTTAAGTAAAAAATTAAAATTAGCTTTCTACTATATAAATAATTAGAGTATTATCAGTTCTTATGATGAATCTCTTATTTATATTCAAAAATAAATTTCTATCTGCTGTTACTGCCAGTCAGATTTGAAGAATTATATGCCATAATTTAACTTAGCGGTTTTTTTCTTATTAACTTTTGCGTTGTAAAGAAATATCTTTCAAAATAATATATATGATAATATATTTGTTGACTATTATTTTATTTGATGCTAGCCGTCATTGGTGACTAGTTGGTAAGCCGGAATTAATGACTGTTGAAAATTTAAATTTTTTTTCAAGAAGATATTTATATTTTCAAACTTTAAATTTCTCGCGACCGTTTAATACATTCAATTATATTACAGGAAAAAGTAATAATATTTTAAACTGTAAGCTAAGTAATTTTTTCCGCCTTTGCCCTGTATTGAACTTAATCTTTAATTTTAAACTAGCAAACTATCAAAATTTTAAAGCATGTTTTACACTGAAATTGCTCAAGACCTAACCTGAAAAGTAAATCAAATTTTCATACCTTTATCACAACAACTGAAAAAAATGCAGGATGAAATATTAATGGCAACAATTTGAAAGAGTTTCAGCCTAACATTTGAAATCTCTTGTTATAAAATACATTTAAAATATTTTTTAAAAATTAATTAAAAATGAAAGAAAAGTTATAAGGCAAAAAATTTAGTAATCTTTAAAAAGATATTTTTTTAGTTTAAGATGCTGTAAGAATCACTTTTGTACTGTAATAATTTTTGAATTCATTGCGGATTAATTTTTTATCAAAATTCGAAGCGAATTTTTTAAAAAATATATCCAAGTTGGACATTCCCACTATCTAAAGTATGTATGCACCTAGTTTAGTAGCTTTAGGTTAAACTGTGTGGCCTGTTGAGTGCAAACACACACACGCGCAAACACAAATATTCATCTTTATATAATGATAAAAAAATTAATTTTAGTAATGTTATCTCAATAAATACTTCAAATATTTTTAACGAAATTCACTAACTTCATATATGTTACTGAATTTACTTTGGATATAATCTTCATTGATGGGAAGTAACATATACTAAATTTATGTTTAACCCAATACATTCCCCTTTATCTCTCGATATTTATGAAAACAATATTTTCTCGATCTCCTTTTAATCTCTACAAAATGATTTTCATTAATATTGTGTATTTAACAAACTGTCTTTCCTAGATAGATTTTTTGCAGATATAACATGAAATCAAAATTTATCTGAGTATTTAGAATATCAGAGTATTTAGAATGAGTTGGTAAAGATGGCCTGATCTAAGGGAAGATCATGTAATGTGTTTCGTAATTATTTGTAAACAATGCAATGGCAACAAAAATTATTTATTTATTATTTACTTTAAGTTAAATAACTAAGTAAACGAAACTATCTGTTTGAAATTCTTTATTTCTGCTCAGTAGAATATATTCTATGCTTGTATCTTCCTCTTTTAAAGGTTTTCAATTATTCATACATAATTAATAAAATAATTTAATTATGAAATATTCATCCTAAAATATAAAGCTCTTAATAACGAAATTTTGATAAAATAATAGTAGGTTTTTTATAAATTAATTTTAATTGAACATGAAACATTAATACTAATTTAAAAGTTGTTTTATATATTTTTTATTCATATTTATATGTAAAAACTGAAAAATAAAGAAAGTTCAACTGAAAAAATACCAATGTAGGGCTCACTTGATATCAAGGAATTGAATGATTAACAATTGATAGCACACTGATTATCAATAGGATATAAATAAGGGAAAATTTAAGCAGTAACAATAAATTAAAAAATTGAAATAGTATTAAATGAATGAAATGGTTATGTCGAAATGAAAATTTGAAATAAATCTATTTAATCTATTTAGGAAAAAATAGTTTAGGAAACAAAACTCATGTTTAAAAATAATATCAATTTGTTTTATCAAATCATAATATATATGAGCATCCACGTTTGAGTTACTGACATTTTGCTAGGGATAAGTGTAAGTAAACCAAGAATATCGAGATTTGTCTAGTTAGGTTGGCAATTGCAATAAAAGCAATAATAAAAGCAATTGCAATAATCATAAACAATGGAATACAGTGTTTGAATCGTGCTAAATGTTTCATTTTATTTCATTCAGTGAGTGCAATATTATATTTATAGTAAATTTTGCATCTTGCACTCCTTATTTTAAAACAAATAATTAAATTGTAAACGGAGTATAAAATTACATCTTTCTTTTAATAAAATCAATCATTCTAAAAAGTAACTAAATCTGTGATACTATTTACTATCAAACAACATTCGTCTTTTTACTAAAAATTTTATTTATAAAGAAACAAATAATTGAAAACTTTATAGAATAACTTAGTAAGACAATAAAAGAGTTAAATTTAACCTTCGTGCGTATTTGTGAAAAAAATTATCATAAATAATAATTAAATTTCTTCATTTAACGCCGATTACAATACATATAAAGTCTCATGATTAAAACGCTTTAAATTATTTAAATTACTGAAATGCACTTTAATTTACCCATCGTATTTTAACTGTACTTTAAATTATGTCGAAAATTCCTCCAAACTAATATGAAAAAAGTTTCATATGTAACAATAATATAATTTTTAAATAGATTTGTTAATTGGTACTTGTATTTCTTATTTACAGACTCTTATTTTGAAAATATTTTATTTACTCTAAGTAAACACAAATTATAGAAAAAAATTATAATTAAAATTAAATGATATTTAAAATTTTTTATTCATGAAGACTTTCCAGGAATTCATGCAATAGCAATACTTACCAATTTTGATACTCTCTGATGAAGACAAAATAAATCTTAAAAACATAATTGAAAAAAATATTAAAAAATTCAAAACATTCATGACTTTTTCCCTGAAATATGTTGCCTTAATCTGAAACTAAAAAATTTACATATTAATATCATTGTCATTTGATATTAATATTTGCAACCACTTAAAAAAATTTGTCCAGATGAGTTGTCTCTTGAGAATTTGACCACAAAATTAGAGTCAGAAATGATCAAGTTTGTTGTAATTCGATCAACCGTCCCACAAGAAAGTCTCGTCAATTTGGCGACTTTATTGCCTTCTAAGAGCATTTTCCGCGAGTGGTTGTGAAAGGCATATAGGCAAACGGAAATATTGATATCGAATAAGTAATTACAGAAAACCTCGCGTGCCTTCAGGTGTTTTCTGTGACATAAAAATTTGATGATCACGAATGCAGCTCCGAGAAATGCAAAAAGTTGAGATTTAATGACAAAACTTTGAGCATTCATTCATTCAACATTTAGGAGAATCAGCTCAGCTTTTTGGTTTTTTGATCATCAATTGGCTAACTTGGAGGAAAACCTTCCAGTAAGAAAAAAAAACTTTGAATATTACGCCAAATCGTTAATCAAGTCGTATTTGAGTAAGCCAAAAACTTTGAGCATTAATCAAAGAACCTTTTAATGTGAGAAATTTTATTAGTTAGAATCTTCAGAGAATAATTTCAATATCATTTGAAGAAATTCTACTTATTGTTCCTTCTTATTAGTCAGCGTTTCGATTATTATATCATCTGGTAGCTAAATTGAGCTATATATAGCGAAATATCAATTTTCAGACATAAGATAATGAGATTTCACTTGAGATTTATTAGATTTCCCAGAAATATAAAGAAAATAAATATTTCAAGTGAAAATTTTCTTTTTTATTAGAATGATTTTAATGAAAGTTTGTGAGATTCTGCCCATTGTTCATTTTTTAGTTTTTAGATTTTTGTCTAATTTGGAAGTTAGAGTAGACTGTTTAAGGACATAATAGTAATTTCGAGTCATAGTCAGGAGTTGAAACGGGCATCTGAGATTTAATGAAAAAATTTCAACTAATTTTGAAGCAAATGAGAACTTAGATAAACTTTCTCATTGATATTTCTCATACAATATTCAGAAAAATAATTGTAGAAATAGTTTGTTCTAATCTTAAACTAAATAAATTAAATATTAATGCGATTTTCATATGATAACAATTTTTTGTACCTTTTATTTATTTATTTACTTCGAAAAACTGCCGACTTTCTTGCACAGAGGTTCCTCGTGTTCTGGGAATCCCGGGTTCGAGCGTGGTTGTTCTTCTGTGTGCTATCTGTGAAATATGTGACTGTGCCCCCCTGTAAAAAGAGGCTGTGCTAGCAAATGTGGTGAGTGTGTAGCTAAGTCATACCCTTGACGCTACTTCAAAAACAAGAGACGCTCCTTACGGCTTAAATCTGCTGCTATATCAGCAGGGGGCCTGTCAATGGCAATTGCCCTAAATAACAACTTCGAAAAAGTAGTCTTTTTTGGAATTTAACCACAGAATTAGAATCGGGGGGGGAGAAGTTGAACTAAACCTGAGATTTAATGATAAAACGTTCACTTATTTAGCACCAAATATTTTAATGGAAAAATTTTCTTATTGGCTTCCGAATCCACAAAGAATAATTTCAATAAACTTTTAAGAGAATATCCTTATCATTCATTCTTATTATTTTGAGTGTTTAAATTAATGTTTCGATTGGGCCCTATATTAGACTAACTGAGGACAAAATTGCACTTCAGAGTTAAGGTCAGTTGGAAGGAGACACCTGTGACTAAATCCCTTTCTTCAAGTTTCCACGCCACATTTACAAGCGAAAACTTAAGCCTCAATGTCAATTTAATCTGGATCCGCCGATTCCAAATCCGGATGCTTGCTACAATGACACCGCGATTTAAAGAGGAGCAGTATACAAAAAGTTAAAATTTTCATGGTAATGTCTTTTAATCAAAAATTGTTTCAAAAAATTCAATATGTCACCAAAAATTTCAATAAAATTTCTTGTGCACCTATTTCAAATTGAAATTATTCGTATTTATCTACAAAGTTAATCCTTAATATTTAAATTTATTTTCAAATTTCTGAAGCCCCGATGAAATTCTCCTGGTTGAAATGTGTTCTAGAAAATAAAAAATTAAACAATGTAGAATTGAAGGTAAGGGGAAAAGCTTTTAATGTATTCAGCATTTTGTAAAATTGCAGTGTCATTTGAGGTATACAGATTAGAAGCATATTCTATTATATGTTGCTCTATGTTTTATCAGTAGGTAGAATAAAGGGGGCCATAAAGCACTAGAAGCAATGTTTGGGTGAATGAATAAAAGGAATACTCATCAAATATTACTGAAAATCCATCTGTGGTATAAAGCATCAGAACCATATCTAAATAGGTCTGATGAATTTTAAATCTTATATTGGCAATCAAATGACTTTACGTTGATTGGTGTGTTCATTACCTCCTGATGCTTAATTATTTCGATTTTTAATAAGTGCATTTTTGTAAAATTCATTCTTTTTTTTTTTTTTTTGTATTTTTGAAATGTCAGTTTCTGCTCTTGTTAAAATAACTGATCCTGAAGTCGGTTTCGTTAATCTATTTAGGGAGGGGGTGTTCGTTTTTTTGAAGGAGTGAAGTACAGTCTCTCATCTTGGTTTTGAAATCCAAAGATTCAGATTCCAGCTCCAGCTCCCCCATAGGTCAGTCGTGCATCCAAGTTCGGTGCACGCTTTAAACTACATCCTCGCTCTCTTTTGTTGTTGTTGGGGTGTTGTTGTAAAAAAGTTTGAAAACGGAAAGCTTGAAAGAAAAAATAATTAATGAAGTATTTTCTCATTCATTCCCGATTGCTTATATTTGTTTGCTATGATCAATATTTCATACCAATATTTTTTTTCTGAAATTTACTGCTTCTTTTTTTTTTTCATCTTATTTATTTTTAGGAACCTTGATTTAAAATGCCCAGGAATATGGACTTATAAGTATTACCAAATGAACTGTCATTTCTATCGTTCATTTCCCCAAATATATAGTGTCTATGAATTAATCTCTGTATCAAAATTGTTTTCGAAAATATATTTAAACGATTATATACTTCAGAGAATTTTACTGCTGTGTATTGTAATCACAGAAACTTATATTTTTTTTTTACTTTTATTTATTAAAAAAACGGCATCGTTTATTGGAAAACTATGTTACCACAATATCCGATCAACTTATTGTATTTATGTTGAGGGGTATCCAAACATTTTTCATGCTGAAAACGCTTTCATTAAAAAAAGTTAATAATCTTATTTAAATGCCTTCAATTTTTTCTGCCAATTGCCATTATTTTAATTCCCTGATTGATTTATAAATAATTTCTATAGCTTTCAAACTGCTATTTTCCCTTTTAGGTGATTTTTGAATCCCCCCCCTCCAAAAAGTATATAGGTTTTAAGATTTTTTGGTTTTTATTTATTTATTTTTCACCCTTTACGGGTTTCTGCTTCCATACATTAAGATCAAATTTCGCTTGTCTTAACGTTCCGAAATATTCTCCTATTCCAAAGAATAAACTTGGCGACGCAAAGATTAAAAAATGAGCCAAAAATCTCAGTCTCTAAAAATATCATGCCAACTCTCAGAGTATTCAAATGAAACGTGTCGCTCTGGTAACAAGGGGAAACATATCAAGCGTGTTATGGAAGTTGATATCTTTCTAAAGAAAGCCTATTCAACATTGCTCTACACTTTTTTTTTATGTTCAACTCCATCAAGGAAAGTCAAAGACCATTTATGCGTGCATTATTGACATAGTTATCTAAACAGTGCGCAGCTTTTCACAGAACTTCATTTACCCTTCGTTGAAATTCACCTGGCTGATTTTATGCAAATATTTGTTTGAGCTTAATGTTCATTTTCAAAACGAATGCAATTATTTCGAACTATGGTGGTAGATTAGCATTTTTTACATATTTGTCTCTTCTTTTTGATGGTATTATGGAATTTTCCAAGTAAACAGTCATGTTTACGAATAAACTTGACTTTTATAAAGAAACAAAATTTTAAAATGCATTGCAAGATATTGAAAGAAGTGAAGTTAAATTTGATTTATTTAAATTTTTTTATATTTTCTCTATTGTTCTTTCTTAATCTATTATATTATAAAGTTTCTTTAAAACGGAAAACGAAAATACAAAAAAAAACATGGCATGTTTAAACTGTCAACACCAGTGAATTAGTTTACTTTAATCGCACTTGTTTTTTTTCCTGACATTTTTCAATCATTGAAACTGGAATTTAGAATAATTATTAACGATTTATTTGTTGTTTTTAAATAAAATGTACGTTTATGTATACAAATATTTTTTAATAAGTGAAACCAAACTCTTCCAAAATTGGTGGAAAAAAGTATTTTGGAGATTTGGTAAATTGAATCGATTTTGGTGCATAACTGTTTTTTTTTCGTGAATTCCCCCTAAATAGGTTCCGTTTGTTTATTATTCTGAAAATTGATATTGATTAAGAATACCCAATAATTTCCTTTTGGTGAAATGATCTATTCATGACTTTTCGTGACATGTCACGAATATTAACTGAACTAAGGAAACTTGCAGTAAATGTACTGTGATTTAGTTGAAAATATCCCTCCAAAAGCTTCATTCTAGTTAATTTGATTTTGGATCCGATAATGGATTTCAGAGAACTATGAAATAGAAACAGTTACAGGTAATAAAAAAGGAGTAACGTACTTCCATTAATTTTAAATTAACTGAGAAGAAAGGCCTAAGATCTTTTATTCATATTTTCAAAACTAGTTGTGAATTTTAAATGAACCAATAAAATTTCAAATAATTCCAAAAAATTAATAAATAATCTGAAAATTAATAAATAACGTGATTTATTCACTTGTAAAATGCCTTTCTCGTTTTAAAATACAATTCCTGACGTCCTGACACAGAGGTAGAGCGTCTTCCTCGTGATCTGGGTGTCCTGTGTTCGAGTCCCGGTCAGGGCATAGTTGTTCTTCTATCTATGAGTTATATGAAAGTGTCCCCATGCAAGAAGGGGCTGTGCAAGCAATGTGATGAGTGTGTAGCTAAGTCGTACTCTTGGCCCTAGTTGGAGCTACTTCAAAAAACAAGAGACGCTCATTCGGCTTAAAATCGGTGATGGCCGTCAGCGCACTTCTCTATGGCAAGTGCCATAGTAAAAACAACAAAGTATATTTAAACAAATTGTATTTAAAAAATTACACTGCTATTTGTGTGTTAAAAATCAGGAATTTTATGAATATGATATCTTTCTTTTATTATTTTTCAAAAACAAATCAGAAATTGACGACTTTGAAATTAATATTTCGTTTGATGTGATACTTTATAACAGGCTTTCTTAAATTATGATTTAAGATCTAAATAAAGCAGCTGAAAATAGTTTTGTTTCAGGAAAATTTTTAGTAGAAAATACTTTTGCTTATTCTATTCTAGGTTTGAACCCTCAACAACAGAAAGGAAATTATTATTAAGAAATATCATAGACAGATATTTTTTTTTACATACACATTTACAGCTACGATTATTTAACGTATTAATAAGATTCATTACCATTTACAGCAAGTGATGTACAGAATAAGACATCTGGTAAAGGGAAACAAATCGATTTCAGTTTTATTATCCACACGAAGGTAATTTAATAACTTTTACAATACCCCATTGGAGCAGATGTATTTTCTCTTTATTTAATATATCAACGCATGTAGAAATATTGTATTAAATGAAGCATAATATAAATATAGCATACTGACATATTACGTGATTAAGTAAATAAAGATACCTTGAATATGATGAGTTGCGTGTTCAGGTTGCGCGTGTACACAGAAAAACTAGGAAAGCTCTAAGCACATTGCAGTAAAAATGAATAGCTTAACATATCTGAAACCCATTTCTTTACTTAAAACATTGTAGCGATCGCGTGTTCAGATTATATGTCGTAATTTCTTAATTACATGTCTGTAGACGTTTTGCAACCCACGGCAATATTTTCTGTTGAGTGAACAGTAATACATTTAGACATTTAATGGTATTAGCATTTCCAAAACATCTGTTTTTCACTTGTCTTATTCATAAATTTAAGCATTTCCGTTTATTTTATTTAATAATAAGTCATTTATGAATGAAAATTCAATATGAACTTTGCTAATGAAATATCCTTGCATTTCTATTAAAATTTACCATTTGCATTTCTCATTTTTGGAATTTCAAAATTTTCACCATGACAACAATATAAAAAGCAGACATTTAACCATTGCAAGTTACGCCTCCATATTTGCACAATGCTTTTAACTATCTAACATATCAATAAAAAAACAATCAATAAAAAACATATTATTATGTAGATAACAGACTACCAGATATATAATTATTCGAATATTTTACATATTATTAATTTAAACATCTTCAGTGTGTCAATAAAATGTCCCAGGATCCTTTATAAATTGCTAATTATTCTGCGTAAGTAGTATTTTAGTTAAATTTGTTTAAAAATTAATACAGCTTATAATTTCTGAATTATTTTTAGCGGATATCTAAAGAAGAAGAAAATGTTACTACTATTTCACAGGACGTTGATTTCTTCATAGACATCTCATCTTTAAGCTGCACAGGAGCTATTTTTGGTGTGAACTGTCGTCAGATAACGAGGACTATGACTGCACCGGCTTTCCCCTTTATAGACACCCCCCATCACATCAAAATCCATACATTCTCCCAATACTAGCAAATTTAGCGTGCATCAGATCCACATACAAGATACATCTTCGATAGAATCCGTTTTCCAACACGCGTTCTTTCTACTCAAAGTCGAGAGAGAAATATTTGATAATCTGGAAACACTCTAATAATCTCTAGTTTTTTATTTCATAGCATCAAATTGAAAACCGTGTAAAGAATCTGAAAGCAATCAAATTCGGGAGTTAATCCAGTAGTTAAAAAAAGCATTTTAATAGATAAAATACTAAAATGAAACCAAGCAGCTTGTATAAATTCTTTTTGAATAACTGCATTTATTTTAGAGAAATCAATTAGGGCATTATATTTGAGTTATCAAATGAAAAACTCAGCTGAAATTAGAAAAGCAAAATTGATATTTATCCTGATCATCTTTGGACAAGAAATAAATACATATGCCGCTGACTTAAATATATATTTTTTTATTTAATATTTTTCAATAATTTTTAAAAATTTTTTAACTATATAAACATTAGTATGTCATCAGATGTCCTATGGAGATTAAAGTGCTTTACTTTATCAACAATTAATTGTGATTTCGAGATTATTCATTTAACGTCTATTCATTTAACCCTCTGCCAAAGTTATTTTGTTGTTGTTGTTACTTCTGGCACTTGCCATGGACAAGCCCTCTGATACATCAGTAGATTTTAAGCCGAAGATATGCGTCTCTTGTTTCAAGTAGCGCCAACTAGGGTCAAGAGTACGACTTCAGCTACACACTCATCGCAGTCGCTCGCACAGCCCCCTTTTACAGGGGGGTGGCACAGTTACACATCTCACAGAAGAACAATCATGCCCGAATCCGGGACTCCCAGAACACGAGGAAGACGCGCTGCCTCTGTGCCAGAGAGCTGGCAGTTATTTTTAATCACTACTTAAACATAACGTTACTATAAGGCAATATATTTCGATATTCTATTCCTAACTATCATTAAAATATTTTCAAACTACACTTTTTTCCATTGATGTAGAGTGAAAAAAAATTATCAACTTTTAAGAAGCAATAAATTCGAAATCAAATTAAAAAAATAAAAAGAAAAATTCAAGTTTCAAACCGTGAAAAAAATTATTGCAGAGTTTTGACTTGGTAACTTTTCATCTATTATTGATTCTGAAGAAGGTTATTTAATGTTGTGAAACCACCGAAATGGGCTCTTTTTCCAATTTTTGACTCTAGGTTGTTTTACCAGAAGCTTTATTTGTGAAAAAATTTACACTGGACTAACAGGAGAAGCTTAGTTGTGACCATAATCTATGACATCTTTAGATGTAGAAAATTCGATTTCAATGTTAGTTTAGTTGCCAGGTATGTATATTGACATTGATTCAAAATCACAATTTAAAGGTGGCGATTCAATTTCACTATTATAGCGGAATCTTTTGCTACATTTATTGAATGAAAATATTGTCAATCTCCATTCTAAGAGGAGTATGTAAAAGTAATTTCCTCGAAATTTTAAGAGTTTAATTTGACACTGATTGGTTTCCATTATTAGCTGTAGGCTTGCGTTGGAGTTTAAGTTTCTTCTTATATGTTATAGTTCTACAACCAGCTAAATACTATAAAGGGACAACTGCATCTCAAATGAAGATGGTATCACGTTTTTGAATGTTATTAGTAGATGGAGACTTAGTTTTAGCAGACAGTAGACCAGATATTATGCAAGTGTTTAGGATTTAGAAGCAATTTTTTCTAGAGTAATATTTCCACTTGATATGTTTTGGAGGTTTTTCTGTTTAAATTTGTTCAGCGATATGGAAGCATATCCAGTTTCAGGAGTAAGAATTTCCAGTTTCCAGGATTTGCAAATAACTTTTTTTTTACTTTTGTTTCAATTATTTCCTTTCCAAATTTTCAAGCCATTCAATTTCTAGATAAATACATATCTCCTTCGCAGTGTATTAGCCAATTTCAGAACAACATGTATCTGTGTCCCAAGGCAAGAAGTTTAGGTACACCTGAAACTGTGGCATTTGAAACATTGAAAAGAACATGAGATATAAGACAGGTCAAAGAAAGGCTTATATCCTAGTTTTATATATTCTGAAAAATCATGACACCTTATGGGAAATATTAGACACTCCGAATTTAGGAGCTAACTATTATTCCTTAAAGTTGTACATCGTACATAGATCAATCCCTGAATTACAAATTTTTCAATTTTTTCTCCCACTGGTACAATTATCCACAGATTACAACACTTTTTGAAGAATTCTAGTTTTCATGGCAGACAGCAGATAGATTTCATGATCTGTTGTGGTTGTTTTTGAGCTGCGTTTCCTTCATAGAAATTTCTTGATTTTAAAGTTTTTAAAGAGATTTACGCAAAAATCGGTTGTGACATACGTAATATCGGATATCGATTTCTCCTCTAAAAAATGAGGAAACGCCATAAAAGGTTTCTTTGTAGACAATGATTCAATCATGAAAAAGATGTGAAATGAAGCGTGAAAAAATTGGAAACATTTTATTCTTCGCTGAAGTGATGAGGTTTTCTTTTTTTTTCCATACGATTTGATTGAAACTTCAGGCTCGATGGAACCAACCACCACAGAGCCTAACGCAACGAGGCAACCACCGACTCTAATCATTCCAGCATTAGCTTAATGCTAACTCAAAAGTATATACTAAGAGTCACTCCCAGAAACAGTGACCAACCTAGACCTAAGAAATGACTCTTTCAATTGATTCATTGTATACTAACAACTCAGGTGACAAAATATAGATCACCAGGTACCATTTCTCTTTGGAGTCCTTTTTTTTTATTTGCCGCTACAGTAGCTCTATTTGTTTTGCAGATTTTTTTCCATTGTAATCATTATTATTCTTAAACGCCGGTTTAGACCGATAGCTCAAAAATGGGCAAACGTGTTGGCTGTTGACTAATTTTGGGGTCCGATATTTACAATTGCCGTCTGTATCACTCGTGTTTAATATTTACTGTAGATTTATCAGTGTACATGAACAATGTATTGTATTTTAATAGTGTACTTGAAATGTAAATCTTATGTACATTTCAAAAGATTTCTATGTCTAGTGGAATTTATTTTGATTTTATTTGATATGTATTCTGTATAGAAGGAATTTTATCCTGTATTTATTCTGATAGCAGGAATGCTTTGCAAACCCGTTCTAATTTTAACAATGGGATTTGCCCCTTATCTATAGAAATTATATTGTTTTTGAGTATTTTTCATAATAAGGGATTTAATATCGTTTTCTGCTAGATATTAAATAATGTCATGTCGGCACATTTGAAATGAACATTTGGTTGTCTTCATATCATGTCGGTACATTTTAAATTGAATAAACGATAAAACTATCGAAGAAACTTCTTCGATTATGCAACGATTTTTAATTAATTGTAATGAAAACCAATTACTAGCCAATTATATCTATCAATTATAATATAAATTATGTCATCTACAATTCAATAATAAATTTCTTTCGATTAATACTTCCATTCATTTGTTGTCTATTGTGCTTATGCGAGAAGCTGATGTAAAACAAGCTTCTCTTAGCATAGGACATTCGCTTTATTCATAAACATTTGTTGTTTAGAAAAACCGCACTAATGTACCCAACATGCCCTGTGAATTTTACTGTTTTACGGGTTTTAATAGAGTGCTCTTTTTTCGTTCACTATCACAATCCTTGCCGGCATCCTAGCAAAGAGGAAACGCGTCTTCCTCGTGATCTGATCGTTCCGGGTTCGAGTCCCAGTAAGGGCATGGCTGTTCTGTGTTCTATCTGTGAGTTGTGTGAATGTTCTCTACCCCCCTGTAAAAATGGACTGTGCAAGCGAGTGTATGCGTCATCCTCATATGAGCCAGATGTCAGACTTTTGCCCTCGGGGGCTCAGAGGTCCATATCATCAGAAACTACGGCACCCCTTCTTTCCGTTGTAAAGCAGACACGAGATCATCATCACAATCCTTGATTTATACCACTATCATCAATGTTCCAAGACTTGGTAGAATTTACCAGCGAAAATATTTTTCGTTTCCTGAGGATCATATTCTTTTAATTATTTTATTCAAATTTTAAATTTATACTTGCTCTGGATTTTTCATTCTATTATATTAGCTGTTCTTTATGTCTATCAGTTTAGAAATCTGTTAGCATGCATAAAAAAATTTGGGAAAATCAGAATTTTGTTTTTATTCGTCTTTGTTTTTTAATCTTTGTTGACTTTATCTTAACCATTTGTCTGGCACAACTTAGACAAAACATGGCTGTCACTTCAATAGACATAACAATACAACAACCTTCGTCCAAAGCGAAAGGGTAGTGAAATTCCCACTAAAGATTCTGTCTTGTTTTCCAAAAGGTTCGTTGCGTTTTGTTCTTCTTTCATAGTTTATCACAGAATTTGAAGAATGAGAATGGCAAAACCTGAATTCATAAGAATTATTTTATTTTGTCTGTTTTGAAATGGCATTCAGATATGTGTGAGTGAATAGTTCTATTCATTAATACAGATGTTTGTGCATTCATTGTTTATCATAAAACGGCAAAATGATAAATTATTGATTATAGTTTTGAAATGAAAATAATCTACGTTTTAAGAAGATTAATATACTTATTTTTAGAGCAATAAAAACTATTGAATAAAAGTTCAATTTATGAATAAATTATTTTCCGAAGTAATGGTAATTTTTATTACTTAAACCTCACATTAATTTATGCAGAGAAGCGATGCTCTGGGTTTCATAAAAAAATTTTAGATTCATAACTTTCATAAACAAAAATAGTTATGCAGAATAATAGTGTAGTTTCCGTTCTAATGACTCTCTAAGTAGAAAATTTAATATTTTCCTATCTCAAATTCACGAAATGCTCAAGATATTAATGGAAAATTTACATTAAAAGTCCATATTTCATAAAATACGAAAACTTTTATTGAATCTCGTGTGCGTGCTTGAAAACTAGCTACTTAAAATAATGATTTTAGAAAGTCATTAGATTGCATTAACTTCATTTTAATGAAATAAATAAAATCATTATTCAAAAATGCTATCGATTTTGTTTTAGAAATCTATTATTTTAAGCTTATCTCCAGGGCTGTAGTTTCCAAGAATATGTTCGGTAAACGTATTTGATCCTAATTAGTTTTGCAAAACTATTATCCAATAATGCTTCAAAATCATAAATTGAATGCATAAACAAATTTCAGAAAAATATTTTCCATTACAATATCTGAGAATTTATAAAAGATAAATTATAGAAAAATTCACTCTACTTCAAAGTGATATTATAACGCAATTACATTTGTGATCCAACCACACACTGTCTCTTGTATTCGTTTTTCTGTGACGTCACACAATTCAATTTTTGTTGTACATTTGACATGTATCACGCGATCAAGAGTTAACTTCTTTTATAAGTAATAATTTAATATTTATTACTTATTTTATAATTTGAATTTTTGGTTCGATTTAAAAAAAAAAATATCTAATCTCCAAGATTTTTTTTCTTTTAAATTTCTTGTAAATAAAAATAATCCCAAAAATTCTCATTGCAATTCTTAAAGGAAGTAACCTTTTCTTGTAACCGTTCAAGATGGTAGACTTTTAGCGAGTATTAGGATTGTTGGTACTATTTTGTCGTACTTGTAGATAAAACGGACTTCTTGCGTACAGCCGACCACCCCGCCACCACTGAACGTAGCAGTATCGACAGGACTTGTTGTGGCCGACTTTGGACTGTAGCAATGTCCATCCTTACATTGACCGAATCTGTCAAACTGATATTCTTTCCCAAAGTGGCCAAATACTGACCACCTCCTCCTCTACAAACTTTCAAACAGTTGGTAAAAAACTGAAAATTTTAGACATCATGTCCTTCAGAGTCCTAAGATAGATAAAACGGACTTAAATCTCAGCAATTTTTTTTATAAAAAAATTGAAAAATTATAACTACATGTGGAACAATCTCTACAAAACTAACACTGCATCTATCTCTAAATTGAATAACTATATGATAAAGAATTGAACGAATCTATAAAAACAATACCCTTTGAAATTCCACTATTGAAACATTATGGTGACAGAAAGTTTTAAATGTTATAATTTGAAGCTATCTATAATATCATTCTCGATATCGCCAGATCTTAAAAATCCATTACTTATTTATTCAAAAATCATGATTTTTTCGAAGGGTTTTGCGATCAAGAAACAATTATAAATAATTGAAATATTTATAATTACGTGTTAAAAAATCTCTAAAAACCTAACGCTGTATATATCTGTCTCTAAATTGAAAAACTGTATATTCAACAAATCTATAAAAACGATATCCTTTGAAATTTCTCTATGAACTTACTTTGAGTGAAAGAAATCTCTATAAACTTATTATGAGTTTGATTTGTAGCTATCATACCCTTATTTCTATATCGCCAGATCTTAAAAATCTATAACTTGTTTGTTCAAAAATCATGATTTTCGGAAAGGTTTTTTTTTTTCGATCAAGAAACAATTATGGGTTTTTGTCCAATATGCAGACAAATACTTTCTTTAATCAATGTTATTGATTGAATCATATAATATTAAATAAAATTTCGATTGAAATTACCAATAGATGATTTTTATTTAAAAGAGAATATCATTAAACAATTTACTTTCATCTAAAAAAAATTATGAAACAAATTAATCTTCATCGTATGTTAATATTGTAAGATTTTCCTATTTTAAGAAGAATGTGCTTTATAAAAAGAGTCTAACAAATGTCAACTTATGCTTCATGATTTAAAAAAATCATTCAATTATTTCAGAACTTTAATTACATATATATTTTTAATTATTACTAGATTTTTCTCATTTGTGGATTAAAATTTATCCTTATTTTACAGGTTTTTTCAGACGTTTCTATCCCTCAACTCATAGGAGAAATATATATACCGCCAGCACTTAAAGCTTTAAACAATTAAGTAGTCAATAAAAATAATAACGCTTTTTAACCGAGTAATAACTATTATATGATGAATCTTTAGCTGAAATATCAGATTCCATACAAAAAAAAATGGACTGAATCGCTTTGTCGGCTGGACAGAAAGAAAGAATAAATAAAATATCGTATTTCTTTCACTCAATCAAGATGCCGTGTCCCTTGACGAAGAAATTTCTCACGATAATCCATCAAGTGCTTTTATTCTTTCCGTGACAATAGCACTACTACCTCTGCCATACGTTTCTGATGTAGTAATTAGAGGGAGGAGATGGCTAAAGAGCTCTACTCACTTTTTTTGTCATTATGGATTTCTTTTTGTTTCAATGTCATTGTTTCTGTGTCATTACCACGTACCTAGTGACCGCGTTCCTTTTTTTTTTGTGCTGTTATGCTTCTTTTTCATATAAAATAGGGTACAAAGAGGATTTAAATTGATAGAAAATTTAAAAGGCTTTAATTTATTTTTCTTGTACAAATAGCGACACTAATTATGATAGAGACCCTTGTAAAAAAGCCAATGTCATTTATTTAAACAAGATTATAATAAATAAACAGTGCTAGACTTTTGTAATGAATATCTTAATTAGTTTAGTTAAATTGACGTTCCATTTTAAAGCAAAACTTGGTTAATTTGAAATAGACCTGGTAATCTTGAGCCCCAGTCAGATAACGAGGATAACGCCTGAGCTAGCACCCCTGTAGCCCTCCAGTTCAAAAGCAGAGGCCAACGACGCCACAAAGAATGTCTTGAATTTTTTGTATTAGAAGGATCAATGACGTCATTGAAGTTGCAATTAATATATTTGTATTTCTTCGATTCAAATTCCTGTAAACAAAACACTATGGTGTTGGTGTGGCGCAGCGATTAGAAGAATGAGTTATCGACTTATTCGTTGTCGTCAGCTATTTCTTCCGTAATTTTTGCGTTCCTTTAAAACGAGACATCAAATAAAAAACTGATATTACTTTAAAAACATCATGAAAATTTCCACCCCTTGCATTTTAAATTGTCCAAATTTATTCACCTAAAATATTTTACTAAGAATATTGAACCCCTCCCCTTCACTGTCGGCTTTCTGGTACAGAGGTAGCACGTTTTCTTCGTGTTCTGGCAGTCCGGGGTTCGAGCCCCGGTTCGGGCATGGTTGTTGCTCTGTGTTCTATCTGTAAGATGTGTGGCTAAAGACCCCCCTGCAAAAAGGGCTGTGAAAGCGAATGTGGTGAGTGTGTAGCTAAGTCATACTTTCAAAAACAAGTGATGCTCATTTCGGTTTAAATCTGCTGCTGTATCAGCGGGGGGCTTGTCCGTGGCAAGTGCCATAAGTAACAACAACTCCTCTTAATTACAGTTCAAAATTACCTTGTCTGTCTCCAATAGCTCTCGTTTAGCTTTAAAATAGGACTATAATCAGCATATCATTAAAATATATCGTAAAATTATAGGCTAATATGTTCCAGAATTTTGTTCAACAGTGATATTTCACAGCATATATTAAGTCACGGACTCCAAGTTATTGTTTTGCATATATTCTTCTCAACTGTTTGTCATAGATCCGTCTCTTGACGTAGCTCACGATATTAACAGAAAGAGTTAAACTCGTTTGGTATGAAGTTTGAAAACAGTTCATTTCCTTTCAATTGATTTCTCTTATTTACTTATATAATAAACTAAAATTTTATTACAAAATTATGGGTCACTGTCCAGTTTTAAGTAAAAAGGAAGTATCTATCAGATATATGAAAATCGGTCAATTCCTTTTAATTCACTGTTCTCTTTTATTAATTAGGAAGCCAGTGGCTTAACGCTTGAAATAAGGAAATGGTAAGTGAGATCTATATTGCATTTTAAACAGCATAGAATAGGACAGAGGCTCCCAAGAGGATCTTTCCTCTTTTTAAGGACAATCTAGATGGTTGAAGGAATTTTATTTTTTTATATGTATGTGTTAAAACGTATGATTCAAAGTTAAAAAAAACAATCATGAAATTGTTAACGCTACTCTAGCCAGAATATTTCCTTTCATCACAAAAGCTTAGTATTTTTAATGACTTTTCATATCGTATTTATTCCTATCATATATAATTACTATTAAATGAATATATTTTAAAGTCAAAATAATTAAAATAAAAATGAAAGCAATCCATGACGTGAAACGCACGCAACGATGAAAAAAATATGCAAAATTGTTTACCACTGCTTTTCACTTATATTCTAAATCTCATGATTTCAGGAAGCTTAATTTTAATGATGAAGTCGTGTCCGCTTTTTACCACGGAGAGAGGGGTGCAGTAGCTTCTGAGGGTATGGACCCTTGAGCACCCGAGGGCAGAAGTCTGACTTCTAGCTCATATGAGGATGAAACACACACACACACACGCTTGCACAGCTCTTTTTTACAGGACGGCACATTCTCACATCTCACAGAGAGAACACAGAAGAACAACCATTCCCGAACCGGGACTACCAGAGTACGAGGAAGATGCGCTACCTCTGTGCTAGAAGGTCGGCTAATTTTAATGATAATTAGACCATAAATTTCATGAAATTAATATTAATCAGCAGTCAGTATTTACTTTATTCCCTTTCAGATAACAAACTGAGATTTGATTGAATTTTGAGATTGTTTATTCAGCCTTAAAATCACATTTAATTTCGGTAAATGAACTTCAAGAGGTTGTAAGTAGGACCGTGGTAGATTAGTGATAAGATCTCGACTTTGGAACTAGACCGAGTTTGGTACGAGACCCGATTCCGACGAAGAACTATCTTGTAAATGAGTCTGATATACGCTACATCCGACGGGACCAAACGTTTTTCCAATGGTGTCGCTCGGAAGCTTTGTGAGTGGGTGACAGTCTGGATACCGTCTTCGTCATCTGACCGAGGTTCGAAAATACGAGGTTCGTCCCAAAATAGTCCTAGAGTTATTTTAGAACGGGACGTTAATATAACTATACAAAAATAATATAATTTAATTTCCTTTAAATGCAAACTGAAAGTTGTTTCCTATTAACATATTAAAATATCAAGGTTTACTTTTCTTAATTGTTTTTTCACCTAATAAATATGTGTGTATCAGAAAAACATTTCAAACACTTATCAGAAATATTCTGAAATTTCTGTCGAAGTAATTAAAAACATAAATAATAATTTATTCAAATTTTCTTAATCGAGCACTGTGTAAGAGAAATTTATTTTAATATCCTTACTTTTACGACTAAAATAAGATTATTTGTTAGAATAGAAGCGCAAATGTTAGCATCAAACACCAAATTACTGACAGCAGATCTTTTAATTTCGAATTATGCTCAGATATTAACCCTTTATTTCGCACAATTGCTCAGAACCAATGTATTTTAGTTGTCTCTTATAGGAAATTTTCATATCCCGATGTCTTACATGAGTATTTTCACAATGTTTTCATACACTTATATGTGCGTAGCGATTAAAATAAACTAACATCAATTTTTAAGACTTAATTAACCGATTAATTTTTTAAAAAAAATTCAAAGGGATGTAAACATGTTATACATATCCTACTAGCTAGGTATGCGTACCTCCAAATTTTTTTTACTAAAACTTTTCATCATTTGCCAATTGAACGTTTAAAAACGATACCCGAATTTATATATTTCTAACCAAATTTAGAAATCTACACAAATTTATAGTACTTTGGCCATGATAAAATTAAAATGGATAAATTTAATGGAAAATTTAATTATATTTGCTAGGATCAAGATTAAAATTCTTGACATAACAACATTGGCCCAAAATGTTCTCTATAAATCACAAAAGCAAGAACTAAGTGTTAGTACAGCCGGCATGCTGACATTGGGGTAGTACAACTTCCCTCAGAGCTGGGCATCCCAGGTTCGAGTCCCGGTTCGGGCATGGCTTTCTATCTGTAAGATGTATGAACTTGCCGACCTGTAAAAAGGGCTGTGCAAACGACTGTAATGAGTGAGTAGCTAAGTCGTACTCTTGCCTTTAGTTGGCGCTACTTCGAAAAAAGAGAAGCTTCTTTCGACTTAAACCTCGCTGATACCTCGGCGATGCTTGTCCATGGTAAGTTCCCCGACAACAACAACAACACTAGTTAGCGTTATAAGTCTTTTTAAATGTTATGAAAGTTTATTGTTACCTCTCAAAATTTTTTAGACGGGAAATCGTGTTTTGTTATTTGAACAATATTAGAAAATTGCTTTTAATGCAGTGAGTGAATGTGCCATCCATATGTAAAAATTTACTAAGAATTTTTTAAGATACTTTTTTTCTCAAAATTGAAGGCTTTTTATAGAGCCTGGGACTCAAAAAATTCTAATTATATGATAATATATCAGCATTTTTAATCATATTTATTTTGTCCAGGGTTGAAAATTTGTTGCGTTCAACCGAGATATACCGGATTACTTGAACAAAATCTTTCAAACTATTTCTTATCAAGGCAACTTCAGGATCGTCATTACTGTCCTAGAATTAGCAAATAAAATTCGTAAAAACACAAGAGCAAATTAGTGATGCAATATTTACTGAGCCTTCATTGTAATATCAACTTTAATTATAAAGAACGCGGACTTTTGCTCTCTGGATTCACAAAATCTCGCTCACTATGAGCTAGAACTCTCTAAGAACAATTGATAACTTGAAATTTAATCAACAACTTATATTCTAGTGACGATAAACTGGATCAATATCAGAGGGTACAAAACAAAACCGATGAACAAAAATTTCAATTTTAAAATGTTTTCGATTGGGATTTTAAATATTTTCAACCAAAAGATAGCAGCACAAGAATATTATAAAAAATTTATAGCGAAGCAGTGGCGTCATCTATTAAAAATATATTCTACTAACAAAGGTTAGCAAAAATCATATTAAAAGGCCTATCATGAATTAGTTAGAATAAATTTTATTTGAAAACATAAATATATGCGGTAACAAAATTTTATGATTATCTAATAAAATTGAAGTAATATTATTTCTTTAATTTAATTTCAAAAAGTAATAAACCAAATGTTTTACATTCTGTGCTAATGAAGTATGTTTCAAATTTTCAAAATTAATATTTCTTCAGCCACTCAAAAATAAGATTCAGAAATCTTACACAAATTTTCTACTAATAACTCTTTATGTAATGAAATATTTTTTTTAATTTTATATTTATTGGTTTAATTTCAATTTCTATAATTCTTAGCAGACAAACAAAAAACCTTCAATAATATTTTTGTACTCTTAATTTAATGAATTCTTTTAATAATTTAAAAAATATTTAAGTTGTTATAATAAATATTGTAAAATTTTAACTGGTAAGCAAATGTATCATTACTGATGTATTGTAATTGTCTATTTTAGACTTGGCTCTACTACTAATTTTAGCAGGCAGTTAAGCCTGATAAAATTAAAATCTTTCCAATTTTTAACTCAATTCTTAGTTGTTAATTTGAAATATAAAAAGTTTTCGTGCCCTAAATATTTTTCTTATTACTGATGACCAAATTCAGAAGTTAAATTTCTATTCTGGGTGTGAAGTATGAATGAATGTATTGTAATCATCAAAAAATTGGAACTTAAGATTTACAGGAATCTTCAGGTTTCAGATATTCCCGCGTCTAAATAAGGCATTGTTTTTAAAGCTATATCCGTCTATGAAAGTAATTGAAATATGTTTTCAACTAGTTGAATGAAATTTAACATATGAATTTCCCACTAAATTTTTAGATTTTTACAAATATCGAATGAAACACATTCAGAGTTAATCCGCCTAGTTGCCCGCGTACTCTGGCATTAATTCAAGGCTCTTTCAAGTGAAGTGAGATCACGGCAAAAGTATTTTTTATTGAATGCTGTGGATATGTTTATTAAATGTATGCGATAGTATTTCTCTACTAAATCGTGATTTCCTTTATTATGACTATCTGGAAAAGGCATATCAAAATAAAATACCTGCTGTTCTTTTTTTAAAAAATGTGATTATACAATTCTCATACGATTGCTATCATTATAGATCTGTTTATCAAAACGGAACTTTTAAATGAAAAATAAAAACGATTTACAAGCAAGAGTACACTGATTATGTATTTCTGATCCCAAAAATCCTCGAAATATCAGTTGAGCAACATCTAACTAAGATCTTTGAAACAAGAGTATTATTCAAATTTTGATCATTTATAAATTTTGATTATATTCAAATTTATATCAAATATTCAAATTTTGACCATTTATAAAAGGATTGTTAAAAATTATTTATTATAAATAAATGATTGTCTACAGCGAACAGATGATTACTATTGAAATAACGAACTTACATGAAACACTTAAAGAAACAAAGTTACGTTTACACCTGGTACGAAAGAGAAAAGTAGTAAAATTTATTTAGAAATTTATGAGATGAAAGTATTATCAATAATTTTTCGGTTGCTACGGAAATAAAGAACGGCAGTGGTAATTCCCTTTTGATATCCTTTTCCAATTTTTTAAATAGCCTTAAAAAGTAGTGCCAAGTTTTCATAATTTAATGAACTTTATATAATAATTGCAAATTTTTTTAATGTGCAAGTGCAGTAAAACGAAAGTATTTTTTTAAAGTAATAACTTTTAAAAGAGAAACTGATTTCCTACAACAATTTAAACACTTTTGCAAAAATTACTGGATTAAGATTTATGTAGCGTTTCAAACTTCTCTAGAGAAACCTTCAAAAAGTGTTTTGTAATGCAATTCCTGTCAAACGCTTTGTTTTAATATGAGTTTCCCCAACTATTCATAAATTTAAAATTGCAATCCTTAAATTAAAAAAAAAATCCTCAGTACCATAGCATCCAGATTGAAAACGGAACAGGCACATAAACAATGCTTAGTGTATCTAAAAAATGGAAAATTCAAATTTTGATTGCTTTTTAGCCTATTGAAGAGCCCAATAATTGATGTCCCACCACTTAAAACGTATTAGGCAATATTTTTGTATTGTAATCAGAGGGCACATTGACAGTTTAAAGGATTGTAGAAAAAAATTCGTCGACTGTTTTGTAAGTTTAAACTTGTTCAGATGGCAAAACACAGCACGAAGAAAAAAGGCCTACTTAAAATTCCAAATTTCGTTGTTGCACGGCGAAAGATTTAAAGGGAGTTCGACTCCACTATATGACACACTCCTGCTCAAAAACAAAACAACAGACATAAATAGACGATGTACTTATGCAAAAGAGCAAATTTAAACGCCTATCTTGCATACGAGCTTGCCTCATCGATTGCAAATGGATAATAAAATTTTACAACGCAATCCTGCAGTCACACCAAAACACCTTAAAAAGATACTTATCGATCGTATGCTTCAGGTCGAAAGCAGCAATAATTCTGCAAAATTTGAGGACACCTAAGTGGGAAGTATGAATAGTAGAACCCATTGGCAAGATGAGTTGAGGGGCTGTCGGTATGCTTCAAGAAAATCTGTTGTCAGAGCTGAATCTGCCTCGTTGTACCATCCCCGTACTGTGGAACCATTATCCAAGGGCCAGTAGCGTATTGTGTTTCATTCAGGCATGTCAAAACGCCAGTAGAATACATGGATCTGAACGTCACAGAATCCTGGAATTCCAGAATACTATAATTATTGCTCAGTTACTATAGGAAGGCCCATATCCTACCAGACTGTCTCACAGCTTGTATGAAAAACTGATCTCAAGATTACCTTTCGTTTGTGCATCCTTGTCCCAAACATATGACAGAGTTTTGTTGTTTTGCACCATTAAACAACACTATTGTACATTACAGCAATAGGGCCATGCACTCTTGACGGATGAGTCTTGATTTAATATCTGGAATTATTACTGAAGAGCAAAAACGTGGTGAGAGCCAGCAACACGTTATCGGTCTCCAAACATTGTCGGAAAGGACCATCCTAGAGGTTGAGGTTTGCTTGTCTGGCCTGGAATAACAATGAACTCTCGAACCGACCTTCAAGTGTCTGCTCAGGGTTTCTCCATAGCCAGCCAATACCTCGACGGATCCCTATAGCCTTTTGTACTTCTGTTTTTCGATGCAGTGGTTGCTGAGGCGATATTTCAGGAAGCTATCGACCACCTGTATAGAGTCCGATTGGTGTGGAGTTATTTGGAAATTGAAGTTATTCCACAGATTGTATAAACCACTAAATTACTAAACCCGAATCCCATACAGCATATGTATAACATTGTAAAGACGAATTAGAGGGCGAAATGTACCGCCACGCATCCACCAAAGGCGACAATAAACTTTATTACTGAAATGTGCATTAATACCAGAAGAAGCTATTAATGACATTACCAAAATGTCACGTTGTTCACAAGCATGCACATCAGCTACAGGATAACATAACTATCATTAGCGTTAATATATCAATGCACATTATGCTTATGAAATTGAGATGTTACCCAACGACGACCGTAGTATGTTTTTCTTCGTTTTCCATGATTGGTATGTGGTAATTTCAAACCTATTCCATGTACAACTTTCATGAATATTCATAAATCAATTTCATTCCGAATTTAACATTTTTTGCTTTTTTCTTGTAAGAGTTCATTTAAATTTCTGATAACTTATATCCTTAATATCTGATAACAGTTAAGTATGCACTGCTTAGTGTTCTACAGTAAACATACTTCCCAAGCGTACACAAATATTTACAAGTTGATTCCAGATCGGTCCAGTCATTTTCATCCAATCTAATTTTTTGTATTAATAATCCGCTTGCAAATACGTGGCTTATCCTTTTGTAAAACCGCATTACAAAATAGCGTTTGAGGTTTGACGTTTAGAAATCTCAGACTAACATGATTCAAAACTTGCATTCAAAATTCTCATTTCCATCCCGAAATCGCCAGCTTTAGTTATATTACGTGTCGTTGTAAAGCAACAACAGACATTTTTTGTGATGGACCTTGTAATTTTGAACCACTGTCAGATGACGAGGATGACATTTGAGCTGGTACCCTCTCACCACAAAACACCTAAGTGGTTAATTACTGTGTTGTAAGTTTGGTCCTGATGGATTTAACGTGCAACAGATTTCCTTACGCGACCATTCTTCAGTAAGCATACGGCCCTAAAAACGAGACCCCAAACAAGACAGGCCACCGTGACCGTGAAAAACAACCAGTATTTTCATCTGAAGAAAGAAGTTAAAAACCAACCAATAGAACTACTAATCGCAGCTTCTTATAGAAGTATTTCAAATAATTTTTACTTCTATTCATTAACAATATCAGATATCATGAATAAAACTTATCGTTTGTAGATATGCTAGTCAATTAAGAATGCTATTGTGTTAAGATTGATACTTTTAAACGGAATATAAACAACGAATTAATTCTTTTCCTCATTTCTAATATTTTTAATGTAAATTATTTTAATGTAATATTCATTAATGTAAAATTTATTTTACATTAAAGAAGTGTAATCTGTTAGTTATAGATTAACCAAGAGCTGTAGACGTTGTCAGTCTTTAAGGCGGGAAAATTTGCATTTCAGACACTGGTGGACAAAATTAAGAGAGGGAAGGCATTTTCGCACATTTCTCGGAAAATATCACATAAAACCTGGACATTTTGTTGCTATTTAATGGCAATATGACCCTTACGCCGCTAAGATGAAATTACGCAATTTTTCGGGCGTTGCTAACCCAGCAGGCGGTATAAAATTTTGCATCCAGCTGCTCAACTCATTCCACTTTACAACACAGTAACGATTTGTATTGTGTTTCTTGAATAACCTTGTTTTTTGTTGATTTTTTGGTGAAAGTGAGTGATTACAATCGTTTAGACGAAGGTATGTGGTGGAGAATTGTGGGTAAGCTTGAAGCAGGGCAGCTCCAAGCTCAGGTTGCTCGGGAATTGGATGCAACTCTAAGCGTAGGTTCAAATTTCTGTAATCAGTTTAAAAACAGTAGAATAGTATCCAGAAGACCAAAACAAAGTCGTCTAATAGCAACAACGCCTAAGGAACACCAGTGTTTGTTGCAGTCAAGTGACAAAAGACGTCTACAGCGACATGGCTATCTAGGTGCCTCGCTGCTGCCTCATGAACCTTAGTTTTAAGGAAGACAGTTGCCAGGAGGCTTGTTGACAGAGGGTTGTATGCCAGGAAGCCTGCCATCTGCATCCCACTCATTCCTTCCTACAAAAGAGAACGTGTATAATGGTGCAGACAGCACCAACACTGGACGCAGCTCTAAAGGACTAATGTTCTCTTCACAGATTCAGTCTACAGTAAGCCTGATACCAGGTGAATATTCATATTGGTGGACCTTGAGACCAGATACTATTACAGTAGCATTGTGGAAAGGGACCACTATGCTGGTGGAGTACTGATGGTTAGGGCGTAACCATACAACACTACTCCATGTGTTTGATACTGGTTCCGTGAATGGGAGTTACAGGCAGGAGATCCTACAACCCTATGATCGTCTTTTCAGGGGTGCTGTTGGCCCTGCATTCTTTTTTATGGACAATTCCTGACCATATAGGGCTGTCCTGGCTGAAGAGTATCTTTAAAGTGAAGACATTCATCGAATAGATTGGCCAGCCAAATCTTCTGACCCAAATTTACAAGGCTTGGGGTGCTCTTGTAAGGGCTATTATGATACGCCAACACCCACCCAGAACCATTCTGGAGTTAAAAACTGCTCCGGTGGTAGGGTCTTCCTCAAGCACTCCTTAACTCTCATATTAACTGCCTGCATACTCGTTATGCATGCTGTTTATTTGTCGGAGGTGACGACACACTATACTAGAGGCAACAACATACCATACAAGCCTCGGATTGTTAGCAATAACTCTTGCCGATGAATGACATTAATTTTTGATTTGAACACATTGTCATACTATAAGTTATATCCATATGAAATTTCATTTATTTTTTATCCGGCATTTATGGATATATTCGGGAAAATGCCTTTCATTTCTTAATTTTATCCACCAGTGTAGTTATCGTGGCATTCAAGATTTACTTAATTTAAAATTGTCTTCCTATGATTTAAGTATAAATCTTTGAAAATGTTTAATTCAAATTTTATTTTTTCTTTAAAATCATATTTACATTTCAAATTTATAGGTATTTGTTAGTTTTATAGTTGATATACTTGTCTGTTTCTTAAAATTAAGGTTGCATTTAGTATTCATGGGGGTTGAAATAATGTATTTATAAAATTAATCTATAATGGCCGCTTTTAATGTCAATGTTTTTTATATATTAATTCTCGTATTCCAAAACTCATTTTCTTGGGTTTTGAGGGACATCAGTATATGGAAAGAACTCAGAGCTCTCACAGAAAAAAAAAAACTACCTCATTTGTTACCAGCTTGGAAATGAGCCTTGATGAAGTTTAGACTGTCCTTGTTTTAGTTAAATTCCTGTTCAGTTCTTTATTCTATTTTAAGCAATTTAGATTATTTCTAGTTTGGTTTATATTTCATAGTCTTATTTCGTATGTGATATAGTTTGTTCATACATAAATGAGTCAGAGGATTAATGGCTTTCACTTGATAGCGTCATTATGCCGTTCATCAGGCAACATTTCTTAGTTTCAGTACAATAACATTTCAGCAATTCAATTTTTTATTCATACGAAAACTAGCATAATTATATGCTTAAAAGGTATTTAAGAAAAATAAAATCATAGTTAGAATATGTCCCATCTTTAGCTAAAGCGTTTAAAAATGTGAAAATTCAGATTATTTAAACCATTCTGGGTTTAAAAAATATTTTTAACAACTTAAATTTAGATGAAATCATGAAAATATTTGCTCTATAATTTCATACTATGCTATTCGATATACACAATTCTGACAATTTATAATGCAATATGTTAATCAATGAAAATATATTTAAGTACATTTTTATTTATGAAGATTTAGTTCAAGCAGTATTGCATTTTTGGGTACTGTTTGTATCTTACAGTTTCATGATTATTATGAAATACTAACTGCAGCTCAAGGAGAAATTTTTTAATATATAAAAAATTCAGATATATAGAAAACGCAGACTTACCCTAACATTAACGAACACTGTTTGTGTCAAAACAACCGGTTGCAGTGGCACTGGCATGGGGGTGAGGACAGAGCCTGTATTTGCTCCTGGGGTAGATCATCAGCTTGGATCGGCTCTTCTTCACCCCTGAAAAGAATCGAAATAAACAGAGATATTATCATGTAATTAATTTATATGAATGAGCAGAAAGAACTCAAATAACAATTATCGCATATGATTAAGAATAAAATTTCAGGAAAAGGGAAACCATATATTAAAGAATTTCTTACGGTGTTAGCTCCCTTCTCTTTTATCTTTCTGTGAAGTTCACTATTCTTCTCCTTCAGAGCATTGTTCTGCTGTTGAAGAGAAAAAAAATATTCACATTTATTTCATTAGTCCTACTCAAGTATCAATGAAAAGAAGTTTATGAAGCTGATGCATTGTAGAATAATTCAAATAAATATTTATATAATAAACATGGAAAGGTTATAAATTTTTTTACTAACCTTTACATTTATATTTACATTTCTTTACAAAAAAATTAATAACTGAATTATTAAAAAAATTGTAATTATTAAAATTTGTATTAAAATTTTTTATTAGAAATTTGTGGCAAATTATTGTAATTTGTCAAACAATTGTGCAATTTTTTTCAGATGATACAAATTCCGAAGAAGATCGATTGTGCATCTGAATATTTTGAATATTCAGTAGTGTTTCATTATTCAAATTTGGGAAAAAGTTTTTATGGCCGATTTGTTACGAAAATGGCGACTCCCAGCAATATAATTAAGCGAGTTTCTCTTCCAGTACTCTCTCTGCACTTCGTATGCAAGTAGTTATTCGAAAACGAATTTTTTTATGTGTCATGAAACAGCGTTTCTTCACTGCTTGGGGAAAAATGCACTTATATGGAGGTTTATTTCCTTATCGTACTGCGACTCGAATCCGATAGTTTTTATTTCTGCCTCTTTTATAACTTTAGATAAATAATTCTCACAGTAACAATGAAATATTGAATTATTTCTCACATGTTCAGGAAATAACCATCTTCCGACAGAGAAAAAATATTAATAACATTTGGTAAATATCCAGTATGCTGCGTTTAAGAAAATTATGAACGGGAAAAATTCTTTAATGAGATTATGCAAATAAATAAAAATCAAGTAATGAAAGGGCTCCCTAAAAAATTCGTGACAACAGAAATATTGACATATGAAGATGAAAGTGCATCAATGAAAACAGTACTTAAAACGAGAGTAATATACCAATGTTTATTTTTCTACACAATTATATTTTGGGCTTGGGATGATAGAAAAACTAACATTTATGCTTTAACCATTTAGCAGTTTTGCCCGTATGCCGAACGAGCATCTATTTATTCAATTTTGATAGCTGTAAGCGAAAAATTAACCATTCAGAATGATCGTAATTCAATATGAAAGTTATTTAGAATACATAGATAAGTCATGTATTCGATGAATTTCCATTTGAAACAGAATAAAATATTCCTAAAATAGAGGATGTCATCTTATTAAACAGTAAAGAAAATAAAACAGTTAAGTGGTTAAGAATTATATTAGCACCATTTGAATTAAACAAATTTTCATTTAAGAAAATGGATTCAAAGTCGAGATATTTATGGTTTTATTAAAAATAATTCCATGACTCTTCGAACAGATCTATTAATTTCGAGGATTAATCCATTAATTTGAAGGATTTATTCCATAAAATAATTTTAATAAAACATCGATTATGAAGTATTTAATAAATATCTTGTTTTACTGAATCGCGCTGCGTACTAATTGTTATTTGATAAATAAGGTGTACAATCAAGCATAAATCGTTCAATAAAATCAATCCATTAACTACAATATATTATTCACATTAAGCAAGAATCAGTTATTTGGAATTACCAGGAGAACTATTTACACTTTATACGATTGAATTACAGAATTAAAGAGATGAACGCGAATTTCACTCTTCAACTTGTTTAAAAGCTATTAAAATCGACTTTCATCGAAATCATTTCCGGTATACAGATAATGTATTTGAATCCCATTTCCAAACAGACCGGGTTTTTTAAGTCATGAATTTAAAATATTTCTACAAATTTAAATCTTTTGATCCATCGAACCCAATTTTTTTTATAACTGCATGTTATTGCCAGAGTAGAACGTCTTGATTTTTTTCAATAAAAAGATAACTTTTATCCCTATCCCACTTCCAAGTCGCGATTTAATATTGAAAGCAAATTAACGAACGAACACTGACGAAGCATTTATTATGAGCTAAAAGAATTTTCTACAAGTCAATGTAGCATTTTCATAACTATGATACAAAAGAAATTTGCAGAAGATTTCTACAAAATACTTTTCCAGACCCTTAAGTAAAGGGGACTCTTGCAGTTTAAGTGACATTCTAAAAGAAAAAAATGCATCTAAATCTCAGAAATAAAAATAACTAGAATAAACTTAAACAGCATGGATTATATTTTTCGAAATTTTTGAGTAAAATAATATACACTTTCCAAAGCAGAATTGTGTTTCCCAATATTAAAGAACGGAATGAGTTCTCCATTCAAAGCAATGCGATCTTATTAAGGAAAATGAATATACAAAAACAGTCGTAAACATATCTTGAGTATTGTTCATGTACATTTATTAGCACTTTAAACAAAGTAGAAAACACATAGGAAACTGATACGCAAAGATTATGCTAAATATCAAATTGACAATGTCGTAATATTGGATATTAAAAGAAATAAATATGCGAGGATCGCTCAGTCTAAAATTATTATCAGATTGACTAATTAAAACCAATTCTTAGAGACAGGATAGTTTGCGTCTGAAATTATTTCAATGTTGATGTTAATGATGGAGCTTAGTTACAGCAGTTCTTTCAAGAATAATTATTAAAAAAGCATTTATAAATTGAAAATAGTCCTAAACCAATAAATGAAAATAAATATTCTTAGTTAACAATTCAAACACAGTTTATTATAATTGAATTGAATAAGCTGAAATTTGGAAATAGTGATTTATTGAAGTATTAAAAATAAAATACGGCACTGTGACAAAAAATTCATAGATTTTATTTCCCATTAATTCGATTCTCAGTTATACTTATTCAAGCTTTATATTCATGAGACTATCGATTTCAGAAATTTGAAAAGCGTATAATCTATATTTGTAACTATACTATGAAAAGATTCTGAAATTTATTCACTTACTATTAAATGTACCTTTTTTATATAAATTTGAGCTCAATGCAATAAGATTTTTTTATATATTTTAGAATTAGAAAGCTTGAAAATTATTTGCTGATAAGCAATCGGGTCACAATCGGTTATAAGCCAGAAATTAAAAGCTGAAGAAAGTGCCCTTATATACTAGAATGTCACGTGATTCCAAAAGTTGCTTGCTGGATATATCAACAAATGGAAGTAAAAGTTACAGTTTTTGGATGGTAAAATGGTGATAATTAATAAAACCTCTTTCACAATATAGAAAGATGTCAGTTGAAAATTCCCCATTGAAAAGTAAAAATAATTCTTATGCTTGTGTGGCATAGAAGCTGCCGTAAAAGTTGCATCTCCATCAACAAGGTTCAAAATTATTGATGCTCATTCCACTCTGAGAAGTATGAATTGATTTTGACTGAACTGAATCTGGTATCAAAAACAATTAAAACTGGTCATAAATTTTAAGATGAAATATTTTTTATGTTATCTGTTACTTTTAAATACGATACTTTATAAATAGAAGAAATTAGTCATAGCAAATGTAACTAAACTTCTCATCGGAAATTGGAATCATATATGCATAACTGTTGCGTAATATCTAACATTAAAAGGATTAAATTTCATATTCGTTTTTGAAGAATTACAAATGAAAATCCATTCATGATCCTAATAAATCATGTCCTCCTTAGATATCCGCAGTTTGCATTGGATTTAGTTTTTGCTAAAAGGATGCGTAAATTGTCGAACAGTATTCATGATTATGAGGTCCAAATAAACTTTTTTATGCCCTCAAACTGGAGAGTCGAATAATTCCCATCCAATCTAGTATCTAATTATGAATGAGTATTTTCCTTGTGAGTCGAAATTTTAAAGTAAATAAAATAAATGTAAATACTCGTGAATAAAAGATTTTTCCTTCATGCAGAATACATTTTTAACCCATTTTATTTTTAGTTCATTTATTTATAATATTGTCTGAATTCTGGGTATTACATATTATTATATCGATACCCAACAATATTTACGATAACTCATTTCAGAAAGGATTCATTATTGGAAACAAGTCTTCCACACAAACAGAAAATCTAGATCATGAATAGCAGTTTTAAAATAAAATAGTCCAATAATTTTCAAAATTTGTATTTACTCACTTGTTTATGATAAAAAGTTGAAATTATATTTCATTAAAATCAGGCAATAAATAATTTATATCAAAATTTCCAGGTAGTGGCGTCGCCCTCATTGTCAAACCAAAGTTATTAACTCAGTCTTAAAACACTCTCGTAGTGCTTTAAAAATAGACTCAATGTAATTAAATTAAGTTACAGAAAGATTAAAATATCATACTTCCATTTTTATATTCTATAGTTCCTTTTAGTGATTTCATTTTCACTGAAATAATAGTCGCCTTTGGCATCTGTTTGTTTGAAATTTTGCTTGTGTTTAATGATAATTAAATCTCTTTTGTATAAAATGATAGGAATTAATGATAAGCATCAATCTGGTGAAACATCGTTACTTCTTTCAGGATATTATTTTTGCAGCTTTTTTATAGGCGTTAAAACTTAGTTATTTCATATAGAAATTTTTTTTTCAATGTCGAAATAAACTTATCTGTCTTGAAACGCGTTTTCGTTGGTATTTTAATCTTGCATGTTGTAATTGAAAAATAAAAGGATTTTTTAGTAAATATTAACGGTCTGTAAGACGCTATTGCGTGATATTTGACTAATTTCAAGAGAAATGTTAGTAATTCAGAATGTGGTTTGTTTACTCTTCGTTATTTGTTACAACTGAAATTAAAATAAAATCGAAATTTGAAATTGAATTTTTACATTTCACATATTCTAGTATTGGAAGAAATCAAAGAAAAATGAAGTGCATTGCATGAAACGAAGTAACATTTGATTGCAATATATTCAACTGAAATATAATAAATTATTCATATTATTTCATGGTAATGCTTTTAACTATTTCAAGGCCGGAAACGGTGTTGATACTTTTGCTTTGTGAAAAATAAAACCCATAATACATATGCTTTCAAAGAGGAGGAAATCAATAATTAAATTTAGCAAAACAGAAAACAATTTAATAATAATTTCAGCATTAAATAATTAAATTTAGAATCCATTAAACTCTAAAAGAAATACATTCCACAAGTCTTGTTGGTGTTTCTAATAGTACTTGCCATGGCCAAGCTCGTTGATGCAGAGAATGATTTTAAGCCAAGGATGCTTTTCTTGTTTTAAGCAGTGCCAAGTAGGGCAAAGAGTGGTTTTAACTACTCACGCATCCCATTCGCCTACACAGCCCCTTTTTGCAGGGGGGGGGGGACCTTCATACATATTATAGAAAGAACAATCCTGCCCGTTCTAGGACTCGATTCAAGGATGCCCAGATTACGGGAAAGTTGCGCTATCCCTGTGCCAAAGATATCGACTCCAAATAAATTGGAACACATTAACGCATTGGAATAACATTTCTCCTTCATTTTATAGCCTATAAGAAAGAAAAATGAACAAGTAATATAAAAAATTAAATCAATTCCTAGGTGATTAGGGGAAATTTTATTTTAGTTACTTTTTATTAAATAACTAGCCGCCTTGGCGACCAGTTGGTTTGCCAGCATTAATGCTCGCTAAAATTTTCATATAATATTTTATGCAGCTGTGTCTCATAACAGGTTTTTCCCAAAAATATTTTTAAACCAAATAAATTTTGATAATCATATAATTCATTTATAGTATTATTTTCTTCAGATGTTCTGTTCATTGTACTACTCATCTTTTTGTTTCTATCCGAGCAATGATTGTCCCGGAATTGATATTTTACTTAAATGGTGGAGGGAAAGGTCTAAAATTCTACGTTTTTATAGAATAATGAGATTCAAATTTTCATAAATGTAAATACACTAAACAAATAAAGACACAATTGGTTTTCAAGAGATGCGAAAGTTTAAAAACAGCTTGGAAAATGCCGCGCACAGAGGAAATAATGGTGACACGCACACACCCTTCTTTTATTTCTTTTTTTTTTCTTCCCTGTCCAGACTTTATTTTGAGCAGGCATAAATTAAATATCCATACAGACTAATAATAAAAGCAACTATTTTCTTTCTTTTTTAAACATCTCGTTATCTATAAATGAAATCCAACTGACTTCCCCTATTTCTTTATAAACAAATCATAATTTATTACTTCCTGCTATCTTACTCATTTGGTGTGGGGGAAGGGAATGAAAATTTTTGGCGAGAAAGTAATAAAAGTGTCGTTTTAACTATTTTCCTCGCAGTTTTTACATTTTTTCTCTCCATAAGAACCATCACCGTGTCTTAACGAAAATATTTTTAAAAAGTAGCCGAATCGGTTGAGCCGTTCTCTAGTTTTGCGCTTAGCAACGCATTTCGTTGTCCATTTTTATTAATATAGATTACAATTGTTGCAGTAGCTTTTGAGGGTATAGACAACTGAGCACCCGAGGGCAGAAGTGTGAATTCCTGTTGACATACGCCACAAACTATTTTTACGGGGTAGACTTCATGCATACATTTCACTCCTTCATCCATAGATGGCAAATTACATCTGAAAAAGAGAACGATCACCTCTGATCCAGGACACTCAGCGGTATTATTCTCCACATCGGGAACTTCATTACCACGACAGATTTAAAGTCTGCCACTCAAAAAGTGCATTCGGCTGGCGGGTTCGAACACGAAACCTAAGAGATGCGAATCTAATTCCCTATCAACTAGGTTATCACGTCCTAACATTTACAATAACAATAAATAATTGGTCAAATACTGTATTCGCATTGAATTTTCCATGATAATTGAGGATTCAAAACCAATTTTGGCAACGTAAAATACGTGAATTCTCTACATCAGTTTGGGTAACGCAATACAGATTAGAAATTTCTATTTTTTTTAAATTCTTTCTTATTTCAATTCGAAAGTACTTCAAAATGAATCGGAAAATTGATTAATTTACAATATTTGATTTTAAATGCATCAAAAATTATGAAAACAAACAGAGTCGTTTAAAATAATCGGCCGAAAACATGTTAGACATAACCTCATTAGTGTTGAGATAAAACAAACTAAATTTGTTACTTTTTTGGAGGTGGGGAAAATGAAGGTTTATCACGAGAAAGTTGTATTTTACTTAGTAAATAAAAAATAATGAATTAATATTTTAAAAGACTATTAAACATCAAATGCCTTCCATTATAAATTTTAAATAATTTACCTGAACTTGATTGGATGATTAAAAAGTACTTTTTTAACGATTCAAAAATTTGTACAAGATTTTATATATATATATAGAGAGAGAGAGAGCTAATAGAACGAATCGAAAAAAAATCTGAAGTAAATTTTTCTTCAATTTCTTTGATATTGGCCTATCGTTTAGAAAATATATCAAACAATTGAATTATGAATGAAATATGTTTGCTTTAAATCAACTAATTCATATGAAACACAATATATTATTACGAACATAGTTCTGTCAAACTAAATTTAAATGCTTATTAAAAAATCCATAAAATAATCAAAATCCCTATCCATATATTTCATAACGAGATATTGTTTACTATATCTATAAATTTCTCAATGTAATTTTGATCAAATAAATTTATTAAGGTTAGACGTGTAATTTCCCTTTTTTGCACACTCTAAGTTCAGTGATTTGGGTTATTCATTTCTTTAATGTTGTTTGAAAAAGGGTTTCGAATTTTGCATCTCTATTTTAACTTTTATATTTGCCTAGTTTTAAGTCTTGCTTTTAATAAGTATTTAATTTTAAATCTTTTGATCTTAAAATCCGGATTTCATAACTAAATATACATTACGAAAATGTGAAAAAGAAGACGAAAATGTAAGTTAACCAAATCCTTCGCAATGTGGAGTACCTAAAGGAATTGCGTCAGAATATTTCAGCAAAGAATGGTCCGTATTTGGAGCCAAACAATATCATAGTGTACTTTCATTGACCTCTATGCTACTGGGCTGTCACTTTTTGATGTTTCTTGCGCAAAAATCCCATTTATAACATATAAAATAATGATCTATGATTGCTGATTATTTGGCAGATCACTTTGTTTCACCTTTTTCTGATTTTCTACGAAAGCTGACAAATTACTTTTTGTTTCATTTATTTCATATTTAACAACATTTTTATTTACTGAGCATGTTCCGTTCGGGCTCGAATTTGAATGCTATTTTTGTAAAAATTTTAATAACGTCTTGCTGGAATAAAAAGACCCAAAAGAAATTTCCAGATTCCCGCTGTTTATTGGTTTTACTTTTGATATTCTTTGTCAAATGTGAAAAATTTATTTAATAAATGGTATAAGATCCTGAATAATAATTTTGTTCTCTATAAATTCTTTGCACAATATCGTTTGCGGTTTGCAAATAACTTCAAATTGAAGAATCGAACATCTCATTTTACTTTATTGAGTCTGAATTTATCGCATACAAAAATCATTTCATCATCCTCAAATATGATCTAACTGTGACCTCTCAGCAACCAGGGTTTAAAAATCTTCGTCTCTATAACCCACGCTTTTTATAATCAAGTTAAATTACGAAGTCGTGTTTATAAAACTGCTCCACATTGATAAAGACCCGAGTAATATTGGGTATGTTACGTTGTTTTATCGACTTTGTTTAAATAGAATGTGTTACTAGTAGTTATTTTTCATTATCTATTGACGATTAGGAGACTTTTTTCAATGAAATATCCGTTTCAATTAACCTATGCTCATAACGGTTTATAAATGTCGCTGTTTTTAACCAATATTCTCTTTGTAAGTTGAATGTGTAGCATAATTGCAACAACTACTAAGCAAACCATTACTAAATAAATGTTACTGTCATTTACTAGATGAATGAATGGGCCAATTTGAAAGTTGAAAGTTTTTTTTTTTTTTACCATCCTTATAGAAATCGCTTTGTATTAAGCATCCTATAAATATTGCATAGCGCTAATTCTTGTCGAATTTTCAGTTGACTTTTCGAATTGTGGAAACTAATTAACAATATTGCTCTACTGTGGCAATGCCAGTCAGTTGTTTTAGTTCTTCCAGTGAACATTTCCTGCATAATGTCTGAAAAAATGAGTTAATCTTGAAACAATTTATAAATGTGTGTACTTAAGCTTAATATTATAGAATCATTTAAAACTTTCTTTAGTTAAAAAGGACACTTCATAAAAAACATGAAATTTAACTGAATTCATATAACTGAATTAATATAAAAGGAAAAATTATCATGAAAAGTAACGAAAATAAAAAGATATACTTAAGTTATGAGCATAACTATTAAAATTATCCATTTTTTTCGAAATTACCGTTTTGTTTTTAAAGAATGATTTATTTACAGTAATAAAGCCGTTTTATTTGCAACCAAACCAAAGTTGTGAGTAATTCAATTCATTTGAAAAAGGTACTAGTAGTTTTACTGCTTAATTAACAAGTGACTACTTCTTGTTCATTTTAAAATGAAAATAAACTGTAGTATCACAGCAATAGTGTCACTTCTATTCTAAATTCCTATACAGTGCTTACTCGTTTGAAAGCCTATGGACGAGCATGTAAATGTCAGTTAGTATAAAACGTTCCACGTTTAAGTGTAAAACGTCGCATTATAAAATCCTCCAGAATTTAGCTAAAGTACACTTCTATTATTTTGAACTTCGTACAAAAATAGTTTTATTACTTCCGCATAGTAAAACCAGCAATTATAGGTTCTTGAATCTGGCATTTGATGTCAACGACATTCAAATTACTTTGATTGTGGTAGCCTAGAAGCAAAATATAAAATTGGCAAACATTTCCCTTAGCTGAAATTTTTCAAGGAGGCAAAAGTCTGCATTTCTGTTAATCAGTGTGCTTGAATCGATAATTTGTGGAGGAGATCGATTGACTTCCAACTACCAAACTTAGTATCTGAATATTTTGATGGAAATAATATACAATTCTGAAATATTTTTAGAATTTTCATTATAATCTTTATTTCAAAAAAAGAATTCTGTAATTTCTTCGATAACTTTTCCAAAATGCACAATTTTAAATCTTTTAAGGATTTAAAACATTTTCTTTTAATGTTAACTTTATTTGGTCGGAGAATCTTTTCAAAAATTTTAATAATTTTTAAAGACTGTTTTTATTTAATGAATTACAATACAACGGAAGTTAGTGAAGATATACGTTTAATTCTGATACATATACATAATGAACAAAAAGATAATTAAAATACGACTTTGATTTGTATCAGTCTTTGATAGTTGCGCATATTTCCATGTGTGGTTCGTGAAAATCGAAATGTGCATCACAAATTTGATTGAAAGTATCAGGCGGACTAGCTAGTCACCAAAGGTGGATATTATTTTAGTGAATTGGATTAAAATATTACAGTATAACTCCGTGATGAAAATTGTATTGCATGCCCCGGGGCAAAAATTTAAACGTGGCATCGGAAGAGGCGCTGCAAAAAAAGTACTGAAATTATTAATATCCTATTATTAAACTGGAATTATTAAAATTAGCGTGTGTATAAAGATGTATTATACAAAAGTATTCTAGCCTTGATATAGCGCTGCCAAAATATTTGCGCGAAGAACCAGCACTAAACTTCTTTGTAAATGATAACCTTTAAATTATTAAATATTAAAAGATGTTAAATATTTATACTAAAATGTTCGAGCTGCTGCGTCTTCATGACATTTGTGTAAGATTGCGGCACTTAATTGGATTGATAGCTTTTGAAATATTTTCGTCAAATGAAAGCCACAAAGATTTTAATAAGCCCAGAAATTAGGATTTCGGATGAAAACAATTTCAAAAACGTCAGAACTGTTTTTTTGGTATTAAATTTTCTCACCACAAAACATGGTTCAAATGCACCTTGTCATCTGCCATAGATTTTAATCTCAGCCTTGTGCTTTTGATGAAATATGTTAATAGGAATAGGTAGAATATTAAATATTCAAACGATCTGCAATTTGCTGTGAATGGGAATAAAAACATTCAAAGCAAGTTGCCATAGAGCTTCATTTTATCTTGGGTCATTTGATAAATGAACCTTCATGTGAACTTTCAAATTGATCATCTTTTTGCAGTCGATTCAATATCACCAGAAAGTAAAGCGTAACAACTCATAGAAATTCAAAATGTGAAATCCACTGTGCATTGCACAAATTTTCTCTTAATATCTGAGAATGAGTCTTATTGTTTAAATTTTTATTTTTGAAAATTTAATTTTTCAGTTCGAATGAAATTTGAAATGCTAAGCATTTTTTCAATACCTTATTATATTTTAATTTGGCAATTTCGTGTTCATTATTAAGGGGAAATTACAATTCATGCTATAGATTTTGAATTAAATAGTTTTAAAATGATTAATTTATTTTATATTTTTTATTATTTACATTAAATTTAGGAAATTCTTTGAATTTCTATTCCTTAATATGTTGGTTTAAGCTTGAATAGCCTTCGTGTAGTGTTATTGGTAAATGAATTCTATTCAAAAGATTTTTGCCCCCTTTGATTTTCAGAATACACGCGAGTCTAAATATTTATTGTTAGAATAAGTTATATTTTAGAATTGATATATAAAATTACTAAACCAATTGCGATATGTAACTTAAATTGTAGTTTCTTTTACACCATATATTTTTACAAATTAAAAAAAATGTAAATTAAGAATTCAAAAATAAAATTTAGTATAACTGAAAGTATTGAATTTTTGAATTCTTAAAAATATAGATTTTTGCTCATATTATGGAATGGAAGAAAATTTTCTGTTCATTACTAGAAATATATTTAATTTTTAATAAAATATATAAAATTAAAAAATTCTCTGAATGTTTCTTTAAGTCACTATTTGCTGAATTTCATAGTTTTATGTCCCAATGTTTGCCAAACGAGCAATACTTTCAGTTCATAGTGCCGATCATTACAATAGGTATCTTATTTATAGAAATTTGCAAAAAAAAATTCTTAAAGAAGCGGTGTAATAATGTGACAACTTCTAAGAACCGTGCTTCTAATTACCCGAAACGTTGAAAGCCGTGGGCACTACCGAGGACCGGCATTACAGATATTTCTTAAAATGTGATATTTCATCAAATGTATGTAGCACTTTCGAAGTCTTAAGATGAAACTTTCAAAACGTAATGGTATAAATATTTCTTGTGTAAAGTCAATGAAAACTGATTGTTTTTCGATCATCATACGCAAAATGTTAATAAAAGCGAAGGATTATAACGCATCATATATGGCAAAATCGTATGCTCTTTCTTGCAGTGATATTTTCAAGTCTTAATATTCCATTACGTTAATAACACAGATGATATACTTTGGTTCAGTTCTGTCTCTTGTTCCATTAAAAAATCATTCTTTTACTTTTCCTATGATTGTAAAGCTATATAAAGTTACTCAATTTTTAATACTGTAATCAGTCGTTTGGTGCCCTAGAATTAAAGAGATAGAGTATTCCCACTTTAAGGAGCACAATTCGTACCCAAGTTTTATTCGTAAGGCTAACGTTTTCTGCACATGAATCAAAATAAAATACAATATATTCCAATTAAAAATGGAAGAATAAAATATAATGCTTATTGTTTTTATTCATAATTTGCTTAAATATTAGATTGCATTTTCTTTTGCAGCTGATTTCACAAAATGGAACTTGACAACAAATCAGAAGCGACACCTCCAGCTTTATACAAGCTGTCCTTCTGAGATCGGTTGAAGATATCGAAGCTGCAAGTATCTTTTTTTCCCTATTTCTCGATTATAACATATACAAGAGGATCCAAGCTGATTTTAAAAAGTTTGATTCGCATCCCACCGTGCCAAGCCTTTTGTAGGGAAGATGTTTTCTTTTAGATTTCTCTCTCTGTCGCATTAGACATGCCGGTATTATTAATATAATTGTGACATTCTAGCCGCTTAGAAATTACTTGCATCGAATATCCAGATATTTCGAATATTTCTGCCTTATTCTCTCAAAATACTAGGTTTATGTTTTGATGCCTTTTAACAATTTATAATTCATACTAATCCGAATCGAAATAATTTTAAATGGAAGGCAATTAAAAGCAAAATAAAAGCACAAAAGGTAATTTAGAAAACAGTGCAAATGAATTCGCTTTTAGAAATTAATAACGAGTGGGTAAATGAGAGTAAGTAATATCCTCTAAAGATAAAAATGAAAGTTAAATATTTTTAGACTATTTTTTAAACCTACAACGCAGTTTTACTTCACTAACTTTTGTGATTGCTATTTTGGAATTCAGCTAATCTAAATATTGATTCTTCTTAAAAGGCTATCAATGAACTTATGATTTAGTTTCATCTCGAATATTTCGAGTCGATATCGAATTTTTCATTCAACTTGTTTACGATTCCTTGAGTTTCTTGTAAATGCCGCTTTTATATATTTCACCGTATATATTCAAACGTGATCTAATATTCATGATTATGTTATTCAAAATTTTGCTTATGAATTGTGATACGGAAAATGACGGGTTGTGTAGAACAAAGTAAATTCTTAAACTTGAAAAGTTTATTTTCAAATTAAGCTTGGATATTTAATCAAAAGGTGAATGATGTGGGTGTTGCGCATCAAAATTAATTTTATAGGCGATACTAGATGTCAGGGACAAGGCAAAACTTTTATAGAATGCACGATCTGTTTTGTAAGAAAAGAATAAAATGTTGATACAGATTTTAAAAGTCCAAGGGTTAAGACTAATTTCTTTGACCGTAAAACAAAAGTATTTCAAAACTGTGTTTAGAGAAATGATTTAGTTTAAATGCCTAAAATCATTTGGGAGACATCGAGATGAAAAATGCATGAAGAAAAATTCTCCTGGATGGTAAAAAGGGGAATTTTTTAAAACTCCAACAAAACCCATTTTCAAAGTTGAATTTTTTATTGAAATGATTCATTCTTAATGAGTAAGTCTTTTCTTCATTTCTATTGTAAATAGGGGCAAAAGGATTTAAGAAAATTGAAATTTTAGTAAACTCGTAAGATATTAAAAGGAATAACTTTATAATTAGTACAAGAATGAAGTGCCTCTCGCTAAGTTGCATTTGTAGGCCATAGAGCATCTTGAAATTGCCGACTTGAATAATTTTCTTACTGTTTGAACTAATTCCTCACTTCTCTTTAAATTTTCTCTACTGGCCCACAATTGTCCTGAAAAAAAATCTATCTGTAATCAATGTTTTCCCTACTCTTATAACATCCGCACAGGTTTATATTAATGGGAAAAATTACATTCATGGTTTGATATTTTAGAACTTTTGTTCACTTTTAGATTTATTTAATTAGTATTATCCATTTTCACTTCTTAGTATTTCTCCAGAATCACTCAAATCACGAATTCTAGGACATTTTATTATATAAAATTAGTTATGAGAATTCAGTGGAGGTGAATTTGAACAGTTTCCCCCAAAAGCTAACTTCGTTCAACTAAGGCTAAAATGCAAAATGTTATTAGCTGTAATACACAATAATACATCGTCTCCCATTGATTTGAGCGACATTGATATTTGAAATGATTCCAAATCGTATAATTGAAACAATAACTTAAAGAAATGTCAAGGAAAATAGGATAATAGTGCTGTCTTACGTCAGATTCTTGCAACTAAATATGCATCTTTAAACATTTACGAATAAAATCATTCTTTTAATTATTCAATATGTATAGCGCGTCAACTGAAATTTGAGTTATTCATAAAAAATTTTTGATTGCAATTAACAGAATTGTTCAGAGCTCAGAAACATAATCGGTAATTGATAGATCAGAATTGGGAAATCTTGTACTGTATTTTGTGCGAGATCTAATATTAAGATTCATAATTTTTCAAAAAAAGGCAGTTAGGGAATCCGAAATATTCATGTGAAATTTTGAAGCTTAATGCTTTTAAACAAATAGCATAACTGTTTATTTACTATTTTCAGGCTTTAACAGCGTATAGCTAATCAAAACCAGCGTAAAAACCATTGGTACAGTATATTTTAATTTCCGCTTTTGTGTTCATTTCAATGCAAAATATTTCTTCTCCTTAGCGCAATGGGGGCATTGTCGTGTATTTTATTCCCTAATTAAAGTGTATAATACGAAAGAGAAAACTGTCCAGTGATGTAAATTTTTCGTCTCATGATACGAATATATATTATATTACACCTACAGACGAAAATTAATGTACTCTATTTGGGTATTTAGTGAAGCCTGGTCTGTGCAGTGGCGCATTATGCAGTGAAAGAACAGAGAATGGTTAATGGGTGATATGAAAGTGATGCAAGTAATTTGCATGAATTATGGAATAGTAATGATAAATTCGACCAATTATCAGATATTTATATAAAATTAGAAATTTTTCGAGTTAATGGCATGAGTAATATGAGTGCAAGGATGAGAATTGAGGTCTTGGGTGGTGGTTGGAAATGCGTGTAATACTTTGAGATTATAATGAACTAGAGTTGCAGATGTTGGCTTGGGTAATATATGAATTCTGGCATTGGAATAATGGAGGCGGTGGTGAGGGAAATGAATGAATGAATTGCGTTATCGGAGTATGTTGGCGGCAGTGGCATGGGGAATGAATGAATGGTGCTCTCAGAATAGGTTGGTGTGGTGGAAGCATGGGTAATGAATGGATTGTGTTCTCGGAATAGGTTGGTGTGGTG
>JAOUZG010043946.1:459276-477157 GCA_026289955.1 Argiope argentata | reverse complement strand
GTTGGTGGAGGCATGGGTAATGAATGGATTGTGATCTCGGAATATGTTGGTGTGGTGGAGGAATGGGTAATGAATGGATTGTGGTTTCAGATTACTGGTGACGATGGCGAAAGTAATGTATGCATGCATTGTGATTACGAGGTTGGTGGTGATGGTATAGGTAATGTAGTTTGTGAATGATTAAAGGTGATGGTGTGGGTAATGCATGAATTGTGATTTAAGAGGGTGGTGCTGATGAGGGTAATGCGTGAATTGTGGTATCGAGAAGATGGTGGAGGTGGCGTTGAGGTTAATTACTGAATTGTGTCCACTGGGAGATGTTGGCGGTGGTAACAGGGGTGATGCGTGTCTAAATGTGTTTGAAAAGTGTGTAGATAGCGTGAGTGATACAAATATGAATTTTCATTTGGGGGCAATGCTCCGGTTTATGAAATGCGTTAGTATTCGTGTGTGTTGAATTGGTGAAATAAAAAATGTGAAGAAACGGCATCACATTTGTGTAATGCGCAAGAAATAGTCACCTCTTTTCATTCAGGGTAAATTAATTCTATATCGTCAACAATATTTCAGCAGAAAGTTGGATTATAGGTATCAAAGAGTTTGAAACGCTTGAAAGTAGAAAAATGATGGAAAAATTAGTAACAAAATGCTTAAATTCGAAAATAAAGAGGATCTAACAATAATGATGGGCTTTGATAATCATAAAAATTGTATTTCATTCCTACCCAGCCTTCAATTGTGGATTTTTTTCTGATAGGTATGATTGAGTCATTGTAATGAGTTTCCACCTTGCGTTAGAATAATCTTAAATTAGAAGAAATATTGAACAAATTTAAATGAATTGCCTGAACTAAATTTTCGTGACGTTATTTCAGAATCGCTTTCGTAATTAAAATTCTCAGCTCATGTTAACAATTATAATTCATGATAATATTAGCCAATACCTAAATAGATTCGTGATGGCATGAAAGGTCCATCCTCACAATTTAATTTACTCTTTCTGTAGAGCAGAATCGATTCAAATTCATATTTCGCTTAAAGTAAGAATTGGCTGACAAGGACTCCTTAAAATCCATAGCTTATCCATAACGGATTATTATAAAAATACTACTATTCGTAATTTAATTTTAATTAAAATATTTATTTTATGGAATTTTATTAGAATATATGTAGTTTCCTCGAACAAGGTTATTCAAAAATACTTTTTCACTTAATCTTTCATTCATCTCCAAAATGGAATTAATCCTAGATAAATTTCAAAATCTGCGCAACTTCACTTAAAATAGGCATTTTAAATTTCAATTCGCAGTTCTTACCATCTAGAACTAGGATCATTTTATTTTCATTAAACTAAATTATGAAGCATTTCTAATTTCTAACCACCTCTCTTTCTCGGTCTTGGAATTATAATCCCTGTCGTATATTATGAAAAGTAATCTTTTGTGCCTCTTTTTTTATATTCTATATGCTAACTATTGCTCTAATTGAAGTAACAAGTCGGCATATCTTAGAAAAATTCGAGTTTGATTCGGTTTTGCATGATAGTCAGTTCTGAAGTGATCAGATATTTTTGAGGCTGAAGACGTGTAATTTCTTGTGAATGAGGTAGCTTAGCCAATTTCAATTTTCTGATTCGATAATTTAGAAATTTCGCATCTAAAAGGAATTTTGATTAACCTTATTTGTAAAATACAGGCGGAATTTAATTACTTTTTGAATGAAATGAAAAGTAATTGGTTGAAACAGGGACGGGGAAATTTGGATAATTGCATTAATTTATTAGACATTTGAGGTTTAAAAAAATCGAGGAACGTCTTAAAATGAAGCTATTGAGAATTGAAAGAAAATCATAAAGTCTTATATTTCTATGCACAAAGTACAATAAGAAAATCAATTTCTTTTTCTAAAGCTTTAAAAAGAATATCAAACGCTGCTTTAAGACCAAGATGTTCATTCCATTCGAGAGCAACTTTGTTTATTGTATACTGAAAAAGCAAGATATGATCACGTATATGTAGTTTTCACCTTCAAAATTTTATAAACGATAAACGTCTCTTTCTAACAAGAATTGTAATTATATTTTGAACCTCAAGTTTCGATACAGTTTCTTAAAAAATGATCTTGTGCCAGAACAATTCCCACGTCTATATAAAAATGATAAACCCTAACAGTTAATTTTTCCTTAAGTATTTTTAACTACTTAAAAGTTTCTAAATGATTTAAAATCTCCATTTGATACATAACTCGAATGCGGAAGAAACATTCTTAATAACTGGATATTCTATGCATGTAAATTCTAAACGACTTGGATGCAGCAATTATATGGATTTTTCATGGTATGGTCTGTTACATCAGAGGAAGGAGTAATGACGATTGCTTTCCTGTGCCGTTTTCTACTACTGAGAAGAACAAATATGAATTTGGCAAATTGTTTGCGTAAAATTAAGATTAGAATTTAAACTGTTACAATAATACAAGATAGTTTTGGGACTTATTAACATTTTCACACACTTAAGTGAAAGGCAAGATAGCAGAAATCATCAACGAAGAAAATTTGAATGCAGTTGTTATTGGAGCAGTTCACTGAAGACGTTTGTATTTACCGAGACAATGGAATAACTTTATTTCCCATAATTAAAGAGACTGTCTTTTCAGCTGTTAGTAAAAATTATATATGTCCGGATGGCCAGAAAAGTGTCTTATCAATTTTGTACAGAAGTAATATTGGTAAGTTGTCCTATTTATGTTAATTATCAAATAGAAATGAAAATTCAATACATTCTTTTTTCTCATACGTTGATTAGTACTATACAAATGTATCCATTTTTTTTCAGTTATTCATAGGCTGAACAACTTGACACTTTATGGATACCATTTTGAGCCGCCAAACACTGAGTTTTTCAGTTCCATATATACGCCATCCATCTACATCAATTACGATTAGAAAATGTTAAAGCTGCAAATTGAAGGACATAGTAAGTTACCGAATTGTATTAAACTGAAAAAACTGGTTTTGCTTTTAGAAACCAATATAATTGGTTCGTCTATTAAATTTCTGGATGCTACAAAAAACGGTAAACATAATTATTTGGAAACGTGTATATATATATATATATATATATATATATATATATATATATATATATATATATATATTATATATATTATATATAAATATTCAGATACTCTTCAACATAAGTATTACAGGGATTGAAATACGTCTTGCCAAGAGATTAATTTCTATGCTTAGGGTTTTAGGTAATTAGTTGCTTGAGAATAAAAAAGGCATGTGATGTCATCCTCGCTAATGAAATATTGCTTGGAAAGGAATGTTTCAAATCTATTCCAACATTTATAGTAAAAAAATCACTTTTCGGTAAGTTTATTTTGTCTCTATATTGTTGGCGGGATCTTACTTTCTGAAATGACCACAAAAGTAATAAACATTTGAAAAAACCAGTAAATTTGTTTGGATCCTTAATTTATTGTAAGTTAATAGGGGTTTTTTAGTAGGCTCATGCAATTCATTTTTTTTCAAGCATATGAATAAGAAATCCTATAAAATCTGAATTGAAACCTGACGAAAAAAATAAAATTGAATAATTTTCACATGAGAGATGTTTTATGAATAGGCGAGTTGTAGGTCCTTTTTGAAAAGCATTCTGATTGTTGGCGAATAAACATTACCGTTATATCTATATAATCGATAATTGTGTGTTAAGGGGAAATTGATAAATTGAGTGGTCCATTTATTTTCTTAAATACATTTATTTTTCGAAAAAATGGGAGTCTTTTTTTTTTTGAAAAAATAAAAAAAAATGTACAGATTTATTGCAAATGTCACGAATATCTTTAAAAATAAAGATGAACAGAGGCGAGCTTTAAGAGATTTCTCTAATTAAAAACCCGAACTCGTTTCTTTTTATGAATAGAAACTCAAGCAAAATTTTAGTTCGAAATTACCAATGCAAGTTGAAAGAGCACAACTAAATTGCTTATATTTCTGAATCTTACTGTATTTTTGATGTTGGTTTCATATCCATTGGTTTAAATAATTTAATTTTTTCAGATATATACAAATTTTGACTGAAATAATCGTCTCAACGGGAAATATATGGAGCCTTAAATAAGGTACTGGAATTTTTACCATTTTAAAGTTTAATTATGGACGGAGATCCATCAGATTTTAATTTTGATAGCTATTAAAATCTTGAATTTTGAATTTGGTTTAATATTTTATCATCTTTAGGTCTCACTAAATAACGAATTTCAAAACAATCTGTACAGGAAATTAAGAATGAAACGTTTATAATCTTTCCATAGTCCGAACAAGTGGCTTCTAAGTGACGAGAGTAGACTTGCGCGGATTTAAAATGTCTAATCTGGGATAGGAGAGAACTATTGCGATTTCTTCTGATACTGGTGTCAACGAAGGAACAAACGTGATTTCAAATGATATTTGGGGTCGTGTCGGCAAGAATTTGTGCCATAACATCCGTTTGTATGACTTTATTTAACTAAATAGTGAAATAGAACGTAGCATAAATCAACAAGGCCAACTCATCTGCATTTTATTTTACAGCAAAGCACTCCGGGAAGAAAACATCCTTCATTAATTTGAGCAATAGCACATTGGTGCTCCTCTCTGCAGAATGAGTTCCAGCGAAAAATTTCTACGTATAAAGGATGTCGGATTCTGAAGAAAGAATTACAATGAAGTTATTTCGGTAAGTCGTGCAAATTTACGATATCAATATTGTATACAATCATTTGATTAACTACCAATTATTAAAATGTACTTTTAATTTTATTTGTTGTATTAATAGGTTAGATAAAATTGATTGTATTTTTCAGGGATAAAACACAAGTATTTGGTATCATACAGATTTATCGATACTATAATCACGTCCTCAATATACATTAATGGTGCTTAAATTCATGACGAGTTCCTGAATTATAATAAAAAGAAATATTTGAGAACCATTTTATTTGGAGCCTTCAAAAAAATGTCTTCAAGCATTCAAGATGCTTAAATAGTAATTTCCTCGAAGTTGAAAACCTCTCACATGTAGTTACAAGAGAAATTTCACAGTCGTGGAATTTTGTATCGCATCTTGTTCATCCTCCGCTAAGTTAATTTTTTAGAACTAATCAAACATATTAAGGTTAACATTTTAAATGTTATCTTCGTTAATCGTAGTAAGTAATCGATACATACCGATATCAATAAGGACATTTTCAATAGTTCAAATAACCCAGAAAATATAATCTACAAACCTGCGAAAAAAATATTTTTCAAATAAAACATTCGGCTATATTTTTTATCTTCTATTTTTTTAGAGCATTACTGTTTTTCGAACGTTTTGAAGACTGCTTTATTCAGAAGTTGAACCAATGGTTGCGGTTAATGGACGTCTGTTTGAGCATTTATTATTCGCACCATTTCTGATCCCCAGAGAATTAGTCTTCGTAAGATTTGTGAACAAACATCTCTTATCTAATGATTTTAATGCAACTTTAAAATAAATGTAAATTTCACAAAAAAGGCGATGTGGTGGGTAAATCTACCTTTTTTTATTTTTAATGATTTTCAGTTTTATTAACAACGAAATGGTAAATTATATCGAATTGATTTTAAAGAGCAAAAGTAAATCATTTCTACTTCAACATTTAAAATTCTTGATATTTTCAGATTTATATTAATTAAAACATTTAATCTTTTCAGGTATCGACATGTTTTAATTGAAAAGATCATGGCGCAACGGATGGTTTCTGGAATCTTCAGTAAGCGCTCAGTGGAATTCGAAGCAATTTTAATAAAATATTGGATGAAGATCCGGCATATGCACTGCGTAAAGTTATAATAGACGAATCCTAAAATGAATATTTGGTATTAAATTATCATCTACATAGTTGATGCTTATGTAGTATTGATATCCTCAAATATTGTTAAACATGTCTGCAATGTGTTATTGTTTTAAGATATTGAATATTTATATATTTCTGTAGAATTATTTCAACAAATACAATAATTCTTTTTGAACTTGGAAAAAGTTCATTGAATGTACGATGTTCAGTTGTTGTACATTTAATTATGTACCTATTTAAAGGATATATAATGTAACAAAAGGTATTAAAATACTACTCCTTTATTTATACTTTTCTATTTTACTTCTTTGGGAGCAAGAATTCTTTTAAAACTTTCTGGACCTATGAAACATTTTTAATGAACAAATTAAAATTTGATAGTGTTTGATTTTTGCTAGTTATCTAAAGCCAATTTCCAACAAAACCGAAAGAATTTTTCTCAATGTATAAAATTCACTTTAAAATTTCACTTGTAACTGCAATCCCTTATTAAAATTCATTAAGTAAAACTATTATTATTTCAGCAATATAAAGTCAGGGTGGCAACGATTGCCATAGAATTGTAATTGCTTGTTTTAAAAATGTCTTAATTTGGGGGATGCATTTCTCAAAGCAATATTGTAAATACAGAATGCATTATTACGCTATTAGAGGATCTTTAACTTTATCCTCATTTGACCTAAAAATCTAAAATTTTAAATTTTGTTATTCCCAATCTATTGGTTATTTCTTCTCATCAGCATAATTGTTTGCAGAAAGTTTTTAATTTATTAATAGATTTTGCAAAATATTAATTTGGTATTCATTAAAGTCAAAGATCATAAAAGCAATTTCATTAATTTTTCCTGAATTGAAATAAGAAAAAGTTGTACTGAATCGATATCTGCTCATTCCTGCATTTGCAATTATTTATAAATAAAGATTTCCTTCTTATTAAATTTATTATAAATTTGTGATAATTAATGATTAAAAAAATTTCACTTTGAGATTATGAATTGAGTTGCCACAAATGCAAGATATAGTTTGTAATTTTAAAGATTATTTGAAATTTTAGCAATATCTTCAATAAATATTGCTCAGACTTAAGTTATATGTTTACCTACTTGGAACAGTGTTGTGCATTAAAAGGATGTTTTATGCTCATATTAAATCTTTAATATCATTTATTAAAACTGTAGTTATTCTTAAATTATGTGATAAGATAGGGCTTTATTCTCTTCATTAACTTTAATGTTAGATTACTCATAAAAGGTATAGAATTTTTCCCGAATAAAAATTTGAAAGCGTGTTATCATTGGTGATTAAGTATAATTAATTTTAACTTTTGGAATTTTTTAACTTATTAAATTAGATTCTGTTCGTTGCATCCATTTGCAATTACTTAATTTAGGATTTTTCTTGTTTTATTTTAAGATTAAGACAAACTTTAAGTATTACGCAGCTACTTCTAAAATTCACTGTTTTGACCTTTAATTTTCTGTAAATGTGTATATCCGCGGATAAAGGATACTTTGATTGACTCGGCCGGCCAGTCAATCAAACTGTCCTTCGATTCTTCGAAAGCATTTGATCGTTGTGACTGATCATCACATGGATGAATATGCCTTCGTAGAAAATGTCATTCTCGTGTGACTAGTATTGAATATCTAAATCTTAAAAGAAATCTATTCTATTATAGTAAAATATTTGTGTTAGGAAAAGTGAATGGATGCGATGAATATTGAATAATGAAGTGTAGATTGCTTTTTTCTTCTATTAATAAAATTATTAATTAATAAAATTAACATTATAATAAAATTAATTATTTAGAATTATAAAATTTCAATTTTTATTTTAAATTATTTAATTATTAAATTCTCAATTTCTGAGTTTAATCAGACTTTGAAAAACTCAATGTAATATCGTTCAAACTATACTCTAAGTACAATTAAATAACAAATTATGTAAATGTTTATATATCAATCAATGCTTGTATTAAATATTACAATTCCAGTATATCTGTTTTATGTTAAATTAATACTTTATTTTTTAAACTGTTTAAATTCTTGTCCAGCTAATTGTATAAAATAGCAATTTTAAGTTTGTTGAATAGTATAGTTGTACTGAATTCTTGATTCATTTCAGTAATATTAGATGTTTGTTGTAATAATCATGTAAACGATCAGTTTCTGTATATTAAAATACCAAATAAAGCTTGTTATTTAAAATTCAATTGTGTATTCTCATCTCTTAAACTTGTCAAAACAAATATTCGGAAAATTTCCTAAAAGCCCCTCCTCAAAAAAAAAAAATTATTTCACTGATTTTAAAACTGTAGATAAAACCAAGTCGCTTGAAGAATGTTTAATTGATTCAAATTAAAATTATAAATTCATGAGATTAATAAACTTTAAATCCTTTACTTTATATCAATTTACTAGCTCCACATTTAAATGCTGATTCATTTTCTAGATCAACGACGGGTGATAGAATTAAGAAATTAGAAAATGCTTATGCTCTAGAAACGTAGTAGAAAAATTTGAATTAAAACTTTCCCTGAATCTTTCCATTGTTGTGTTCAGAGAAATGCAAATGTATTTAAATCAGATTCATTTCCATTTGAGTTTCTAGCTGAAATCTATTTGCATATTCAGTCATTAGAAATGGATAAATCTAAGGTCCGTAATTTCGGAAAAAATGCATTTTTAAAATCTTGTAATAAGTTGAGAATTATTAAGTTTTTGTTGTATTATTGACCCTCTTTCCTATTCAAATTTGGCTAAAATTAGGCTAGAATTTTCCTTCGGTAGTACATGATGCTGTAGACTTCCCTGATGTATGCATGGCTTCTGCTTCTTGTATAATGACAGACTGTATTTTTGGAGAAAGGGAAAAGTATTCATATCTAACAATAAATTCAAATTATTATGTAAATGTAATTTATAAAAAAATATTTTAGTTTGCATTTTAATGTTTTTGTTTGCATTTGTTTTAATATTAGCTCCTCCAAGAATAAATATTCTAAGATGTTTTATCACAATATGGATCTCATTCTAAATATGTGAGATACTAAAAAGAATTTAGATAATTTGGAATGGTAATAGTCTTTAAAATACAAGTTCTTTCTGATTACACTGTTATATCTGCGAGATATTTTTGATTAAAAAAGTTGCTTGTATTTATTGAAAGTCTTCGATAACCTTTTACACTTCTTAGAATTTAAACTTTTATAATTCCTAAATATAAATATTATGAAATCTGAAAATTTTCTCATGCATACAGATGGCACTTTATTTGTCAATCAACTTTCAGAAAAATAAATACGTTATCACGTAAATTTAAATAAAACTTATTTCAACTTAAAAATAGATAAAAGTAAAATTTAAGAATTTTAACATTCATAAAAATATATCATAAGGAATTGTACAAAATTTCACTTCTTTTACTCCAGAAAGAGTTTAAAATATTGATTTCCACAAATTTAATTAAAAATCTGCTATTACAAAGATCAGACTAAGTGTTTGTTTTTTTATCTCCATTTTTTTCCGCACGATTTCGATAATGAATTTTGAAGAGAATCATTTGGAATAAACATTTCTAGTAACAGCTTATTATTAAAAGTTGGAAATATCATTACATAACTTTGTTTTTCTCTCCATTAATCGAATGTAAAAAAGGCATGAATTGATTGAAAAATATGCTCTTTCGATATCTAAAAAGGTTCTAAAGATTTCTATTCAAACATATGCATAAAAAGGAAACATATGCACATCTAAGGGAATAATTGACAAAAATGTCTAATAGAGTTCACTGTAGACTTAAATGGCATTGCCTCTCGGAGCGTTCTGTATATCTGAATTTTGAATCTAAGATTTTTTTAAAATCTCAATTTGAATTTTTATTTCAGAATATCAATATAATTAGAACAATTTTTATATACCACACCTATCACATGAGCTGAAGTTTATATTATTCTTTTTGATCGGAATCAAATTCTATTTCAAGATATAAATTTTTTTAACTAACTTCGATTGTTAAATGTAGACGGTGCTCAAAAAACAAATGATTTCATTTATTCGCCAATTCAGAGTATTTTGCAGAACGCAGGCTTGAATCTGCGAGACGATGGACAATTTTATATATTTTATACTGAAATTTAATTTTTTTTGTACATTGCACTCAAAAGTAATTCTAGGTTTACAACAAATTATACAAATGATTATAGTTCCCCAAATTTTTTTTATCTCAAAATATCAAAAGAGTTAATAAATTTTCTGAATCCTCATAATATGCATGCACGGAAACCACTTTATTCATAGCATTGTGCTTTCATACCAAAATCGAACGCTATTTCAAACTATGACTTTTTATTGGAACTTAAAACTGTAATATGTAGAGGGCGCTAGAACTGTATGATTAAGCAACATTGCTTTTTAAAACTTTGTACATATCACAGGTTTGAATCTGGAATATTATAAACAAATTTCTATGCATATTTTCATTTTTTATATATTTTGTCAATTGAAATCAAAAATGATTCAAAGGTTACTGAAAATTGTTAAAAAGGTTATACTTTCAAAAATGATCCTTTTTCAAAATCTCAAAATAATTAAAGCAATTTTTAAATTCCATTCCTTGAGCATGCGCTGAAATCGCAACAATTAACAGAACTATGTTTTTTGCAATATTCCATCCTTTTTAAAATTATGATTTTTTAAAACTAACTTCGAGAGATAATCTAGGTGGCACTGTAGAAAAGTGTGATATCTTTGATTTATCAGTTCAGAGATTTCTGCAAAACGCACTCTCTTACTTCACGCACTAATCAATTACCCAGCTTCAGTCTGGGTGGCAGCAGCTAAAATCTATATCAAAAAATTAAACAAAATATGATCGCCAGAAAAATCACGAATATTACCTGTTTCATGAGGAATCAAAATGTATTAAAAGATATAAAACTACCAACGCTCGAGGAATACTTCCAAAAAATAATCAAAAAAGTATTTCTAGAAATTAGTTAAAGAGAATCACAATAAAAGAAATTCCTAATATCACAATAAAAGAAATTCCTACCAATGACCCAAAAAGTAACAGGAACAAAAGACGACCCGAACTCTACTAAATTAATTTAGTGTCTAGAGTCTCTAACCTCCCCAACTCGAAAAAACTAATTAGACAATACACCCGTTAGCACCAAATTAATATACTAGGACACAATTTTTTTAAAAAAAGGTTTTGTTATGAATAATAACAACAGAATTAAAATCTACAAAACCACCTGTAAATGTTTAAGATTCTTAAAACTTGTTATAAATTATTAAGAATCTCAGAATGGTTTGCAGTTCGAGGAATCTGTGGCTCGATGACACGGTGCTAATCATTGCTTTTTGGTGGACTTCAGTTCGGGCTTAGAAGCGGACGAATAAATTTATATATTTAACATTTTAAGTTTTCTACTGATTTTTCTGAATATTTATACTAATATACAACCAAGTCGACCAAATTTCTTAATTCCAAATATAATATTTTACTTAAAATATTTAAAATGTAATTGAAACTTGAACTTCCGAACTCGGGCACATACGCAAAAATTGACTGTGTGCTTATCATTGTGCATTTATTACAGATTTTTCTATATTTTGTTAATAATATTCTTAAAACCTAATAAATTATTAAGAATCTTAGACTGTTGTCTCTCTCGAGGAAACTGAGGCTCGATGGTAAAAATGACGAGCTGCTAATAGTTGCTTTTTTGGTGTTGCTCAGTTCGGGTCTGACAAGCAACGACCCAATTTATTTGTTAAATATTTTAAATTATTTATTTTTCTCAATATTAATACTACTTAACTAGAATGTCAACAAAACTTCATTATTCCAATTATATTATTTTATTTCACAATTTTTAAAAATGTAATCAAAATTTGAACTTTTGAACTCGTGCACATTGGCAGAAATCATCATATGCTTAGCATTGTGAATTTATATCAAGATTTTTCTTCATTTTGTTAATAATATTCATAAAACGTGTTAAAATTATTAAGAATATTAGACTTTTGTCATTCTCGTGGAAGCTGTGGCGCGATGAATCGAATGACGAGTGCTAATCATTGCCTTTTTTTGGATATGAGTTCGGTTCTGGAAGCCAATGAACTAATTTATATACTTAATATTTTAAAATTTCTGCTTTTTTCGATAAGTTTTACAGAAATAACACAAAGTCCACCATATGACTTAATTACAAATAAAAAATTTTACTTAAAAACATTAAAAATGTAATTGAAATTTGAACTTTCGAAGTTGTGCACATGCACAAATATCATCTCTATGCTTACCATTGTGCATTTATATCAATTTTTTTCTATATTTTGTTAATGATATTTTTAAAACTTGTTAAAATTATTAAGAATATTAGACTGTTAACATTTTCGATTGAGGTTTGGCTCGATGGGGAGAATGACGCGTTACAACTCGTTGCTTTTAGTTGGACTTCAGTTCGGGTCTGGAAGCCAACGAACCGATTTTATATTTTAAGTTTTTTGCTCATTTTTCTAATAAAATATACTAAAATACTACAAATTCCACCAAATGATTTAATTACAAATAATATATTTTAATTAATAATATTCAAAATGTATTTAAAATGTGAGTTTCCGACCTCGTGCACATGCGCAAAATTCATCTGTAGGCTTAGCAATGTGCATTTATGACAAGATTTTTCTATACTTTGTAATTAATATTCAAAAAACTTGTTAGAATTATTAAGAATCTTAGACAGTTGTCAACGTCCAGGAAGCAGTGACTCAATGGTGAGAATGACGACCTGCAACTCGTTGTTTTTTGTTGGACTTGAGTTCGGGTCTGGAAGCCAATGAACCGACTTATATATTTAATATTTTAAGTTTTTTTGCCCATTTTTTTCTGACAAATTATACTAAAACAGTACAAAGGCTACCAAATGCCTTAATTCCAAATAATAAATTTTACTTAAAATATTTTTAATGTAATTGAACTTTGAACTTCCGCCCTCGTGCGCATGCGCAAAAATCATCTTTATTCTTAGCATTGTGCATTTATATCATAATTTTTCTGTACTATCTTTATAATAATCATAAAACTTGTTAGAGTTATTAAGAATCTTAGACAGTTGTCAATCTCCAGGAAGCAGTGGCTTAATGGTAAGAATGACAAGCTGCAACTCGTTATTTTTTGTTGGACTTCAGTTCGGGTCTGGAAGTCAACGAACCCACATATATATTTAATTTTTAAAGATTTCTTGCTTATTTTTCTGATAAATTATACTAAATTTGTACAAAGTCCACCAAATGATTTAATTTAAAATAATATATTTTACTTAAAAATATTCCAAATATAATTAAAATTTTTAGTTTCCGACCTCGTGCACATACTCAAAAATCATCTTTATGGTTAGCATTGTGCATTTATATAAAGATTTTTTTATACTTTGTTAATAATATTCAAAAAACTTGTTAAAACTATTGAGAATCTTAGACAGTTGACAATCTCCAGGAAGCTGTGGCTCAATGGTAAGAACGACGAGCTGCAACTCGTTGTTTATTTTTGGACTTCAGTTCGGGTCTGGAAGCCAACGAACCGACTTATATATTTAATATTTTAAGTTTTTTGCTCATTTTTCTGGTAAATTAAACTAAATTACTACAAAGTCCACCAAATGCCTTAATTCCAAATTATATATTTTAATAAAAAATATTTAAAATATAATTGAAATTTGAACTTACAAACTCGTGCACATGCGCAAAAATTATCTTTATGTTTAGCATTGTGCATTTATATCAAGATTTTTCAATACTTTGTTGATATTCATACAACATGTTAAATTTATTAAGAATCTTATACAGATGTCGATCACAAGGAAGCTGTGGCTGAATGGTGAGCTGCAACTCGTTTTTTTTTTTGTTGTTGTTGGAATTCAGTTCGGGTCTGGAAGCCAACGAACCGACTTATATATTTAGTATTTTAAGTTTTTTTCTCACTTTTCCGAAAAATTATACAAAATTTGTACAAAGTGCACCCAATGAATTAATTCCAATTAATATATTTTACTTAAAAATATTCAAAATGTAATTAAAATTTGAGTTTCCGACCTCGTGCACATGCGCAAAATATCATCTTTATGCTTAGCATTGTGCATTTATATCATAATTTTTCTACACTTTCTTTATAATAATCATAAAACTTGTTAAAATTATTAAGAATCTTAGACAGTTGTCAATCTCCAGGAAGCAGTGGCTTAATGCTAAGAATGACGAGCTGCAACTCGTTGTTTTTTGTTGGACTTCATTTGGGGTCTGGAAGCCAACGAACCCACTTATATATTTAATATTTTAAGTTTTTTGCCCATTTTTCTGGTAAATTAAACTAAAATATTACAAAGTCCACCAAATGCCTTAATTCCAAATAATATATTTTAATAAAAAATATTTAAAATGTAATTGAAATTTGAACTTCCGAACTCGTGCAAATGCGCCAAATCATCTTTATGCTTAACATTGTGTATTTATATCAAGATTTTTCTATACTTTGTTAATAATATTCATAAAACATGTTAAAACTATTAAGAATTTGAGATAAATGGCAATCACAACGAAACTGTGGCTCAATGGTTGAGAATGACGAGTGGCAACTCGTTGTTTTTTGTTGGACCTTAGTTCGGGTCTGAAAGCCAATGAACAGACATATATTTAATTTTTTAAGTTTTTTGCTCCTTTTTCTTATAAATTATACTAAAATAGTACAAAGTCCACCAAATGCCTTAATTCCAAATAATATATTTTTATAAAAATATTTAAAATGTAATTGAAATTTTATTTTCCGACCTCGTGCACATGCGTAAAATATCATCTTTATGCTTAGCATTGTGCATTTATATCAAGATTTTTCTATTCTTTGTTAATATTATTCATAAAAATTGTTAAAACTATTAAGTATCTTAGACAGGTCACAATATCCGGGAGCCTGTTTCTAAATAGTCAGAATGACGAGCTGCAATTTGTCGTTTTTAGTTGGACTTCAGTTCGGGTCTGGAAGCAAACGAACCGAATTATATATTTAACATTTTAAATTTTGTGATCATTTTTCTGATAAATTATACTAAAATAGTACAAAGTCTACCAAATGCTTTGATTCCAAATAATACATTTTAATAAAAAATATTTAAAATATAATTGAAATTTGAACTTCCGAACTCTTGCAGATGCGCAAAAGTCATCTTTAAGCATAGCATTGTTCCTTTATATCAAGATTTTTCTATACTTTGTTAATAATATTCATCAAACTAGTTAAAACTATTAAGAATCTTAGACAGTTGTCTATCTCGAGGAAGCTGTGGCTCAATGGTGAGAATGACGAGCAGCAATTTGTCGTTTTTAGTTGGACTTCAGTTCGGGGGTGGAAGCAAACGAACCGACTTATATATTTAATATTTTAAATTTTGTGATCATTTTTCTGATAAATTATACTAAAATAGTACAGAGTCCACCAAATGCCTTAATTCCAAATAATAAATTTTACTTAAAAATATTCAAAATGTAATTAAAATTTGAGTTTTCGACCTCGTGCACATGCGCAAATATCGTATTTATGCTTAGCATTGTTCATTTATATCCAGAATTTTCTATACATTGTGAATAACATTCATAAGACTTGATAAAATTGTTAACAATCTTAGACAGTTGCCGATCTCTTGGAAACTGTGGCTCAATGGTAAGAATGACTAGCTGCAACTTCTTGTTTTTTTATGGTCTTCAGTTCGGGTCTGGAAGCCAACGAACCGACTTATATATTTAATATTTTAAGTTTTTTGATCATTTTTCTGATAAATTATACTAAAATACTACAAAGTCCACCAAATGATTTAATTCCAAATAATATATTTTAGTAAAAAATATTCAAACTTTAATTAAAATTTGAACTTCCGACCTCGTGCACATGCGTAAAAATCATCTTTATGCTTAGCATTGTGCATTTATGTCAAGATTTTTCTGTACTTTGTTAATAATATTCTAAAAAATTGTTAAAACTATTAAGAATCTTAGACAGGTCACAATATCCGGGAGCCTGTGGCTCAATGGTGGGAATGACGAGCTACAATTTGTCGTTTTTAGTTGGACGTCAGTTCGGGTCTGGAAGCAAACGAACCGACTTATATATTTAAAATTTTAATTTTTGTGATCATTTTTTGATAAATTAAACTAAAATAGTACAAAGTCCACCAAATGAATTAATTCCAAATATTATATTTTAATAAAAAATATTCAAAATGTAATTAAAATTTGAGTTTCCGAACTCGTGCACATGCGCAAAAATCATCTTTATGCTTACCATTGTGCATTTATATCCAGATTTTTCTATACATTGTTAATAACATTCATAAGACTTGATAAAATTGTTAACAAACTTAGACAGTTGTCAATCTCTAGGAAGCTGTGGCTCAATGGTAAGAATGACTAGCTGCAACTCATTGTTTTTTGATGGTCTTCAGTTCGGGTCTGGAAGCCAACGAACCGACTTATATATTTAATATTTTAAGTTTTTTGCTCATTTTTCTGGTAAATTAAACTAAAATACTACAAAGTACACCAAATGCCTTAATTCCAAATTATATATTTTTTAAAAAAATATTTAAAATTTAATTGAAATTTGAACTTCCGAACACTTGCACATGCGCTAAAATCATCTTTATGCTTAGCATTGTGCATTTATATACAGATTTTTTCTATACTTTGTTAATAGCATTCAAGAGCCTTGATAAAATTGTTAACAATTTTAGACAGTTGTCAATCGCTAGGAATCTGTGGCTCAATGGTAAGAATGACTAGCTGTAACTCGTTGTTTTTTGTTGGTCTTCAGTTCGGGTCTTGAAGCCAACGAACCGACTTATATATTTAATATTTTAATTTTTTTGCTCATTTTTCTGATAAATTAAACTAAAATACTTCTAAAGTCCACCAAATGCCTTAATACCAAATTGTATATTTTAATAAAAAATATTTAAAATGTTATTGAAATTTGAACTTCCGAACACGTGCACATGCGCAAAAATCATCTTTATGCTTAGCATTGTGCATTTATATCAAGATTTTTCTATACTTTGTTAATAATATTCATAAAACTTGTTAAAAGTTTTAAAAATCTTAGACAGTTGTCGATATTTAGGAAGCGGTGGCTCAATGGTAAGAATGACGAGATGCAGCTTGTTTCTTCTGTTGGACTTCAGTTCGTGTCTGGAAGTCAATGAACCGACTTATATATTTCATGTTTTTTGCTCATTTTTCTGATAAATTATACTAAAATACTACAAAGTCCACCAAATGCCTTAATTCCAAATAATATATTTAACTTAAAAATATTCAAAATGTAATTAAAATTTGAGTTTCCGAACTAGTGCACATGCGCAAAAATCATCTTTATGCTTAGCATTGTGCATTTATATCCAGATTTTTCTATACTTTGTTAATAACATTCATAAGACTTGATAAAATTGTTAACAATCTTAGACAGTAGCCAATCTCTAGGAAGCTGTGGCTCAATGGTAAGAATGTCGAGCTGATGCTCGTTGTTTTTTGTTGGTCTTCAGTTCGGGTCTGGAAGCCAACGAATCGACTTAAATATTCGATATTTTAAGTTTTTTGCTCATTTTTCTGGTAAATTAAACTAAAATACTAAAAAGTCCACCTAATGCCTTAATTCCAAATTATAAATTTTTAAAACAAATATTTAAAATGTAATTGAAATTTGAACTTCCGAACTCTTGCACATGCGCAAAAATCATTTTTATGCTTAGCATTGTGCATTTATATCCAGATTTTTCTATAATTTGTTAATAATATTCATAAAACTTGTTAAAATTTTTAAAAATATTAGACAGTTGTCAATATCCAGGAAGCTATGGCTCAATGGTAAGAATGACGAGATACAACTCTTTTTTTTTTTTTTTTGGACTTCAGTTTAGGTCTGGAAGCCAATGAACCGACTTATATATTTAATATTTTAAGTT
>JAOUZG010043946.1:441146-455691 GCA_026289955.1 Argiope argentata | reverse complement strand
TGTGTGTGTGTGTGTGTGTGTGTGTGTGTGTGTGTGTGTGTGTGTGTTACTTCACCAAAAAAATTAGGGCTACCTATGACTTCTTGCATCCGGGTCCCTTCATAATGAAGACCGGCAGTGCATGAAACAGGGATTAAAAATAATGATCACAAATATGAAAATATTAAAGCATCTGGCTATTTATCACAATTATGAAAATATTAAAAAATCTAGTTATTGATCCCAAATATGAAATAATATATTAACATTTTATAAAAAATGTTATGATAAGAGATTTTGAGACATGATGTTCAATTTTTTACCCATTCACGTGCTATACATATAAATGTTAATATGGGTGCAACTATATAAAATATGCCCTGCTTTTATAATATAAAATGATTGAAATAATATCAATAATTAAAATCTTGCTTTTGAAAACTCTTACCAATATAGATGATTCTGAAAACTTTTAAATACCTTATAAAAACCGAATTATAAATGAAAAAAAGCATTATATAATGTGACACAAAAAACAGCAGTAAATTTAAAAATTGGCACGAGATAATAATCTTTAGAACAAATATGAAAAAATAATAATTAAATAAAAATATATATTTCATAACATCATTTTTTTAACGTCTATGAGCTCAGAAAATTATAGGTACAAAAATAAAAAAAAAATACAAGCTGCCAAAACAAACGAATAAAGAAAAGGCACTTTTAAGAACAATGATGGAGAAAAGAACGAAGTGTGTTCAAATAATTTTGAACCTAAAATAATTCCAATTAATTAAACAATTCTACCAGTTTTACTTATATTTTTATACATCTGAATCTCCAACAATTCTAAGCAAACTTGGTATAATCTAAAAATCGATTCAATCGAAAATTCGATTCGAACTGAATTCAGTTGGAAATGTCCTGACTGTCAAATTCATTAAGTAAATATTGATACTTAATGAATTCTTGGACGGTTAAGTCGAAACGTAAGGATGTATCCTATGGCTAACACTTTAGGGGGCCAATTACGGCATGCCTTGAAGCAATAGGATAGATGTTGGGAATAGTGACAATTCGATGCAAATTTTCTGCGCATGTTCGCATTCATAATTTCAGGTGAATTTTCATTTTACCTTGCGATACTTGTTATGTATAAACGATGTGAGAGGTAACACATGCACAAAGCTGTGAAATTGAAATTGGAAAGAAGAAAGGAGGTAAGTGACTTTGGTTTTTACCTTAAAATTATGTATGTGAAAGTTATTCACAAAAACTTCAATACATCTCTTCAATTCTTACGTTTGTTTCCCCTTTACATGAGTTGTTTCTCCTTACAAAAAGCGTTAACACAAGTATAATTTAGCATATTTCTTTGCAATACAAAGAAATATGTGAAATTTCTCTACAAAGTAAAATTCTACAAAGTAATTTTTTGCAATACAAAGATTGCAAAAAATTACTATTATAAACATGATACATTCATTTAATAAATATTGTTAGAAAAACGATTCTGTGTTTTAACATGTGCGAACCCTTAAGAGTTATCAATAAAGAATTACTTTTAGCTTAAACATTTCTCTTACATTCATCTTGGACTAGCATTTTGTTTGTTAGTTTGTTTTCTTTCTAAATTATTTCAAACTAAGTTGACAGTTTTAAATAATATCTTTATATTCAAAATACCTGTTTTCTGGATGTAAAGAAAAAGACATAGCAAAGATGGTGTCCGACATTTGAAGAAATATTAGAGATGATAACATTTCATTCTTTCCTTTTTCCTGAGATTATTATTTTAGACCAAACGATTTCTGCAGCAAACGATTTTTCAGTTTCCGTCATCTCCTGACCATATTTTTCATAATGAAAAGGTAAAAATATTTTCGCTGTTTTTCAGTCTTTACAAAAAAAAATGTTGTAATTTGGATATAAAGATGAAAGCAATTCTGATTCTTAATTTTCTGCAATCTGAATTTTCAATAATTGTAAACTAAATTTTTTACAAAATGGTGGAGTACGGGAGGGGATCCCAGTTTTGTTGAGAAATTGTGGCTTAATTAATTAACAAGGGATGTTGTTGCAGCAACAACCCTTGTGAAAAATTCTTGGAAATACAGTAGATTATTACTTTTATGTTGCCTCCCAACTGTTATCAATGTAAGTGATGTCTCATTTTTGAAACCGAAGTAGAGTTTTTAATGACTTGCCCAGCAAAAATTGGATGCATATACTAGATCTTAATCGTGAGTACTTGTTAGAAGGTAGTTTATGACATCTGCCTCTCAGAATTTAACCAATAAAACTGTATTTGAAATATTGTACTATGCATAACAGAAATTTGCTTTCTGTTCCTTTCTTTCTTTCGTGTTCGAAATGTTGGTTCTGTAGCAAATTTAAATATTATAAATTTTTTTCTAGGAATCTTATTTCAGTAAGCTATTTTTTTTTCTCTCTTTTTTTTTATATTTGTCCCGTAAAGAACTTTTTTTCTTTTTCCCATATTCGCAAAAAGAGAAATTAAAATACCATAATATACTATGTGTGTGTTTTTAATTTAAAAAATAATATAATTGTAATCTGTCATTTTTGTCTTAATATTTTTGTTATTCGTGATTATTGCATACAATTCAATTAAAAGAATTGCTTTAACCAAACGAAAATTTTTGCTTGATGTTGTTGCACACTTTTGAATATAAATTTTATTTATTTGGAAACTTTATTTTTTTAACTGCATATTAAAATTGTTTGAATAAAATATAAAATATGTGAAGCATTTTAAAGATTGTTCAATATAGCTGCATTTAATCGAAATTGTCGGTAAATATAGTTTAGTTCCGTGTACATTCAGCTTCGAAACAACCCTAAGACTATTTTAACTGGTCCTCATAATTTTGAAACATGATCAGATGACAAAGGCTTTATCTATGCCGACATTCCCCTCTCTTAGCTTCTGCATCATACTGCAATAGAAGAACATTTGGCCCTGACGAATTTAAAATGTAACAAACCCATGAACAACGTGATTCTTCGTAGGAATCGAGAATCATCTCGTTCCCTATTTGAAACCCTCTCACCAAATCACCACGACCCTTTAGTAAATTTCATATAATTTTAATCAAGTTTGCAATCAAATGATTGCTTTATTTTAATTTTTGTCAAGGATTATCATATGCTGATTGCTTATTTTTAAATAAGAAGAAAGTTAATTCAACTATTAGGAATTCTATTTTTTGCTATATCTGAATTCCAAGCAGCTATCGTTGTTTATTTATTATGGAATGCTGCTTCAATAATGAATGCATTCGCTACCATCGCAGCTTGGCAGAAATGAAGGTAAGAAGGTACAATTGATTCTATAATTAAACGTATTTTTAAGTTTACTCAACTTTCATATTTTGAAATTATCATTGAAAATAGTTTTGCATTTTATAATTTAATGTTTGTATTTTAATTTACGTTTGCATATGAATATATTTTGATGTTAATTCTAATGCACATCAATCTAATGAAAAAACTTCTTTAAGCAATAAGAATATTGAAGAGATTCTTTTTGAAGCATATAAATATTTTCGCTGTCGTTTACTATAATTTTGACTTCTATAAGAATTTATTGTTTTGATTTGAAGAATTCAAAAATATTAACTGTTGCTTTAAAAAAATATTTAATATATAAACTTTTCAAAAGAAATATTCTCTCGTAAATACTTTTTTGTTAAAAAAATAATTGTACTAATAATGTAGTTTTTATTGAAAATGATTACTACTTTTAAATATAGATTTATTCTGTAAAAATAATAGTAATTATTACTACAATTGAATGTTTATGCTTTCATGAACAATTCAAACTTAATTTTTAAAAGCTCTCTAGAATTTGATTTCATTTCATATAGCTTCCATTTAATTAGCATATGTTTCAACTAATAAGTGTAAAACATCGTTATATAGTCAAATTTAATAAAAAGTTCGGATCTTATTTTGATACTTAAATAATTCGAAAATTTGCTTCCAACCATCAGTGAAGAACTTCATTTGGGATTAATTCTAATTATTTTCTGTTTATGCTTGTTTTTCCGTGGGATAATTCTTTTTATCCACTACCGTTTAAATTTTTAATTTTAAATAACTATTTTAACATGATTAGTTAATAAATGCTTAATTACCTTTATTTTGATAAATTAATTGTTCCGTGCTATTTAGAAATTAAATTAAATAAGTTATCGGAAAAATTCTGCTGTCGCTTGTACACTGAGAGAGAGGACAGTTCCGAAATAGTCATAGTAGTTTGGAAATTTGAAATGTAGAATAAGTGTGCGCATAATGCTCCGTGGCGCCATCTAAGAAACAATTAACTAACTAGAGTGGTAGATAGATAACTGTAATTCTAACTACAAGAATATCTATTTACTTTCCCAAAATTACAAGCATTCAAAATAAATAAATGAATCAACATAAATAAAATTATTATTAATTTGTTTTTTGTATTGCTTTATTATTTTTCTTACTGCTCTTCGTGTATTTTTGTCTTTTTATTTTCATATATATATATATATATATATATATATATATATATTCCTGTATAGCTTTATTTATTTTCGTGCATTAATTTTGTATGTTTCCTTATTATATATTATTCATGTATTTATTTCATATGCTTTTTTTTAGTTATTTCGAATTTTCTTACATCTAAAATACTCCACACAAATCCTCTGCCTGTTTAGTTGCTTTGGAAAGGCTTGTTGTTTAGCTATATCATAATTTTCCTGATTGCTTCGGTAGGATTAAATGAATAGACTTTCTTAAATATAAACCTAATTTCGTTTGCAATGAATGTATGCACAATCAAAATTTTAATGAAATATCTTTTTAGCTAATTTCCTTTACCTATTTTTTAGACGACATAATTACATTCGTGTTTGAATGTTTGAAAATGTAAAACAGTATTCTACTTTTAATAATTTTATAATTGAAATAAAAATAGAACAGTTATAAAATGTCTGAAAACGAATCGTCTGCTTAATATCTCTTAATATATTTAGATTATGATATTTAACAAACACTGCGACCTTTGATTATTCGTTGATAATTAAACAGCAAATAAAGTAAATAAGCATTAGGTACAAAGAAATTTACATTGTTCAAGTCCTTAAAAATCTTGAAGGCACTTTTGCAGTTCTATATATTCTTGTTGTAAAAAGTTTTTCACTGATATAGCTTTCAACCAAAGATTTATTGTATGTCTAAACGTGATGCACGTTAAATTTGATTGTTGGATATCAAATGTACTGGTAATAGAATGACAAGAAAATCTGAAGAGAGGAATGCTGTCTCATATGTTTTTTCTTGATATATATCCATGACAAACTTAAGTGGTCTTCCAGAACAACTATTACATTGCATGAAAATGGAATGTTAGTGTGATTATCAAAGTCCTGTGAAATCGTTTCCGATAGAAACAATATTCCTAGTATCACAAAATGACTAACAATATAGTTGCAAGACATTATTTAGTACAAAACATGAGTATTGTTTCAAATTGTAACAATTTTTCACATGTCATGAAAATGTGTTAATAGACATTTCGTATTGGATTGTCTTCAAAAGTATTGCAAAAATTAAATGCACGTAACTTAAACACTAACTTCATACTACGATACTTTGATTTGAATGCATTTAAGATCCTATTTTACCCAAGAGAACCTTGTATATACTACTGGTACACGTTTAATGTCCCTCCTTGAAAAGCAACAAAAAACATTAATTTTTCATACCAGCAAGAATAGTCACCTCAAAAATTTATAATATCTCCAATAAATGACTTATCTCTCTCTCTCTGAATAAAATTGTGGATTTGGGATAAGACTGTCAATGCTTTACATGGCATTGGTGAACAATAGTTACGAAATTCGATTGTCTAATTACGTTACTTTGGCGTGAATCTAGCATTTTTACTGAATCTACCGAATGAATTTGTATTTTCGACATCTCTTTCTGACAAACTGAAATCAAACTTTGGCACGGAACTATAGTTGTAATCGCAAGATCACATACCAACTTTCTTTGATTTATTGAAATTAAATCATAGCACTTTCTGAGCTATTGTGTTTATATGCATTCGAAAATACAGACGGACAGACGGTCAATCCTTAGACGGATATAATTCCAAATTTGATATAGATCTACAATTTAAAGCAACATGCAAATATGACTGTATCTCCTTCTTATATTAGGTTGGAGAAAAAGAAATCCATTGTTATTTTACAACCATCTATCGAGAAAATAATGGATTTCTGTTTCCATTATTTTCAAAAATTCCATATCGAAGGAAATCGATTATTTTCTCGCTGGTGGTTGTAAAATAATAATGGATTTCTTTTTCCCCAACCTAATATATATTGACTTACAAATATTATAGATGTTTTATTCTAAGACATATGCAAGCCCAACTTGTCACATATTGTGGAAGTAGCAACGGAAGTGATAAAAGGCTGTGATTTCCTAAGATAGCTACGAATATAACACTTTTTAATGTTTAAAAATAGACTCTGATGAACACTTCTGAAGCAATTATCTAGAATATTTCGCATTAGACTTCCACGAAAGAATTTAATCAAAATTTGCGTTTAATTCATATAAGATCTCAAAATGCAATTTAAATTGTCCATTTAAATTTTTTCAATTATAGAAGATAATTCGATACCATACCAATATATTGCTTAATAGAGCTATAGAATAAATATATACTTTTTGAAGTTCTTATTTATGTTTTTAGAATGTATTTGAGCTATGTTTTTATTCAAGAAATATATTGTTTTTTTTTTCAAAATAATAAAGAAATGTCTTAAGATAGTTAAATTACAGGTGTTATCAAATTCTTAATAATCGCAATAGATTTGCTGAAACATTTTATTTAGTCTTTTACTCTTTGTTTTCACCTACTTTGAGGTACATTAATGCGTGTACTAAATATAAATAGTTTTCCAAGTAAAAATAATCTTAAAAATAAATGTGCTAATTGATATTTTTATGAATCAAAAAAGAATTATTTTCTTCGGTTCCTTAAGAAAGTTAAAAAATATTCATAATAAAAAAATGCACCCATGTCTTTGCACGTAGGCTAAAAAATCAGAAATTTTCTTTATATTAAAGCAATATTAAATGAAATAATTGCTATAAATTGAAAAAATTAATTTAAATCTGAAGAGAGAAACAATATAACAATATTTTTTATACTTCCTTTAAAATTTAGACGGTTTTAATTTTTTTTACAAATTGCATCAGTTCATTTTGTGCGGAAATTTTTTTGGCAGATATTAAAGTAAAAAGTATAGATTAGTATCATAAAAATAGCTGAACTAAGAAAAGAAAAATGTCGATTAAAAATATGTTTAATTACATATGAACACCAGTTTATCGTCTATCTCTTCCCAGTTTCTATTACTTTAATACGTTGTTTAATAAGAAAGATTAAAAATCCATTTTGAATAAATTCAATGGAATTAATAACATTTAGGGTAAACAAGCTATTTCAAAGAAGTACTAGTCAAAGCAAAATACAATTTTAATCTAAATCAATAAATAGCCGTTATGTCATATGCAAATATAAAAAACATACTATATATCCTTTCCAAAAATGATCCTTCAACGTATGTATCCTTACAATGTCCCACCCTAAAGAAACCCGCAAGACCAGGGATTCTATGACATCTATAAATGACAGTAAAACCACCTAGTCGGTGTTCTTTGTGTTAACTTCCCTTTAATTTATCAAAATATCAAGACTTGTAAGGGGTAGGGAACGCTTTAAAATAGGTATAAAGCATTCTTCGAGCAGCATATGACTTACATAACAATACGCCAAATCGAAATTGCTGCGTTAGTAACAAACCCGAGTTAAAACCCGAGAACAACGACCTTGAAAGCAGCCTGATGCTAAGCCGAAATACGTGAGAAACTGTTAGAGCTTTAAAATCTAAATTTATGTATCAAATTTTATCTACCTCTATTAGCACGAAATACCCAATAACATTGTTAATATATCTCTGATATAGGCGAGGATTCAAAATATCAGACAGCATCGAGGAAATGCCATGCAATATCTTATTCTATTAGAGTCTTCGTTTGTAGGTATCGGCTACAATTGTACTTGATCACCCAGACTTTTTTTGAACGGGTTTAGTTCGAAATGTAACAGAAATTCACAAATTTGAACGTATATCAAATTTCAACCATCTAGCTCAAAGCATTTTTGAGTTATGTTTGTAAATAGCCAGACAGATATAATGCCAAAAGAGTATTTTCAAAATTCTGGAGGTTTGAAACGAAGAGAGAAATCAAACTTTCGGATTCGAATTCTTTGACGATTACAATACTTTTTCTGTACTTCGAATACGAATGAGCAAAAGTAAAAATCGACATGCTTCATTAATATGACTGTTTCAATGTGGTATTAATTCACCAACCCTTTTTGTTGATTTAACTTGATCATTTTGTTTAAAATGTCAACTGACTACACTACAAAACAGAAATGAACAATGCAATGGATCAAATGCCACTCACACAATCGTCACAGAGAAGGTGAAACAGAGGTCTTACTCTCATAGACGCTGATGGCCCCTTTTTTTCACATTGCGCTTCCCTAACACAGTTGGGTCATCAATTTCCAACAATTGAACTAACCAGACTATGTCATCATCGCAGGAGAGGATGTCTGTTGCCAGAACAACAATGTAAAAAGTTTTTGCAATAACTATCGCTATTTTTTCTAATTTTTCGACAAACGAATGAAAAATGTAAATTTCGGAGCAACTGTAATTCTTTTATACATTGTTGATGAAATAATAATTCTAACTTACCAATGTAAGGAATCTTTGGGCTTTTCTCAACAGATGGGAGAAGATTTTGTTCTTTATTTTTAGATATCGACAGATTGAAATCTTAAGCTAGTTTTGCTCTTCATTCATCTATGTGAATAATCCGTTTCCTGACTATTATCAAAAAATTCCAATTAATCTTTGCTTTACTATTTTGAGCTTCACTTTTTGTAGAGATCTAATAATTTAAAGCATGTGGAAATTTCATTAAAAAAGTATTCAATTTATTTAAAATAAAATTATATTCACTTTTTATATATTAACATAAAATAATTATCCCTGTCGTAGAGTATGAATATTTTAAAATAAGAGGATGAAGAATTTAAGAGGTATAAAGTATTTTTCAAATTAATTCCTTTTTATTGTTTGCTAACTTTGTTTTTTAGGTGCATTAATAAAATGCATTTTTAAAATATGATTTATTCTTGCTTCTTTTCAATATATCTGATAGATGTCAACAATATGTGTCCATGTTGAAAAGCTGTACGAGGAGTATCATCTTCTGAACCATTTCCAGCAGACATGTCTTTACAATATATACCGTGATTCATGATGTTATTTCTTACAGATTTTAGAAGATGAGGAGGGTCGTACTTTGCATACATTTTCTTATTTTTGTGATTAAAGCTAGAATTTACGGTTTTCACTTTCAAGTTTTTAGAAATCCCTTTGTTTCTTAGGCATTTAATATGAATACACTTATTATTAAGCAGAGGAAGAAAAAAATGTGTAATAAAATGTTTATTAAGTACCGAAAGAAATTTATTAAATTAATTTACATTTAGAATAAGACTGCACAGTAGTGTAATGGTTCGTTAAAATATGATTATTAAAAATCATAAAACTCTTCTAACATCGGTCGCATACAATAGAGACAAGAATGGCTGAAGGGCTCTAACTGACAAGAATGTAGAGTGTCGATTATTCCTATTACCAAATTCTTTGAACTGAAATTTTCTGTAGGGTAAGGGAAATAATAACTTAATACCTGAAATTGATTATATATATATATATATATATATATATATATATATATAAATATATATATATATATATATATATATATATAGCTTATAGTTAAAATTATAGGTTTATGAATAAAAAATTATTAATATAAAGGTAATACATGCATTATTTGAGAATAACAATATATTTAGTAAATATTCCTATGTATATATTTCTACTAACATATATATAAAAAATTTATAAAAATATTTCGTAATAACCTGCTTTCATTTTTTGAGCAATGTATACAAGTGGCTCAGTTGCGTATAGTGATTATTGTTTTCTTGTTTAAACTTATTAAACCAATCAAAGCAATCTCTATAGTATATGCTTATTCTGGTTTTATCAACATTTCATCAAATGAAAGAATACTTCATTTTTCCGAATCGCTCATCTAGGATGATTGCGTTTACAAACACTTGATTATATTTGTACAACATCCTACAGTTTTATAAACATTAAAAGTATATATAAAATAAAATAAATAAAAAATAATTAAATAATCAGGACTAATATTTTTATTTATCTCAGGCATATATTTTTCATGACAGTTGATTCTGCTTAATGCGATCTCACTATTATGGTCATTGAAGGACGTAAAAACTTTTGGGAGGTACTGATGCAAAATGCAGAACAGTTAACCAAAGTAGGAATTAAAATGTAATGCAGAAATACTATCATTCTCTATGAATGATACAAACTCAAAATACTGTATTTAACAAACTAATTAATGTACATTTGGAAAATATTGGCAATTTATCTGTGTAAGGCCGCTATGCTTGGAAATGCAAAGTATTTTTGTAGCATCCAATGTTCACTTTTCTGTGGTCGACTAAAACTTTGCTTTGTTTGACCGGTTGCTATCGAATAAATTCAAATAAATATGGTTTATGTGTCAAATTTGGCTTTAACTGCACAAAAGGTGAGAAGGAGTATGCTTTTTATATAAACGTTTCTTTAATTTGGAAACACATGAAAATAGTCTTTGTTTTCTTTGTTTTGGGTTGCAGACGTTGTTATCTGCAGACGATTATTTATGGCCTAGGTTGATATTGTTGGAGTTATTACAAGATGTTTAGTGTCTTAAACAAATGAGCAATTGGCTGCAGGTAAAGGCAAAGTCATCACGGGTTGATGTTGTTTTAGAATTTGCAGATTCAGGGGAAGGCAATGAAGAGAAATCACGTTTTTTTTTTTTTTTTTTTTTTTTTTTTTTTTTTTTTTTTTTTTTTTTTTTTTTTTGTAAATGTTCCTTCTGTAATAGTTCGGCATGAAAATTTGTTTAACCTATTCTTCAACTTACTAATAAAAGAGGAATCAGAGAAATGTTTGTTATTCTATCATTCCTTAAGATGTACTTCAATTTTTTTGGTTGAATGTTCCATTTTAGGGCTAAAAACTTTTTTTTTGTATTTAGAAAATACTGCATAAAAAATTTATAATCAACACAAAATCAATTTCATAAAATTTTAAAATACAGTTATACAAATTAAGATATTAATCCATATGATTAACAGTATGTACTAGCTGAAAAAAAAAGCTAAAAACGAAAGCTACCTCACATATGTATATCATATCAATATAAAAATAGCCAAATAAATTATACCTGTCCTAATCTGGAAGGATTCCGTGTAAAACTTGTCTAGGAGTTTCACACAGAGAACACGTCCTTAAACGATTCTATGTTCTAATTTTCGAACAGGCATAATCGCCGTTCACATTTATAGCGGTCCTGAAAACATTTTTAAAAAACAGAACACAAGAAAAGAATATGTACTCAAAATTATATTTAGGTAAAATAATAAGCAAAATGTAAAAGATGATCTCAGGGGCAATAAGGTCACAGGGACGAGAAAAAACACAATAGAATAACCACCATGAGCAAACCAATATGTCAATCACGTGATATCACCTAGTTGTCTTTGGGTATTTACTTTTGAGAGTAAACGTTGCCACCGGATGTGTACTTCTAAAATGAACAGAATTCACAGGATATGACGTATACTATTGATGATGCATTTCTGGTCATTTAGCGCGGGCTTTATGTAGCAATTTTAATTAAATCATTATTCTGTTTGCTCTGCCTGTTTGTGAGACGTGTTTGTTGAATCGCATATACCTTTTATCTGCTTGTAGAGATAAGAATTTTGTTTTTGTTCTTTCTTATATTATTAATTTGTATTCTTTATTTATCTTTCATTATTTATTCATATTATCTAGATTTATTTTATTTTACTTTACTTATTTCGGTATTTAGAATTGGTACGTACTAATTAGGGTTAATTGAATGTACTAGTTAGGACTAACTAGAAAACAAAAGTTTATTTATACTTGTAGCCTATAAAACTTTTACATCTAATTTGACTATTTGTTTTTCCTTGGATTAATTAGATCCTATTACTATCTTTAGTTTGTAATTTCTATTTTCAGATTAGAACTCGTGAATTTTTTTGTTCATTTTGTTTGTGTATTTCAATTTTCCTCATTTAATCATTATTAAGTGGTATATCGAATTTGATAGTTTTTAATTAATTTGTGGTATTATCTATTATAATTCTTGGAGCATTTTCATCGTCTTGATTCTTAATTTTTTTCACTTTGTTCATTTTTTACAGTTTGTATAGAATTTTGTTGCTATTTTGGAAGAATTCTATTTTATCTTGCTGTTTTACAATGAGGGTTCTCTTTATTGGCGATTCCATGATCAAATACTTGAATAAGTATATATCTGGTGAAGCAATTGATTTTCATTTGGACATTGTTTCCCATCCTGGTGCAACTATTGAAAGATTAACTAGAAAAATTTCTGTGCATAAAAATTATGACTGGGTATTAGTGCATGTTGGCACAAATAATGTATCTTTGGATACTATTGAGGTAATACTTCAAAAATATCGAGCTTTAGCTAGTGAAATATTACTTCATAACCCAGGTGCAGGAATAATTTTCTCTAGTATTATTCCAAGAGATTTTGACTTTCACCGAAAGGATCGTAAGGAGTCAGGATATCATTTACAGGCACTAAATTATTGGATTAGAGCTATAAACTGTGCACTTAAAGAATTTTGTTACTATCAAGCATTTCGGGGGTACTTACCTTATCGTGGATGGTCGCCAAGGGTTATCGCCAAATAGTAAACAAAGGGAGCGATGGCTCACCGCCGTCGGTTACCCATCCGTTTCTTACTTGCGAGTGTTATGATGCTTGGATCTGCTAGATGTGAAGTGGTTATTTTACATCCGCTTTAGCAAATAGATCTCTGCTAGATGTGAAGTGGTTCTTTTACATCCACTTTAGAAAGTAGATCCTAATTTATTTATTTTTTTGGACTTTGCTGTAATCCGGTTTTGTGCTTCCGCTTTGACATAAAGTTCTAATTAATAATAATATTATTAAAAGAAGAACTTCATTTTAATGTGATTTTGTGATACCGCATTGGCATAAAGTGCCATTTTGTAAAGGAATTTGATTATTATTTAAAAAAGAACAGTAATGAAAATGGATAATAAAAGTTTAGTTATATGCTAATTATTAAATTAATTATTCGTATAATTAAACGCGATTTTAAATAAATTATTTCTTATAGTAATCATATTTTTCCAAACTTTATTATTTTTTAATGATATCAATAATTTTTTTACTATATTTTGAATATCTAGGATCGTTATTTAGCTGTGTCATTGTATTATTTAATATTTTCTCTTCCTTTTCAATTCAAGTTTCAATGTAATACTGACATCAATGTTGACAAAAGAACTGAAAATTTAAAAAATTGTTATGTGAATAAAGTTCTGTAAAAATGATAAAAAGAAAATACAAAATTATAGGAATGTGCTTATTTCTGTTTCAGTCATATTTATGTAATCTTTACACTTCCTTTGCTCATTATAATATTTTTGTGTGTTCCTTTTCAGAAATTAAGCTGACATACTCAGATAAATGGAAGGTGGGTGCCTAAAATTGTGTATAAAATTAGGATTAACAAGTTTAATTTTTTTAGTATTTTAATTGTGTATTTTTTATGAAAATAATATATATATATATATATATATATATATATATATATATATATATATATATATATATATATACGTTCCTGTATTAAAATTATCAATTAATAGTTTTGTTATTTTCTGCTTATGTATAAATTTTTTGTACCAAAAAAATAAAAGAAGTATTAAATATCGCCTTTTTACACGATTGTCTTCAAATAATAGTTTGATTAAATCTCTAGATAGTTCTTTTTTTTTTAACCAGAAATTGAAGTCTAGAATATTTATAATTTTTGTTTACTCAAGATATAAAAAATTACATTCATTTTTTCTTCTTTTTTTTATCAAGTTATTTGAGCAATTTCTGTTCCCTGGTATCAAAGTTCAATGAATGTCCAAAAACAAACTTCGTATAGCTTACGAAATTATTGATATTTTCAAACGTTTTCATTTAAATTATTGTTTTTCTGTCACTTAAAAAATAAAACTTCAGAAAAAAAAAGAATTACACTATAATGCGGTTTTTTCATAAAGTTTTAATGGAAATTTAGTATTATTAAAAAACAATATTAACATACATGAATAATGAAAACTTTGGATATATGCTAATTAGTAAATAAATTATTCGTATAATTAAACACTTTTTAAATAAATTATTCCTTAGTAATCATTTCATTCAAATATGTTATTATTTTTTA
>JAOUZG010043946.1:381698-411146 GCA_026289955.1 Argiope argentata | reverse complement strand
GGCATCCTTGGCGCGGCAAGGGGCACACTATAAGTAACCTTTACCCTGCCAATGTAAGGAAAAGTTTTAACACAGTTAATACCTTTAGAAACAAATCATTGAAATTATTAATTAATATATATTACAGTATGTGTTGAGTGCTATTTGCATCCCTTTCATTAGAGAGAATGCTGTTGCAAAACAATTATTTGTATTAGGTTTTCATTTACATTCTTATATAATATCTGTGACTTATTTGAAAGGTTTTAAAGTCTGTCATCTATCTGTACAATAACATTATCAGTTACAGAATTTTAAAAAATAACATCTAGATTCCTCTACCGGGCTTTCTTTAATTTCTTCTGCTGTTTCAAAATATAATTTTTCATTTTTTTTTTCTATTTTTTTTTTTCAGGAAAATGTTATGAAAGTGTTGAATAATGGTTTTAAAAAAACCAATTTATTTTGCTGAAAGTGGCATCATAAATTAAAAGTGATCGATAAGGCACGTAAATTGCTTAAGATTTAACTCTTTCAAGGGCTGTGGGAAATATGCTTCCCACCAGATTTTTCAGTTTTTGTTTGAAATTATGTAGATTGGCCCAAGTTTTGACAAATTTTGAAATTAGATAAAAACTTGGATTTATCTAATCCAAGTTTTCTTTCATCATCACTATCTTTCTGTTTCTTATCTCGCATATAATGGTATATCTTGATTTGTTACTTAATTGCTAATTAACCATATTGATTAATAAATATAAATTTATTTAATAAGGTAAATAAATTACTTTACTTAAGCCAATCTTAATCTTAAAACTATTTTAATATACCATGGCTAGAAAGAAATGCCCTTTGAAAGGGTTAAAAGCAATTATTCTAGATTGTACACTTTTATATTTCCCTTTCATGTTACTAATGTTGTATGCTTGTCACTACAATCCATAATAGCTAAATCAAGCTCACTTAATATTTTCAATAGAGCTTTTGCTAGTTCTCTAGTCACATCAGTTAGTTACTTCAATAAATCATAAATGACTCGTTTATACTTAATCTTTTCTCCTCAAAATTTACAAGCCTAATAAAGCCGGGAATTTGTTTCTTATGGGAAGTACCAGAAATAGAATCCATTTGGATACTGTAATACTTGGCTACTTTTGTATTGTACTCCAGTATTGTTAAGAACTTTATTTCTTAACTGCAGGAATAATTTGTTCTCATGATGTATGGGATAAATCATCCACAGTACTATTTTTAGAATTTTTTATTCTGTTTTATAAGTCAAGAGTCAGATTACTTAATAATTTGATTAAGTTTAATGAATTTTCCTTATTAAGTGTTTCTATTCTTTCATGGTTTCCTTAAAGTGGAGGATTATTATATGCTTAAAATAAAATCACATCTACATTTCTTTGAAATAGTAACTTAATTTGTTCTGTTCCCTTATTTATATTAACTTGATTTGTTTTGTCTATATTCAAACATAAATTTAGTTGTTTCAGTGACTCTTTAAAAGGATTAAATGACCAATAGAATGTTCATGGTTTTGAATCGCAATTAATAACTTTCACCAGTTATTATAGACATCTATAAATAGTGTAGGATTTTCACTTCCTGTAGAAAATAATCTGCAGTAAAAAAAAAGAGAAAGAAACTAGTCTTTCAATAATCATTTCACCATCTGGCTCTTTTTTTTTTTTTTAATGAGTAATAGGAACTGATCTACCTTCAGCATTCTTAGCAAAAACTTTTTGTTTAACAGGTCTGTTTCTAACACAAAATATTTTAAATTTATCAGTTACAATGTTTGTTCATAAATCTGAATCACAGCTTCTACTCTTTCATTGAAATATTGTGTGGTTTGCACAGAATTTTCTTCACCAGTTGAAGTTTGAATTGTAACTTCTGAAGTCAAAGCAATTGCATTGTAGAAAGGAAAACATATACTCGTATCTTTTTGAAATTTAGTTTTCCTTTTCTGCAATTTTTTTTTTTAAACAAAGTCTCATCACACAGAGGTATACTTTCTTGCCATGAACATGATTCTATCTAATAATATTAAACATTTTATTGTATGAATTATCAAAATAATATGTGCAATTTAACCTAGTCGGTGAGATAAATGGCCGTACTTTATGCTAATAATATGCTGCACACTTACACAAAAATGTAATGTATTTTCAAGCTTTGTATATTTCAAAACCTATCGATTGCTCCTCTTCCTTCCATCCCTCTATTACAATTCAAAATATTATTTTAGTTTTTGATCATGTTGGGACTAGTTTAATCGCATGATAGCCATTGAATTTACTTTGTTGTTATGAAATTTTTTCTGTTAAGAGAATTCTGCTTCAGTTGATTATTTGTGTAAAATTTAATGTACATTATTCTCTAGATAAATTTTTTTTTAATACTGAACATGAAAAGAATTCTGAATGATTATATATTCACAATAATCGAAGAAAATATTATTAGCCAAGAAACTATTACTAGAAAATGGGCTTTAATCCTGTGATGTAAAAAGAAAATCCTTCTGTGCTTTATGTATGTTTTCTCATTAGAATTAATCTCCCATATTTTGCATGGGAATTTCATTTCATCATATGTAAATGCTAAATTCATTATTTTTTGTGGAAATAGGTGCTGTTGTAAATGACTGGGGATATGAATTTAGTCAGTATTTTATATAATGAAAACCAAAGTATATTTATATTCCATTTAATATTCAATTCTTGTAACAAGTCAGCTTTAGTGAAAAATTGGCAGATTGCAGTGACATTAAGTCAGGGGCCATAAAATCAGCTATACCATCCCTTTCTGGACCTTAATTCTGATATAGGAACCAGTTTTATGAAAGAGGTTTTGAAAGAAATCTGTGTGTTAGAAGATGAAATAGTGTTTTTTTTTTTCATGCGATAAAGCCAACTTAAATGAGGTAGATAAAAAAATAGTATTATGACTTTCGCTCAATTTATCCTAATTATGTCACTACCAGACTGAAAGTGCAATTGAGTCCATTAAATTATAATCTAAAATTTTGAAAAAGAAATCATTTACTGATGTTTGAACTACATTTTCAGTAAAAATCAGTGAGTCGTTTCCAAAGGTTAAAAATAATTTACAATTTTATAATGTTGGAATTTAAAAGTTTTATTGAAGATATTATTTCTCATATCTGCATGTGTGGAATAGAAATATTCAGTCGATTTTATTATACAATTCAATGAAAATTTATAATTTTTGCTTTTAACATTAACCTACTAATCAAAAAGAATATTAGCTACTAATATAAATAGATTTTTATACTATTATCATGCACATTGGCACTACGCTTCATGATAAAAGCAAAATTTTGATATGTATCGATTGCTTGTTTGTGCTGTAGGTCACTGTGGCCCAGATAGCTTTGCTGGTTCAAATGTTCTATTGTTTTCTGATTATAACTTAATATTATAATAACTAGCCATAGTAACTCATTTTATAAGTTAAAATGCAATCTCTATTTATAATTTGGTTAAATAATTAATTTATTTGATATCATGATTTTGATACAAAATTTTTCTGAACTATTAGATGAAAGGAAATATATTTGATGGGGAATGAGCTAAAATATTCATAGTTTTTTAAAAGTGTTTTTGAAAATACTTGAAAAATTTAATTTTTGTACTATCAAATTTTTGCATATACTGTAGTTATCATTATTGACTGTTACCATATTATATATTTTGTATGCAATTCTCATCAATCACATCATTGATTGGAGGGGGTTACTGTGAACCTCTTCTGATTAAACTTTTCTTTTTGTGTTCTTGCAGAATCTAGTAGCAGTTCTTTGCAATGTTGATCATGCTGTTTTTAAATGTTTATACATGTACATGTATGTCATTTAGATGTTGAAATAAAAGGTTGTGTTTTATGAATGAGTTGAGTTTTTTTAATTAAATTGATAACAAATACATTAAACTATTTATAAAGTATGAAAATGGCTCTTTCCTTGAGGATTTTTCTCATTCCTCATAAGTTGTTCATTTTCAAAGAATGATTTTATCATCATTGCTGAAAATGCTATTATATTAAATTAAATGAGCAGCTTTAATTTTTGTTTTCAAGTGTGGCTATGCAATCATTTTAAACCCAGCATTTTTATGATTGACTCTTTCTAGTCTATGCCTCAGATGATATTAATAAAAAACAAGATTTCGAATTTTCAGTACCACATTTATTTTAAAATCCAGTTGAATTCGTTCAATATGGAAAGTTGGAAAAATTATTAATGTGTACTGCCAAAAAGGATGCTTAGGTTTCACACTAAGCTATACATTTATAAAATAAAAGAAAGATAATTTAATTGTAAGCTTTAAAAGTAAAGCGGGAAGTCAATCCTCTTGAAAATAAGAGCGTCAGTTTTTAGTGTAGAGATTCTGTCTGAAGAAATTTCTAATATTCTTATTCTTAATTAAATATTTTCTATTGCATGACAATTTTTTTGCAATATTGAAAAGTAATCACATTTGAATTTTTTGTTATTGTATAATAACTGCTCTGAAATTGTTATAAAATTGCCACAGGTAAAGGAAAAAAAAGTCTCAAGTGTAGACTGATTTATTTTTGCCTACTATACTGCATTAAGAATAACTCATGATCGCATTGTACATTTGAAGAATACTAAGGTGTGTATTCTACTTATGATGAACCAAATGCATTAAGAATTATGACAATCGAGAGAATCATTCCTATTTTATTTAAGTGAAACGTATTAAACCGGCCAAACGACTATTCTTTATATGCAATTTTAATCATTGATGCCATAAAACCAAACCAATGCAACAGAGGAGTATCGGTATTTTACCAACATACCATGTCCATATCCTTAGAGATTATAGTAAAAAACTTGCATAGTTTTGGAAGTTTTCTGTCGCTCAAATTAATCAAATCGGGATAAAAAAAATTATAATAAGAATCGGCTTGAAGAATGCGAAAGCAATTAGAATTCAAATGCACACATTATTTGATTTCTACGTGTGTTGCGTTTCTAATTTTTAATTAAATGTAAGGTATATAGTAGAGATTTATGCGATCTCAAATATTTTTTCAAGTTACTATTCATTATATAAAATTTCTAAAACTCATTAAATAGCAATGAGTATGAAGGAGCAGCATCCTGTTAATTTCAGCAAGTAAGAACGTGCTGCCATCTATTGTTATTCGAAGAGATGAATTGGTTTGCAGCACAATATCCTTCTGCTTAGGAATAAGCACAATATCCTTTTTATGTATTTTAATAAATAAGGAAATGCAGGTACCAATATTTAGCATTGATATGTAAAGACCGGATACATGAATTAAAGTATTTCAGTTGCTTGTCTTAGATTTTTAAAAATTAAGAAAAAGAGTATAATAATGGAATTAGTGTCACTATAAAGCAAGGTTTTTTTTTAAAAAAAAATTAAGAGTGTAGTGAACACTCCATTTACAATTTCGAAACACGTCCTTTTTTAAAATGAATTTAACTGCACTCGGTAGATGGAATAAAAATAAATTTCGACGGCAGGAATATTTTTTTGGACTACTCAAAGCATTTTTAAATATTTATTAAAAGTAGCAAAAATAAAACTTCTACATTTAAACATTTTAGAAAAAGTTTTATCATAAATAAAATAAAAATAGCAAGGCTGAAACATCTACTTCGATAGCTTTTTCTTGATGTATATTGTAATCTTTTAAACCCTTTTAGACGGAATTATGAAATATTTAAACAAAAAAATATTATTGGTTACACTGAGTACTATTTCATAGATCATCTTATAAAGAAAATTTCAAGTCTACTGATGAAACATTTAAAAGGTTACACTTACAAAGTCGAAATATTCAGTATATCGGACATTATGACACAACAGCTGTGAAATGCGTAGTGCTATGAGAGGATAAAAGTTGTAAATGTTCTGCATTTAACAGAGTTTATCTTTTAATATGTTGACTTTAAGTTTAATTTATTACATTAACATAAAACATTATGAATTTTGCTGATAGTATTTTTTTCAAAAATAAAATAATTTAGAAAATTGACTCTTAAAAGTTGTAAAACTGAAAATCCGTTTCTATTTTGCATTATTGTGTAATATATAAGACTGCCAAATATATATGATAATCTCTATTACTTTCATCAATATTGCTTATATTTAATGTTATTATATTTTTTTTATAAATAACGCAAATAAAAGAAGAGCATGGGTTCATTTTTTTTCTAATTTTTAAAAATAAAATGTATAATTTGTTACTATCAGTCAATTCAGTGAATATATATTGTAAACAGCTATTCAGTAAATATAGAAAGTTAGATAAAAACAATAATACAATGGGAAAAATTTATTTAAATGCCTGAAAAAATAATCACAGCGAAGAGGGTGTGTAAAGTAAATGATATAATTTTCCATGAAAATTCTTAAAATATTCTTTAATAATATATTTAGATAACAATTCTTTATAGAATTATATTCTATAAAGAGTTATATTCATTTAGAAAAATATTCTTTATAAAATATTTAGATAAAAGCATACTATGTTTCATATATGCTCTAAGTCTTACATCGGGACTCTACTTAGAAATATCATATTTTCAATAATTTGATAAATCAAATCCTGATCATACCGGTTTGATTATCTAATATACTGATATATGCCAAAAAATTAATTAAATTTTATATCAATGTCATAGTGACATTTTACATCCATAGAATTTATTATACTATTATATTAAAAAAAAAGATTTGAATAGAATGAAAAATTAGTTCTGGTTGCAGTTAGCTGTATTACAGCTGCTCGAGGTGTGTCGGAATGTCAGGTATAGCAATCAAACATTTTGATTTAAATATTTTTACATTAAAAAAATGAAATACCCACAAACTTTATGACTTAAAGCTTACCAAACAGTAATAAATCATTATATAAGCACTGGAAATGGCAAATGTAAGATTAAATACTAATAACTTTAAGAATAGAACTCATTTTTGGGGAAAGAATACATGACTCCAAAAAAATAATTGAATTTATCAATTGCCAGTCCCGCAACGAGGAATTCTTACAAAGTTAGTATTAATGTGAAATTAAGAAATCAACTAAAAAAATTGAATGCAATTCCATCATTAATGAATAAATAACTGCTGTTCTTGATGTCCGATATACCGGACACCAGTTCTGAAGATGTTAAAAAATAAGCTAAAAGTTATATGTTAGTCATATTTTAAAAAATATTATGCACCTTCCTCCATAATCCTTTTAACCAGCCTATTTTGCGGAGGAATAATCAGTAAACCCTCCCTTTGACCACTAAATGATTGCGAAAGTTTGTCTGGTCACTAAATTATAAAATCTTCCCTACAGCAAGTAAGTTCTCTTTTTATTTACGTTTTGCTTGGTATCACAACTGTGGCCTTCTGGACGCTTACAATGTACGGGTTTCTACGAGTGCTGCTACATCATAAAGAACAAGCTTTAATCTATGCTAAACGTATTTACTTAATTTCAATGTCCTGCCTCATTTTTTAAAAAAATATTGAGATAAATAATTTGTTTATTATCTTAACAAAAAGAAAATTTTAAACAACATTGCCTCGTACATAAAAAATGAATAGATAATCTTGTTGTAAATTCCAGTGTTACAAAATTATTCATTCGTGCGTGAAGAGAGGTTATAAGTTGCTGACAACATTTTTTGTGCGTATTTGTGTAGCTGTAACTTGACTCCAGCACATCATAATAAGAAAATTATTCCTTAAATATGCTTAAGGGGGAAAGCTCTGTTTATTACGATAGTTTAATTTTATATGGATCACGATACCCCCCCCCCCCCCAATGATTATATCAGTAGAATAGAAGTTTCATCAAAAGCATCAGTAATCTTAATTTCTCTTCAGTTATTTGATTCTGAAGCTGCAGCGTTAGAAAAGGCAAACACTGAACAAAAAAGCGATTTGTTATGGATAGGGGAATTTAACGGTTATTGGTGTTCGCAAGATACAATGCGCCGAAATGCATCTCCGCTTTTAATTTCTAGTAGATGATCTCGAGTCCGCTTTACAACGGTAAGAAGGGGTGCAATAACTTCTGAGAAGATGGACCCCCGAGTACCTGAGGGCAGAAGTCTAACTTCTAGCTCATATGAGGAAGGTACACACACATTCGCTTGCACAGCCCCTTTTTACAGGAGGGGTACATTCACACAACTCGGAAGAACAGCCATGCCCTAACCGGTACTCGAACCCGGGACGCCCAGATCACGAGGAAGACGCGTTTCCTCTGTGCCAGGACGCGGCGTTTATTTTTTCTCTAGTTATCCTTTTCTTTTACGCAACTGTTAAATTGGAAGGGGAAAAAAACTTTGCAATTTTCAGAGTTAATTGAAAGGTACGATGTTTGCTCAACAAAATATTAGCTTCTGTACAAATGTTGACTTTTTCGTAAATTTTGACTAAATGCAGAGATTTCAGAGAAATTGCTTGTGTGGTGGGAAATTGAAGATTTTAGGAGATTCCGTAACATATACCTAAATAAAATGTATGCAAATTAATGAACTAGATTGAACATTTTCAAAATTAGTCTAATTCAATGATTATAGAGTTCTCCACAAAGTTCGAAATTAGCTCAGTATAGAAGTTCATAAGTTATCCAAAGGGGTGTAATTCCAACTGAATCCAAATTGATTGCTCTCAAATCCCAACGTTTTTCGGAGTTGGAAAATTCTCGAATGCTTGATTAAGTATGATTTTTGGTCTCTTTCGAGAACTAGGAATAAATGGACCATATGCTGGTAATTTAACACTGTATTACGAGTCTGAGGTAATATTTTTTAAATTAAAAGCTTTTTCATATGGTCCAAAATAAATTTAATTTTTAAATCAATATGTGTAATTTTCCTATGCACGTATCATGTTTCAACGATTGTGTCAACGATTTCCATTACTTCTCTATCTTAAAAGAATTCAATCACAATATTATCTTTAAAAAGAGTTTAATCGATGCTACTTCAGTAATTGCCCATGTTTGAGTTATTTTTTGAATATTTTGCTTATATAATATTGTGCTTGTATAAACTTGTAAATGGGCTTATCTATTTATCGTACTGCCGGCGTCCTGTTATAGGGGTAGCGCGTCTTCCCCGAGACCTGAGCGTCCCGGGTTCGAGTCCCGGTTCGGGCATGGTTGTTCTTCTGTGTTCTATCTGTAAGGTGCCCCCCCCCTGCAAAAAGGGTCTGTGCAAACGACTGTGATGAGTACGTAGCTAAGTCGTACTCTTGGCCCTAGTTGGCGCTACTTCAAAACAAGAGACGCTCTTTCCGGCTTAAAACTCGCTGATTCCTCGTCGAAGCTTGTCCATGGCAAGTGCCAATAATAGGAACAAAACTATCGTACTTTTATATCTCCCGATAAATGAATATTATTACTTTATAGTGCATGAAATTTAGAAAAAGTATTGTAATCGTCAAAAAATTTGAATTCGTGATTTTGACCATGTTTTAGATCACCATGAGTTCAAAAAACACATTTATGGAATTATATCTGTCTGTATCGAACATAAATTAACACGATAACCGAAAAAAGAGAGCTAGATGGATAACATTCGGTACACAAATTCAGTATCTATTATGTAGTCATCTGTCAAATTTTAAGCCAATTTCAAAAAAAGTGATTGACTGTATGTTGTATTGTACTTTCAGAAGCATGTAACTCAAGAAAGCATTGACTTAAAATTATAAAATTTTGTGACTACAATTGCAATTCTATTTCGAATTTCGGTTTCTTTGGCTGGGGAAAAAAAAAACACAAAAACACAAATTCACTTTTATTAGAGAGTGTACGAGAAAATTTTAGGCAGAGGATTCTCATTGGTTTTTACATTTCTATTTCTACTAATAATAAAGGAAAAAGTATGCTAGTGTTCATGTTTGTATTAGTGCTCTACAGATCATACAGTTAATACCTACAGCTACCTAACATAAGACATATATATTTTGGAGAGTGCAAATGAGCACTTTCAAAAGATTTTAAAATGTTCATTTTAATTAATTAAAAATTAATTGAAACTTTGGCGTTTTATGTCATAACTTCCGAAAATGTTACGACACAAAAATGTTTTTTCATCATTTTTAATTTCAAAGAATTATCTTTTCAATTATATCCTTTTTTGCAGAACAATTCTTTCTTATTTTTTTTTATTTTGTTTGTTTTTTTCTTTTTTAGTGCGACATGATCTCTTGGACTTGGCTTAGAATGTCTAGGCCAAGGGGATTAGCAACAACAGCAGCAACATATCATTTTTTGCAGCACAATTCTTTCTTATTTTTAATCTATTTTTTTAAAAAAATATTTAAAATTTATTTTGAAACAATATATTTAATAATTGAACTGAAACTTAAATCCCTTTCATTGCTACTTCTAATATTTCATCTGTCGGCCACCTGGCTTAGAGGTAGCGCGTCTTCCCAGTGATCTGGGCGTCTCGGCTCGGACAGGGTTGTTCTGTGTTCCATTTGTGCGGTGAGTGAATATGCTCCTCCCCCCCCCCTTTAAAAAGGGGTTGTGCTAGCGAATGTGACACATGAAGTAGCTAAGTCATACTCTATGCCCTAATTGGCGCTACTGAGAAACAAGAGACGCGCAATCGGCTTAAAATAGCTGATGGGCGTCAACGCGCTTGTCCATGGCAAGTGCCAATAGTAACAACAACAATTAATATTTCATCTTGACTTTTTTTTCCCTTCGTTGATAATAGAATTATGGAGAAACGGCTTAATTTTGCAGCAGATTTCTGCCACGAGTGGATTTCAATTAAGGATTACGCTTATTAGTAAGTAACAGGGATTTTTTAAAAATAAAATGTGTCCATTTTTAAATTCTGTTGCTTCTTAAAGCTATAAATTATTATATGCATAAGAATATACTATTAGAATCAGTTGTATAAGATAAGAAGAGTTAAAGTCAATAAAATTAATATAAGAATATATTCTATAATAGACATAGACAATGCCGAACGATTCTGTTTTCTCATCTTCAAGAATATTCTTGTATTGGTTGAAGTTTAAATAGTTGCATTTTTGAAAGTTACCGTTTTAGTTTATATACTTGGATTGTCAAAATTTATTATTCTTTAATGACATTTTAACACTTTAAACTCCCCATCAGTCTCCAGAGACTGATAGTATACAGTGGTGGCCAAAATTGTGGACACTTTTGAACATTTTTATGTTTTCTAACTCTGCATGCTTACTGAAAATACTACGTTTCACAGAATGCAAACTCTTACATATCATTTAAAGAGCATTTAATGCTGATTTCAACTCAAAAAGCAAAATTTAAATATTTGCAATACAAAAAAGTAAAGTGGCAATAATTATCGAAATACATTAGATGCTGATGGCTGAAGTGAGTTATCAATACTTAGTTGGGTAACCTTTATTTTTTTACTACAGCTTGACATCAATGTTTCATTGAGTTGATGAGAGTTTGAAGTTCTTCCTTCGTTATTATATGATGCTAGGAAACAATTAGAGCCTCAATTAGTTCTCCTTTGTTTGATGGATACCTCATTCACTTATGAGTTTTCAAACGGTGCCATAAGTTCTAAATACGATTGAGGTCAGAACTGTTTTCTGACAATGAAAAAAATTCTTTTACTAAACCACTCTTTCATATAAAAGAACTTAATCCTTCTGAAAAATAAATGATGTGTTGTTAGTAAAGAAATCACTGATGGAAGATATAAGATTTGACTCGAGAATAGTGTCAATGTATTTTCTTGCATGTAGTGTCCCATCGTTAACATGAAGACACTGATATCGTCTGCTGACATGCATAACCAAATCATAACACTAACTGAGTTCTTCGCATTTACCTAAATGCAGTCAGGATGTAGCTCTTCATTTATTCTACGTCTTACACACTTTTGCCCATCACTACCGAATTAATAACTGTTATCGCTCCACATAACTTGTGAGCACTGATCGTTTGTCTAATTTCCTTTGTTCCTGTAATCTTTCTATGCACAGTTGTAAATTGAGATAAGGCTTTTTGCGAATAATTCTACCTCTTAGTTCAACATCAAATAATCTTCTCCTGATTGTTCTGAAACTGACTGAAACGCCAACATCATTCAGTTGACTTCTGATGACATTCTTCTATCTTGGAGACATAGTCTTTTCCTTCTCCAGTCTTTAACAGATGTGGTACACCTTTCTCTGTCTTTTCCTGATTTGTATTTTATTGAATCTGTCACCTAATATCATAAACAAAACTTTTGGACTCGAGATGTAGTCACTGAACCACCTATATGTCTTGCAATTACAGCTTAGGAAAAACCACATTCTTGTAACACAAAAATTTTTGTTCTCTTTCTAAAAGCCCAATATATTCTTTTATTTGATGTCATTGCTGCTTGACTAAAATTCGAACTATTTACAAAAATTCCTACTAAATGTTAAAAAAAGTTTAACAAAAGTTTTTACTTGTAATTTGGTTACATAAAAAATAGTCTTCCTTCTATAGAACAAAGCACAATAATAATTCGTCTCAACTTTAAACATGTGTCAGCTTCTGTTGGCAGCATTAATATTTGATTGGTTCCCAGAACAAGAACAGTGATTAGTCAGGAAAGTTAGAAACTACAATACATTTTATTATTATGTTTCTTTTTCAAATTAAATTCAGTATAGCTTTCTATGCATTGCAAATATGTGAATGTTGCTTTTTGTATTGAAACTAGATTTAAATTATCTTTAAATTGATATGTAAAAGTTTACATTTTGTGAAATGTGACGTTTTACGTAAGCAAAGAAAGTTAGAAAACATAAATATTTTCAAAAGTGTCCACAATTTCGGCCTCCGCTGTATTTTCATTTATCAGTCACTGGTGACTGACTGATTTTGTACTTTTTGTTCAAGCTACTTTAGTTACGGTTGGCTTATAATTTTCGTTCAGACTGCGTTAGTCATTGTTAACGTACGATTATACACTTAAAAATTACATTCTATGTTTAAATCTAGATATCATTAACTAATGCATGTAAATGCATACTATTTTATTGAAATTTTACATAGATCTCTGGTTGTCTGCATATCAACGGCATTGGATATGGTAGACTAGACCGAAAAGATGCTAAAATAGTTTTGAAGCTTAATATATGTCCATACAGCCCTAAGAATTGTTTCCCAACCGCAATTTAAAAATTATTCTAATAATATGTTAGTGCAATTTAGAAATAACGTGCAATTTAGATAGTATTATAAGAACTGCCACATATTATCCTTAATTGCAAAGAAATTCAGAAATATATCTTTCACTATCTTCCCAATTTTTTCTTCTTTTTGAAGGCTTTTAAATGATGATAATACGATTATAGATGCTGTTAAAAATAGAAAATTTGAAATATAACATTTAAAGTACAAAATTGTGTTTTTACTTACAGTTGGAATTAAACGGCATTTTTCAATAATTTTTTCCAGTATATGCCAGCGAGTGCCTCACTGTGTTAGTGAGTACTAAACTAAAACAGTAAATTTTACTAAAATATTCACTTGTTATTTCTTTTACCACTAAATCAGCAAGGCCTGACTAAGGCAGGGGCATACGGGGCAGTTGCTCCCGGGCCTCTACATAAATGGGGGCCCCGAAATTTAATAGAAATTATATTTTATTCCTTCTTTAATGAATGCTCTTCATTACTAAAGTAGTGGAGCAGAGGGGGCCCCAACTAGGCTAAGTCGGGTCCTGTAAATTAGTCTCGGCATTTTGAGTAATTGTTAGAACTTGTGTCATGCCTTAAGGAAGAGGATTAAAAATCTAATTGTTATGAATCGCAGTGTTAAAGTGTTAATTTACACCACTGGTTAGAGGCATGAGCTTCAAGGCAAGTTTAATTCTGCTGATTCGCATTGGCTAAATCTGTCATTACACCCAGTTGGCAAAAGTACGAAATACCTCCAATGGATTTGAGTGTAACAAGCTTACTTATAATCTATCTTCAGTTAAATTTTCCACCCTTCTGTTCTGTAGCCGATATTGTTGCACATCTTTCCTTTCTAAAAGTTACTTCCACCCTTTTAAGTTTCAGTTAATTAATAGATAAATAGAAAATCAATTATGCGCTTCAACTTACAAAATTATTGAATTTTTGACGGAATAAAATTAAAATATATATTGACGGAATAAAATAGATATATATTGATCAACAGCATGATCATTTTAACCAAATAACCCTTTCTAAAGCATTCTTCATGAAAGACTCTAGACCAAATATTATTGCAATCTACATTGAGATCTAGATTACAATTCTAAAATTCACTATATACAGCTTTGCAATTCTAACAATTTCTTAGTTATTTTATACTGCATTTAAAATCAGTGAAGCAATGAACATCACTGATTACAATATGGGATAACATGTACTAATATGGGATAACATGATAACAATATGGGATAACATGCACTAATAACAATATACCATAGCCTGTTATTAGCTGCTCTCTCAAAAGCAGTCATAAAAACTAAATCCATTAGTATGTAAACGTAAATATTCCTTTAAAAAAAACTACGATTTAAGTAAACTATTGAATTGTTGAAAAAAACTTAAAGAATATTTTTTCAATCTTCGTTGTGGAAATTAGAACTTTCGAGTAATGAAACATATTAATTAATATAAATAATCTTCCTGAGCTGAATGAAAAAACAGAATTCTTCTATAAAGAAAGGGAAAAAATAATTTTATTTGCAAAAAAATGTGTAAATATAAAGTATAAATATAAAGTTATACTGAATAACCGTAATGTGAAATATTAACACTGATATCGTTTAATTATGGTTTTGAATGAAAAATAAACAAGAAAAACAAAAAGAACAAGTAATATGGACAGCAATTTTAAAGCAATTCGCACTTAGATTAACAAAGGAAAATTTTATTTCTGTTACTTTATATTAAATAATTACAATTGTTGTTGTTCTCGTATTCCGCTTTATAACGGAAGTAGGGTTGCAATAGCTTCTGAGGACATGGAACCCCATGCACCCGAGAGCAGAAAACTCACTTCTAGCTCTCACACGTCACAAACCCTTTTTACGAGGCGGATTTCCTTCATGCATTTCATTCATTCATCCACAGTTCATAGTTTAGATCTGGTATAGAGAACGATCACCTCTGACCCAGTAACCCCAGGGGTATTACTCTCGATATGGAGGAATTAGTGACCATGGCAGATTTAACGTCCACCACACAAACACGGAGAATCTTCGGCTGATGGATTCAAACTCGCAGCCGAAGGGATGGGAATCCAACGCCCTATCAACCAGACTATCCTGGCCTAATACAATTACTGTAAATAATTGATCAAAAGATTATACTAGCGTTGACTTTTCAGCACTAATTGAAGCAACGCAAAATGTGTGAATTTTTTGCAGAAGTAGGGGTAATGCAAAGATTAGAAATCGTTAATTTTCTTTATTCTATATTATTTTCATTCGAAAGTATTTCAAAATGAATCCAACAAATTGATTAATTAACAATATTTAATTTTGAATGCATAAAAAATTAAGAAAATAAACAGAATCGTTTGAAAAATAATCGGCCGAAAACATGTTAAGCCTAACTCATTAGAGTTGTGGAAAAAACAAACTTAATTCATTACTTATTTGGCGGGGCGGAAATGAAGATTTTTGGCAGGAAAGTTAGTTTTTAATTAATTAATAAAAAATCAATGAATTAATATTTGAAAAAACTGTATTAAAATCAAATATCATACACTACAAGTTTTAAAAAATTTACTTGAACTTGATTGGATGAATAAAAAGTATTTTATTAACGACTGAAAATTTGAACAATGTATATAAATATATATAGGGAGAGTGTGAGCTAATAGTAGGAATTGAATAATGTTACTGAATCTGAATTAAATACAACCTCTTAAACCTGTGGAACCCTCGGTACTTTATCTATGTCAATAGTTCTCAAAACTATATATAGACAGACATTTTGATAAAAATTGATGCTTTTTAAAGTCGCTTTTGAAATTTTCAAATAATTACATTTCAGAAATATAAAAAAATAAACAGTTTTGCACAATTTATTTCATTCTGTTCACTATATAACTAAGTTTTTCAACTATAGAAGAAGAGTGAATCTGGAAACGAAAAAAAAAAAATTAATGCATGGATGAGTATATAATAAAAAAGTTTTATACCCATAAAATTATTCCCCTTAAATTTTAGCTAATTGGAAAGTCTCAAAAATTAATAATTTTTATTATTTTCGTATCTAAATAAAGAAAATACAGTACTTTTTTATCTTATTATTTTTTAATTTCATTCATTTATTCAGTTCCTACTTTAGCTCATACTCTTCCTATATATATATAGAGAGAGAGAGAGAGAGAGAGATCTTGTTCAAATTTTCAGTCGTAAATAAAATACTTTGTATTCCTCCACTCATCTTCAAGTAGTTTTTTTTTTTACATTGTAGTGGATGACATTTGATATCAATACAGTTTTTTCAAATATTAATTCATTAACTTTTTATTAATTTATTAAAAACTAACTTTCACGCAGAAAATCTTCATTTCCCCACCACCAAATAAGCACGATCGTTTCTCCCCCCCCCCCCCCCAAGTGAATGAGGTTAAGCTTAACATGTTTTCGGCCGATTATTTTTCAAACGATTCTGTTTATTTTCTTAATGTTTGATGCATTTAAAATTGAACATTGTTAATTAATCGATTTTTCGGATTCATTTTGCAGTATTTTCGAATTAAAATAATACAGAATAAAGAAAATTAAAAATTTCTAATCTGTATTACATTACTCCAACTGGTTTAGAAAATTCACGCATTTTGATTTGCCTCAATTGGGGATAAATTCTTAATTGGCGTTGAAAATTGGACGCTAGTATAATTTTTGGATCAATTATGTATAGTAATTGTAATTATTAAGCCAGGATAGCCTGGTTGGTGGGGCGTTGGATTCCCATCCCTTGGGCTACGAGTTCAAACCCTCCAGCCGAAGACTCTACATGTGTATGTGCGTATATGAGACTTTACATCTGTGGTGATCACAAAGCCCTCCATGTCGAGAGTGATACCACTGGGGTACTGGGTCAGAGCTGATCGTTCTCTTATCCTGATCTGTGTATGAATGAAGGAAATGTATGAATAAAGACCTCCTCGCTTAAAAAAGGGTTTGTGACGCGTGTGAGCTAGAAGTCAGACTTCTGCCTTTGGGTTCTCAGAGGTTGATACCCTCAGAAGCTACTGTATCCCTCCTTTCGTTGTAAAACGGAACACGAGAGAAACAATTGCAATTATTTAATAAAAAGTAACTAAAATAAAAAAAATTCTTTGTTAACCTAATTAGGAATTGATTTTAAAAAATTATTTTTATATTACTTGTTTATTTATTTGTAACTGCTCTCATGAAAGAATATATGGAGGAATAAAATATCAAATTCAAATATTTTACAGTAAGGCAGGACTGAAACACAAAGTGAATTTTTAGATTTGAACTTTCAAATATAGGATGATGTAGAACTTAAAGACCGTGATAAATTTGGCAAGCATATATTTGGATCTGAAGTCATCCTTGTCTCGTTGAAATATGTTCTATGATGTAGTGCCAGGTTTGAAAAGAAATTACTTTCTCAATCATTTTGACACAAAGGCGTTCTTTTACAAATTGGCGAAACCTGTTATGATACTCCTACTATTGGAAGGAAAAATTCCATACTTCTGACGAAATACTCTTTGAATAATCTTAACCAACCTAATTATATAATATGGAACATTCTCTGTAGTTATCTCATCACTTTGATGTTAACATAAATGTCAGGTTATCGTATTTCTAATGAGTGTGCTCCTACGTATCTCTGGCAAACAAATGGAACTGCAGAATGTCTGTGTTACAATAATATGTTGATCATTTATATATAATTGTGATGAAGATATTTTGAAGTTCATTTATTTGGTGCGAAGATACAGACTTTCAGATTTGATACATTCTTTTGGAACTACTCTGTACTTTTCACATGTATGATTATGAATGATAGAAAACGCTTTCAGAGTTAATTATTTAGATAATGGCACAAAAGTTATAATGATGCACGAAGAAGCTTTATTTTTTACTTAAAAACAGTAGTTATTTCCTCAGTTTTAACTAATAGGATATGGTATACAGAGCAAAAGGTCCATGAAAGATGTTCAAGACACAAATTGCTTTTAGAAGTTTTTGAAGGGTAACTATGAGCATTAATGCATATACCAAAAAATATTATTTGAATTAAATAATAAATATCCTCTTTCCCTGAATTAAAAAATGATTTTAAAAGTTAGTTATTGCGTTAAAGATTTTTTATTAAATGAAAAGTCATAATAAATCATATAAATTATAGTAACTAAACGGGAAATGGTTTTAAATGGTTTCTTTTTAGTAAAGGATGGCCTTTATCTGATTTATCTATTTAATCCTAATTCTTCGATATCAATTAAAATTTAGTTAGGGAAAACTTTTGCTTTACTATCTGCTCTATGTTTAAAAACACTGATTATATCTTGTTGTCTGAAGGAATATTCAATGTATGAAAATCGCGCAAAATTTATTACTTTTAAGAATAAGGAAAGGGAAAATTCCTGTTTTCAGAAAATAGAATCTTTTTGAAATTATTTTATCCTCAAATACTTACCGAAGAGTTTACAAAAAAAAGTCTATAAATGCCTGATTACTATTTAAAGAAAACGTTTATGCTATTAAGTAATTTTTTAAGCCAATTATGCTAGGAGGGCAAAAAAATTCTACACCAGTTCGACCATCGACATTTATTAAGCCACTGATTACGATGGGGGCTGAAAATTATTTTATGAACGTGGCATCATTGAACCTCGCTTCATTACTATCCATGTGTAGGCCCAGAATCTCTAAACCACGACTTTTTGAATGATTTCTTTTCTAGCCTGAAAAAGATCTTGCGATTCCAGACATATATGTATGGAGAGAAATATTTAATATGTGAATGAAGAATGCTGCTACGTTAAAGCATAATGCTGTATAATTGTTTCACGCAAAATATAGTGAACATATTTACATCAAGGTAATTAATAATATATTTATTATTGTTTTTGAAGAACCTGGCAGTTTTGTTAACTTAACGTCCCATTTTGAAACTGAGACCAAAACAATTAGAGACATGTTTGCTAGCTATTAATAGTGATCTGAGCACGGAGATAGATGGTGAGCCAGGTTTTCCATTCTCTACATCAAACTGTGCTGACAGATTTAATTGTACCATGGACATATATATAGCGAATTTTCTGAAGACCAGTTTTTTTTAGCTTTTGACTTTTCGTCCTGTCTTGAAAAATATATTTTATATTTAAAACAAATATCCCAGACTGCTTCTTTTTTTATTTGTGTTTAAAGAGTTGCAAAATAATAAGGAGACTTCAAAATAATAAAAAAAGTTTAATAAAAAAATTAACTTCCAAAAAATTATCTTACTTAATATTTACTGTACACAAAATATGGCTCCACTATTTCTGTGAATAAAGGCATTATAATTTTTATTAAGAAAAATTTCTTTAAATATTGTAAAACTCAGTCATGATTAACTCGTGATATGCTTTATATCAGTGGTAAAGCAATCTCACATCTTAGATTAGTCGGAATAATACTGGACTTTAAATGTTTGTTCTGACTTTGCACATTTCTCCTTTAATATTTGATCTTAGCTGGAAATTCAGAAAATATGTTCACCATACTTAAACCTGCGAGTATCAGACACTGAAACCAAGACTTATACTAGAAATTTATTAATGTATGTGATATAATAATCTTGTGAATCTGTTCACTAACTAAGAAACTACAGGTATTTGGGAAATTTTGTTATCAGGAGGATTATTACAAAAGTAAATAAAAATAACACGAATTAACAAGTATACAATTAAAAATTCGATTTCTTCCCTTGATTTTTTTTACCTTTCTAAGATTTGTATATGCTTGGGAAACTGATTTAATATATATGATATACAGAAATCATACGATTAAAAATATTTTTATTGAATATGCATTAAGTACATGCCATTAGATGATTACAAAAGTAAGTACATTTTGTGAACACAAAAAATTCAATATTTTTAATTTCAATATTGATATATGAATTGGAAAAAAAATTCTAAATTAGCAGTTTGATACAATCGCAGATATTTTAGAAATTTGTGATTTGTGTTGATTCCTGGTTGTAAAAATGATGCATTTGATTACCAAATAAATATAATCCATTACTTTACTTCTTCAGGGAAAGGTCCTGCCATAACAGTCTTTGCAAAAGCTGCAAGAAAAAAAATACTGATTAATATTATTTGCATTTTATACTTAGCATTGATATAAAATATGAATTAATATAATGTAATATATATTTATAAAAATTGTTTTGCTAGCTCTGTATAGAATGCTTTGTGTGCAGATTGAAAAATTGGACAATGCAGTTTTAAGGACAATTATATTAATTTTCTGGTTAGCATAATTTAATTCATTAAGGTGAACTTATAGTTTTAAAGTTGCATTAACTTTTTCAGGTACAAAAAAATTTCTGAAATTATTTTTATTTCAGAAATTAAGTATTTCAAGAACTGACAATTTACTGAAATTAAAAGACAATGACACAAAAAAAGTTTAATTAAGAATACTAATAGAGAAAGTCCGTTAAAAATATGTAGATATAAATAGGTTTTATGGAAATAAAATTACTACAATTTTTTTTCTTTTATTTCCCTAAAATCGCACCCTTCCTTTACATTCAACATGACGTAAAAAATATCAACAACATTTTTAGTTTTATTATTATAAATTGGATTCAATCTTATTTTCTAATAAAATTAATAGTTTATTAATTATTAAAATTAATAATTAATGATATTATTTATCATTAAAATTAGTTCTAATTTTAAATTTATTTTCAAATTTTTGAATTCTTGATAAAATTCTAACTTAATTGGGATTCTAAGCGGATAAAGTTAAATATTAAAGGATCAGAAATATGAAAAAAAAAGTTTTCAATCTTTTATAAGAAATAGATATTTTATAAAATTTCAATTTGCATTAAGGTGTACAAACTATAAGAATATGACATTATAAATTATATTGTGGATTACTGGTCTTATAAGTTAAGAAAGAATGTAATATAACTTAACTTTACTATCATCATCAATTTTAAGAAGTAACTGCTTTGTAATATATCATGGAAATTTAATTATGCAATAGTTTTCATTTACATATTTAAAAAATACATGGTATTACGACTTCATTAATGAAATGTATGAAGTCATTCGTAAAAATGATTTTAAAATTAGTCACTATGTTGCAGTTGAAATAATTAATGTCTTGCAATTTTTACATAGAATCAAGATAGTTAAATATTATTTTAAAAAAGCAATTATTTATTGCTATTTTAAAAAATAAAATTCAATCAATTTATTTAATATTGACAAAAGTACCTTCAATAATTGTTAAATAATTTAAAACCCTTTGAACACATGGTTTTTTAGTGTACAACAATTAATGAGCTTTATTTAATTACTTTAATATCATAATGATATTTTGTATAAGCAGCTAGAAAAATTGGCTTTGAAAATATCCTTCCAATTTTGAATTGTGTTTCATCCAATTTAAAAATCTATGACATCATGTGTAAAAACAAAGATAAAGTATTTAAGGTGCAAAATAAAGCCTGAAATCTGTTTCATGAAGTTATCAAAAGTGTAAAAATTATTTAAATTCCCCCATATAAACTACTAAATAACAATATAGGATAACATATACTAATAACAATATAACATAGCATGTTATTAGCTGTTATATGAAAAGCAGCCATAAAAACTAAATTCATTAGTATGCAAATGCAAATGTCCCTTCTTATAAAAAAAAAGAATTACAATTTAAGTAAACTATTGAATTGTTGAAAAAAAATTTAAAAATAATTTTTCAATCATCGTTGTGGAAATTAGAACTTTCGAGTAATGAAACATATTAATTAAAATAAATCATTCCTTAGCTGAATGAAAAAACGGAATTCTTCTGTCGATCAGCTAATGAATTTCGAAGTGATTCGATTACTTCTTTAATTAGATAAAAGATTCAAACTCATTTTATGAGCAAGTATTTGAATTTTTTATCAGATTGAAGAAGTCATGTAATCACTTCGATATTTAATCTTATTATATTTAATATAAACAAAGCTGCTGTATATTGCGAAAGGCTGAAGATAACGTATAAATAATATGCTATCGTTTAAAAAATGTTAATGACTTTTTTATGTCTTCTTTCTTGGAAGAGAGTAGATTGATAAACAATCATTTGAAGAACTTGTTCAAAACTGGATACTGTAAGACTATTAGAGATGCTTATCTTATCTAAATACGGTAAGTGCAATTAGTTAATTATTATCAAATATTTCATTTTATTGTTTTTTTTTCTAGCTTTAAAAAAATCTTATGCCATAAAAATGCTTCCCGAGAATTATCGAATCAACATTATAAATTTTAAATAGATTCTGTCTCCGAAGTATAACTTCAAATTTAAGATTAACCATTCAAGCGAGGATGTAGCACAACAAAAAGATTTCTTTTTTTCTATCGTCGATCAGCTAATGAACATAAACACGAGCTAAACTTCATCGTTGTGATTATTACTATATTTAGTACTTCCTTTTCCTAGGAGAGTATATAGCTTTAAATATTTTTTTTTATTCACATTCATGTATTCTTGAGTATACATCGCCTCCCCTCCTAAATTTTGCTTAATCTATTAATCGAAAAACTTTTTATTCAATAAATTATTGATAATTTAATTCAATGGAAATTCAACGGCAATATTTACATAATTTTTAAATTCCCGCTCTCCTCTGACTTTTTTTTTCTGACAGAATTTGTAGTTCTGTTCTTTGTATTTATGGAAATCATTATTTACCTAATTTTCTGTCTCTAATATAGACAAAGAGAATGCTTCGAGTCTTATTTTAACAGACAAATTTTTAGCAATCATTCTGCAATTTAAATTTATTTAAACACGACTATTTTAAACTGCATCAGTGATGTGAATTCAACAATAAAGTTTTTGTTGTTGTTGTTGTTCAATAAAGAATGTTTCTGAGAATAGATTTATATATTCCTCAACAAAAAAAGATAGCTTCTCAGCTAGATAAATGTATTGCTATTAAATTATGTTTGAAGAATTAAATGTTTCAGATATACTAATTATTATCGATTCATTGCATTCATCAGACTTATTATTTTTGAAATCTCACAACTACATATCATTGCGAAATTTCTTTGACTAACAGCTTAAACATTGCTATGATCTTAAAAGACGACAGATGACTACTAAACTTTTGAACTTAAGAAATTTATTTTACGCATAACTTGACATTACTTAATATGCAAGCAACTATTTAGCCTTGGAAGAGCCAGTGAAGCGGAAAAGGTTTAAAGAAATTTTTTCTTGAAGAAGGCACAATTTTTTTTATAAGAAAAAGGTTTGCTACTATCCAATTGGGAACGAGAAAAAAAGAAGAAAAACAGCGTCTGAAACCTTTTTGTCATTATTTTTTTATACTTCTTACCCTCTGAAACAGATTTAAATTTCCAATGCGCCACATCAGCCGTATGCATTGTCCCTTTTCATAAATTCTCCTTTAAAAATTTTATTTTTCCGCATGCATGGGTTGTCTTCTTGTCTGTGTTTACATAGCATCACACTATCCCCCTGGATTATCACCTTTTTTCTAAATATCCGGTTGTCGGCAAGGGAGGGTAAATTAGTTTCAGATGACGCCTGAGTTCCGAAGTAAGCTGCTTTGTTATTGCAGCTGTGCGAAGATCTTAAAAATTGCAAAAATATGGCAGCGATTGCATAAATAGTTTATATTATTTAAGTTACAATATACTGAAAAGTAAATACTTTCTAAAAATTCACATCTTTCATTTTTTTTTGAAGTTCTTATATATTCTATTCTTTATTATATATTATTCTACATTATATTATTAACTCTAAGAATCTATCGGCTGTTTCGATTTCCGGAAATATTATGAAAAACAAAATCTTGTTTCATGAAACCTCAAAATTGTTGTATATTCGTTTCAGAACAAATCAATTTCATCTATTCAATTAATTTATCCAATTCAATTAATTTCCTTTTCAAATCAAACCCATTTAGGAACTAAATAATTATAAATATTTACTCATATTTTTTTATATAAAAACACATACTTTTTTTTTACTGTAAAAGAATATGATAAAAAACTTATTATTCAAGTGTGCAAAAAATTTTTTTGAAACATGTCATATATTCATTTAAAGATTTAAAACTTGTTTTCTTACATAATTTAAAATAACATTTTTCATGTTTGACGAGTAAATGAGCCACTGGATTTAATTTGTTTTTGTTTTTTTTTTTTGGCTGAAAATGAATTCTTTAACTTAAAGCAGTATAAAATGATGCTGTTTTATAATTTATCCTCAGGAAAAGGTATTTTTATTATTTAAAAAAAACTTAAGGACATCCTACGACATACGCGTAATTTCACTGTAAACTATTTTTCTTAAGTTCTTTCCTTGATTTATTTCTATTTATACAGTGAAAGCGTTTAATCAAATTACTTACATAGCTTTCTTTAATATAAACAGATCAACCTGAGCAAGTTAATTTTTAATATTTCATATTTGAATATCAATTACAAAAAAAAAATGCTCCTTTCAAGCAGTTTTTTTTTTTTACAAAGCTATACATTTAAATTTTGATATAATTTATAATTTCAATTCAAAATTTTAAGTGCTCTAAAATTGTATATGTTATAATTTTTTAAAAAATATTGGAATTAGAAAAATAATATTGAATATTGATTATTTGTAATAAAAAAAACCTTCGTTACAGTTATCATCCAATTCAATAAACAGAATATAACAAATACACCAAATTTTTTAAATTATACTGACTGATAAATCGTCAATAAATTCATCAAAAAGGGTTCTGTAACTGCGTGCTATTTTTTCATTTATAACTAATTATACTAATTGTGTAACATGACAACAGGCAAATTTTGGAAGTTTTATCGCCTGATATATTAATTTTATGAAAAATATGCAAATATAAGTTTGTTTTACTTTAATAATAAATCACTCCATTTGTTGCTCCCTACTGATATGGTTAAAAAACCTAGTTTTGTTCCAAAGTAATTATCTCTGTGTATTAAAATAAATTTGCTATTGAAACTATATACACAGAGCCGAATTCAATTCTATAGAGTCCGAAAGCAATACAAGTTTCAAGGTCTTCTTTCCCCTCCACAATTTTCAAAATCAAATATTTTTTTATTGATTTCCATTTAATCATTTTATCATCCTCTAGAAACAGTTATTCTTTTTACTGTGTTTATGTGTGTACTTGTGTTTAATAATATAACATTTGATTGCGATCCACCATCATAAAGATTGCTTTCCAGCATCTCACGCGCAAAAAAGATTTAATATAAAGAAATTTCTAGCAAAATGGTAAAAAATTCAGGGTTTTTTTAAAAGATCTAAAAATTATAGAATAAAATCTAATCCCTTCCTAATATGAGAGGAAGAAGAAGAACTGACCTGCAATCATGAAATAAGACTTGAAGAATCATAAGAATAATATTTTAAAATTTAATTGATGTTTGAATTTAATTTGCATAAGTTCGAATACATGGCCTTTGTAAAGCAAAATGAAAAGTACAAAATTAAACATCTTCGAAACACTGCAAAAAACTCAAGATCTTGGGGGAACAAAAACTTTGTTGTCCCACTAGGCAGTTGTTTCATTTGCTTATTTGATTATCCATCTCAATATAATTTACGAAAAGATTTTAAAAAAATTGATCAGAACGTATTGCTTTACGTATTTTTCATTGGCCAGAACTTTTGATTTATCAATGAGAAATAATTATCAGCTTGATTCCAAATGTTGAGCTTTTGTTGCTTAGAGTATATAACTACCAAAATAATAATAATGATAAATCTGAGTTGCTGTCTACTGCTTTCTTCTCTTTCCGGAAAAATTTGCAGACGATTAATGAGAAATTCTAAAACTGAACCAATAATTACGAGAATTGCCTTATGAAATTATTTTTAGCTTATTATTTAAGTGATATCATTTCGAAATTTAATTATTTTTGAGAAACTTTCAAACTAAATTAAAGGTCTCTTTCAGCATTGTAGCAATTGTAAAATAATAAACTAAAAGTTTTGGAATAAGGTCCTCGTTAATAATCCATTCCAAAGAAAGATATGAATCGCAATGAGCATCAACTTTCGTCTAGCCGAAAATATCGTGCTCTTTTACTCTATGAATCAACTCAATGTTTTTCTCTTTCACAATTTTTTTTAAAGAAAAGAACGTCTGTGAAAATAAGTTTTTCTTGTTATGCACAATCCATTTCCAAATGTCCGAAAACCAAGAGGAAACATAGCTCATCGCCTTTTTTTTTAACCATGTTCTCTCATCCCTCCTACGAAGAGAGATCACGATTCCTTCCCCTTAACATGCCTACTTTGTACATCTTCCAATGCATAAATAACCGAGCCACTCAAAAATGGGGTAAAAGTTAAAAAAGTTAATAAATTTTTCTCGCCTGTTTTCTGTCAACGGCAGTCTTCGGAATCGGGAAGTGTTTTCTGCTGATTCATCTTCAACTCCCCCGCTTCGATTAAAATAGCGTCTGAAGCAAGTAAAATGTTGCATACTTAAAATGCAGAGATGGTTTGTGAAGAAATGCTCCTTCCGCTCAGATATTTTTAGTAGGGGTAGCCTTTATCCCAAACCCCTCAAAGATTAAAAGTTTGGATGCCTTCCAAAAATATTAAACTCCGAAAGGTCGCGTCTTTCGATCACTGAACATGTTTCGTAAAACGTCCAAGCGACTTTGGATCTTGATTTTCCCTATCGTCATCTGAAAGAATGTTTCATGGAATTCTACCTGTTTTGGTCTTTATTTTTGAATTACACTGATTTAAAATACGAGTATCAAAAAACAATAAAAAATAATTGGATGTGGACTTATGAAATTAACTCAACATTGCCCTACTGGTGGTATTACTCCCCTTTCTTGAAAGCTATATATCTGCTTCATACAAAGAAATAAAAGGCTCTGAATTTATTAACGTAAATAATAGGATGACGATTTATTAGCTACTTAATCTACATTCAAAAGACCCTTATAATAACGAAAGTTTTAAAACTACTTTTTGATGCTTTATAGGAAATTTTCTCTTTTAATCATATCACAAATACTATACCAAATGTTCAAAATATGAAAGGATAGATTTTATTGTGTTATTCACTATATAGAAGGTTTCTATGAGTCACATATTTTATAAATCAAAAGTATATCTTGGGAGATTTGTAAGGGTCTTTCATCTTCCCTGCAGTTAATGCAATTCATTAATGTAAGCTCATTAATTTCGGCCAGGTGAGATTAAGCGATTACTAGCATATAACAATTTTACATTTATGAAAATGATATTTCCTCTACTTTTCTAAATAAAGTCATCTCGTCTACAGTATTGAAAGAGATGTTTCAGGCTTGCTTCAATTTAATTTTCTTTTTAATAAAATAGTTTCAGTAATTTTTAATGAATTAATTTATAAATAAGTTATTTTTTATAACTGATTTTTAATTATGCATTGTCTATTACATATTTTCTCATGCTATTTACATCATTAAATAAAATACATTGAAGGCAAATCCAATAACTTAGATGAAAAATAGAACCATCAAAATTTAGCCATTATTAACATTTGAAATTTAGATAAGATGAGTCATTTGATTATAGTTAAATTATTCAAATGAAACATCGATACCAATCAAGTGACCTTTGAATGACCGACGATTTGAATATGAATGAGACTGCTAATTTTGCCAGATTAATCAAAAATCGAGTTAAATAAAATGTGTGCCTTGAAAATTATATTTGGTAAACAAAATGATGAAGGAAAAATTTTGTTGATAAATAAATGGAAGGTAATTTAAACAAATGTATATCATCTTTTTCAGAAACTGTAAAATAACGATAATGAAGCAACAAAAAATTATAACGGTGCATAATTATTTCATGAAATCGGTGATTTTTCTTTATATTTCATTCTCTCTGTGCTACTTAGAACAATGATTTTGAGCACCTTTTTAAATATATTTAAACGAGCAAATTTAATAATGTTTTTCTGTAATAATATAAATGAAACAATATATATATAATATCAAAAGCTCAATATATACTCGTAATTCATATTTATTATCTGAGGAAGCAACAGAATTTAGAAATAGAGGAATTTTTCAATGCTATGAATGCACCGTGAAAACTTACGCTCATATTTAATGAATCCATCATCATCTTCTGTTCCGCCGCATGATCTCAAGATGTCTTCACATTCAGCATCATTTAAACGTTCACCTACAAAAATAAATAAATAAATAAAAGGTCATGATAAAATTAAAATAATAACAAATAATTGCTTTATATATGTGCTAAAAATTACAATGATTCTAGAAGATTTTTAAGGAATTTTTATGGTTTATTTTGAGTATTCATATAACGACCATTCATTTTTGAAAATAGTTCAGAATAGTTTTGAAAATAGAATTTAGCGATTCATTCACGTTTACGAAAAATTCTGCTCAACGAACCACGTTGAATATTTCATAGCTGTATAGCATATACAATTACGGTAATTCAATTCGTAATATAGGACCAATTATAGAAATTTCTCGGATACTAATAAATTAAAAATAAGGCAGTAAAATGTGAAAAAAAAATAATTAAAAATTGAATTGTAATTTGCTTTTTCGTTATTGGATATTTATTGGCATACAGACATTTATTTTCATTCTCGTTGTACACATACGACACTATTTTTTTTTTTCTTTTTTAATGTGGATGTAAGACGACAAAGTAATATCCGAATACTCAGCTAGCAGGAAATTACTTCAGCAATTTCCTCAATTGATAACAGTAGCTGAAGTAAAACGCACATCATTAACTAAATGAATTCAAATGCAAGCATATGTAGGAAAGCGTTTTGTTCAACATGAACAGAAGAGATTGAAAAATATCACTCAGAAAAATGATTCTACAAAATTATTCAATATTATTCGAAACATAAGGAAGGCAATATTCTCAGAGAAAAGATAAACGAAAATTTGATATAATGATGCCTAAATAACTGGATATCTTATTAGCTCAAATCAAAATATTACTGTATCTAAACAGCATTTTGAATAGCCCATGTAAAAGTGGCATTACAAATCATTTTTCATCCAAGGTATAAGGTTTTCTCCTTAAACTATGCCTGCGCAATTAACCTGCAAACATATTTAAGTATATATATATATATATCATGTGGATGTAAGACGACAAAGTAATATCCGAATACTCAG
>JAOUZG010043946.1:271413-376698 GCA_026289955.1 Argiope argentata | reverse complement strand
TATATATATATATATAACTTTCGAAAAAAAATGGAGAACAGCATGGAAAATAAAATACAATTTTATAGAAATTTTATAATTTTTAACTTAAAAAGCATTCTTTTTTTTTTCATTTAAATTTTAAGTGTTCATATTTTTCTATTTTATCTTTTATAAACCCTTATTTTGCGGAAGATGAGTTGACTGATTAGCAATGAAATAATTAAAGTATGAAACAATATTAACCATTTTTTTAAATAATAATTTAGCAGCAGCTCTTATTTAAATACTTCCCATTAATTTTAATTAAAGAATTTAATCATGTAGTAAAAAATAAAAAAAACTTTAATTTTTTTAATTTATTTTTTTCGAAAACACACACACACACACACACACAAAAAAAAAAGCAGGATATCAAAAAGCGTTTATTACATGTCTTTCAGCTAATCATCGATGGAGCATTTGTAGGAAAACCTTGGCCAGAAACCTATGATCTCCATTTTCTAAAAGTTTCTTCTTCAAAAACATAATAAGAGTAATTTAAACTGCATAATAAGCTTTGTTAGTAATATTTATAAAGGACAAGATTTAGTTTGAATTGTTGAAAACTTATGAGATAGAGAGAAAAAAAAAGAGAAGAAACAGACAAAGACGAAAGATTTGTAAATTAATGTTAACATATCTGTAAGTGAAGGTAGACAATTTCAAAGTCGGGTGGGTTCGAAGGCATTCAGGTTTTCGTCTTTCAACTAGTAGAGGAATATATAATTTTATATGTAGAGGAAGATTTTTCAAAACGGGTTACAACACAAGTAGAAGTAAAATAAATTTCATTAATAATTCAATTCAGGGCACATTAATCATGTTTCATTTTTTTCCTTTCTTTATTTTTTATAATTATAGTTATCTTAAGCAAGCAAGCAAAAAACGTTATATATATATATATATATATATATATATATATATATATATATATATACACTAACTTTATACACTTACGTTTAAAAAATCAAGTTTTGTAAGACAAGCGATATTTTCCAGGATTTTAGTTCCATAAATAAAATTGAATGGAAGTAAACTTATGAAAATATGTGTTTATATAATTATACCCTTGTGTGCTGGAAAGTCACCTCGGAAACGAAGATGAAAAGCCGCCGTGTAAGTAAACATGACCTCGGCTCTTAAATAGTACAATAATGATATTCTGGGCAGTTAACGACTTCCCAACTGATGTCGGTATATTCTACCTTGTGAATAATGCATGTACGAAAAGCTTGTAATAATTTGCATGGTACTCAGTACTCGTGCTGTTAACCACGGTTTGGTAATGTAGTTTTCCCGCCTTTCTAGGACTGGACAGAATCTCTTTTATCGCATATAACATGCGTTTAAATGAGTCATTTTGATTATCATTTGTTTGAATACATGATATTATTTACATGAAATGCTCACAATCCAGATTAAAATCCCCGTAGATTTATTATGTAGTGAATAGACTAACTATTATCGACAAGATATTATGTTTTTATAAAATTTTAAAATTAAGAAACTGATTAAAGAAATAAAAAAAAATCCCTGGCAACATTATACTACTTATATACAGATTAAATTTTAGCTATACAGAGAATGTTCTTATAAAATTTTCATACTGTTCTTTGTAACTTCATTATTATCTAAGAAACACTGTTATACATAAATCCGTATGGTTAGTAAATAAGCCAGTTTACGAAATAATATCTATGTAGTAAGGGAATAGCTAAGTTTTCATGCACACAAAATGGATGATAAGAAAGTAAAATTGTTATTAATAAAAAGATTTATTAGTCGAGGAAAAATTTATTACGAAATTTTACTATTGTCCTAGGGGGTACATATATAGCAGAATTATAAGTAAAAAATGTTCTAATTTTGACACTCAGGAAAGTTAAGTTAAAATAGTATTTCTAAGAAAGAGCTCCATCCGAAGTCTTTTTTCCAATATAATATCAACTTTAAATTTAATTATGGATTATCTTCAAAAATAGGATAGACAAATAATATATAGATACCTTGGAATACCAGGAAAATATTAATTTTAAATTGTGTCTGTTTTATTAATTTATTTATTCCTTTCTTTTAATTTTCACACTTTTAGAGAATTTCTAAAATTATGAAAATGCAGTCGGATATTTTTCCTGCATTCAGGGTGATAAATAAAGTACTAATAAAAGTGCTTAAGAAAATTTCGTCTTCTGTGGAAGCTTGCTCCGAAAGTCAAAAACCTATTAATGTCCCTCATAAATATAGGATTAAATTTTGGAATATGAATTAAATACCTTACCAAAACTTCGTATCTTCAAAATACCAAGCTTTACATTGAAAGTAACGCTAGAGGAATGTGTATCCTGGATTTAATATGAAAAATATCTATTAAAATTTCTACTTAATTTAAAAGCAAAATATAGCATGAGACTATAGTTTGATTCTACATCTTTAAGTTAAAAAATTAATATTTCATTGATAATCAACGACAAAACAAAAATGAATTTAGTAGTCTTTTCACTTTAAAGCGGGAAAACCCAAAATGAAAGATTATAGTAAATTTCCTGATAACTACCGAAATTTCAGATAAAAAGAAATATTCTTTGAATATTTAGTATTCATGCCGTATAAGGTACTTTATTATTCCTCTTGATAAAAGTGTATTACTGTTTAAACCATAGATTTCTCGTTACAATGGAAGAAATCTATTTTAAACTTATTTGAAGTTAACTTATTTGTTATTTAAAGCAATTTATTCTATAAACATTTTAAACATTCTTTTCAACTAAATTGATATAATCATAAAGCATATTCAGATAATAATCAATTTAGTCTGATAAGCATATTCAGACTAAATTGATATAAGCATAAATTAAGCTATGTCAAAGAAGTACTATGTGTGAATATCATAAATTGTGTTAAACTTAATTTGAATTTTGAAAAAAAGAAAAGGAAAACAGAACTTATTTGCTTTATGAGAAGATGAAAGAAGGTTACATCAAGATTTAAAAGAGTTTCAACCACCTCTGTTTTTTTTTTTTAAGTTAAATCATTCTGATAACTTGTATTCATATTTTAAAAAAAATCTTTTCACCATTCAAAATATGTCTCTGCGAGCAGTTAATAAGGAAAAAAAAATTACAATTCGAAAAATGCTACACTTTTTCCTTCTGTAATAATTGCTTAATTTTTCTTTGCTACTGAAAAAAACAGTTTTTATCATTTAAAGTTTAACTTTGCAATAAAAACTTCCAAAGAAACTATCCATTTGCTTCAAATTGTATTTAAAAAATTTCGAAGGTTTAAAAATTATAACGCTTAAATTAATGAACAACTCATGAAACGGAAAATAATTTAATCAAAATCATCGAACTATTAGATAATAATATTAATAATCGAAATTAATTCTTGGAGCGACCGAATTTTCTTACATTACAAATCATAAAATTTTCTCACTTTTATTTCATATTTTACAGGTATCCAAAACAATAAATTTTAAAATAATGTGTATTACTAACTTTGTTGTGTTATTATTTTTCCCGAAAAATTATTATTTTTAATATATTTAAAGCAAAGTTGTAGAATCGCAATAAACTAGCAGATTAATCTGAACTAATATTAAATCTAATTAATAATTTCTTCTTAATTATTAATTAAAAGAAACCAGCTAAATTAATGCATATAACGCTTAATTTAAAAATAACTACAACATTTGATAAAGTTCAAATATTGTTTAATCCTTTCAGGAGATCAAGAGCAAATATTAGAAATTGCATTTTCAAAATGGTTAACAATTTTTAAATGTTGGTCTATGAATTTCAAAACCCTACAGAATATGAAACTAAGTTCAAAGGAAAATATCAGGATCTAAAAATAAATTAAAAATTTCGATTCCAAGTAGAAAATTTTAATTAATAAGCAAATGTTTTTTGGTAAATTTTAATAAAGCCAAACAAGAAATTAAAATTAAATAAAAGATCAAAGTTTCCAATTTTTATTTTTAAAAATATATTCCCAACTAATTAAAACCTTTTTATAATTTTCTGACATATATATATTAAATATTTATTTAGCTTAGAACGTTCTATGTGTACTTTTTTAAGTGTCATTTTTTGAAATAGCTTTTGACCGAAAAAATCATAAAACTAATTAGTTTAATTTATTTCTTAGTATTGAAACATTATATTTTATTTTGATTCATAATTTTTTGTCAAGTATTTTTGAACTATGTAATTTTTTCTAAAATGAAAATTTTGAGTGAACAACGGGGACTTAAAAAAAATCGAAACTTGTCAAATCATTTTTCCTTGCTGTTTTAAGCAAGGAAAATATTTTTCGAACATTATCATGCAGAGTTAAGCAGAAGTAAATATGAACTTACCATGGCACTCAAAAAATATCCTTTCTTGCGGTCTATGCACAAAAATTTTAAATGACGGGGAAACCGCTCCAAAAATTTCGAATTATATAGTATTTCAGTCGGTTTACTAAAGAGGGCGCAACAGTGGCGTAAATTAACAAAAAAATAAATAAACTTCACTTTTTGTTGATTGTGTCTCCATTAAAATAAATAATTTTATTAAAAAATTTAAAACTCATAATTTCAAAGAATTACCCTTTTTTGAATCATATTAGAAATAATCTGCGGTACATCTATGACGCACATTTTTAGGGTTTCGTTTTTATCACTCAATTGCGGTTTTGGCGTATTTAACAAATTTTCATATTATTCTATTTAAGAAATCATTAATTTTTTTACATTACTGATAAACCCACAAAAAAGATTAAATTAATACAACCTACAACCAATAGATTGTATTTTCAATATGAATGAATTAATTTCATTACATATTTTTTTTTAAGACATTGGCGTCCAGTTAGCTTCTATGGTAACCCGGCTGGCGGAAAATGGAGTTCATGCCGTATTAGAGAACGTAGTACACCGGATGGATGGATAGATATGTTGTCAGCTAGTATTATAAACATTAATGACTGACTTTCGAAATTTAGTCTTAATGAGATGACAAAGCTGCTTTGCTAGTGTATTTAATTGTCAAAGTCTTCCTCGATCTTATTATATCGTTTTATGTACTGTACCTATTATTTTGCATGAAGAACAAGAGTTTATCGAAATATCACTGCAAACTTAAATGTTTGCAAATTAACAAAATAGCAAATTAAACTAATTTGAATCACGAAAAATGGCAGAAGTGACCCATTCAGGTAAATATATGCTTAAAAAGAAATTCAGATGCATATTTAATATGTTTAGATATATGATCGATGCATTGTCACACGAATCGGAAATTGTTTAGTAATGTTAACCTTTTAATAATTAATTTTAATCGTTTTTTCTAATATTAAAAACGTGCGGCAATAAAAAACTTAGTATTAATATTTGGTTGTTTAAAAAAAGTTACGATGTATGCCTTTAAAATCACATTATTTTTATGATATACTGTATCATAAAAAGTATTTTATTTTTGTAAAAGAATGTATGAAATGTTTTCGAACGTCCAAACTTATGGAAAGAAAAAAAATCTATGTACACATAATAAGTTATTTGGGAAATGATTATAAACGGTGTTCAGCCTAATTTCTAAAAAAAAAAAAAGTTGTTATTGGTAGGAATAATTTATTATTTTATGCATATTGCACTTGCTCTGTTTTTTAAATAAAGTTTAAATATAATTTAAAACTGCTTATACTATAAAAATTAACAATAAATAAAAGAAAATCGTTTTTTTTAAATCAATATTCTTGAATTTTACTGTATAGGAAACTTTCTTTGAAAATGTTATTGATTCTTAGATTAAAATCCATTGACATGATTTTTATTTTACTTGGAATAGTTTTCAGAGTAGGTCTTTTTTTGTTTGATTATATAAATGGATTTTTGGTTTTTGAAAAAATTAAAAGGTTTGTATATAGTAGAACATTATATTTTATTCTCAAAATAACCATGTACATTTTTAGTGTTGAATTTAAAACTATTTAGCTCTTTTTATGAAAGTTTATTATTAAATTTTAGATCACATTTATTTAAATTGTATTTGGATTACTGTCTATCAGGTTGTCTTTTGATGTTTTTAAACATTTCAATTTTATGGTATATTTTTCTTATGGCTTATAATTATAAAGATCTGTGAATTTTTTTTTAATATTGGCAAACATCTATATAACTGATACAATTTTTTTCTTCAAATATTTTTTAAATATTAAATGTTTATATTTAGATCTTATTCTCTAAAGTGTAAATATGCAGTTTTGATTTCAGTTTTTCTTATATTGCTTTGGAAAATTTTAAGAATGTAATGGAAATGTTTGCAATACAGATATATTTAAGCAAGAAATTTGTAATATCCCAATTTATCCATTTTAATTTGCTTAAACATTTTGAGAGGCAGAAGAATAAGTGTTATTTTCTTTTTCCGTTATTTGAACTTTTAGTACAGTAATATTGTTAAAGGAACATGGTTCTCTCTATCTCTTCTATCAGAACATTTAACCAGATAAACAATCAGAGAGGTCCTGTATGTATTATAGTTTTCAGTTAGAGAAAAAAAATATTAGGAGTAGTTTTTTGTTCATTGTCAAGTAATTCATGCTATCTCTGTTATTTAAATTTATTCATACAATTACGTTATACAGACTAGAATAAAAAATGTTTCCATTTATTACTGTGATATTGCTTTTATATTAATATATAATGTGCATTAAATAGTGGGATAGAATTATTTTTTTTCAAGTAACTTCGTGTAATCTTTTTTCATCTTATAGTTTCAAAGCATTGCAAGACTAGATTTAAAAGCATAACATAGTATTATTAACTTCTCTATTTGAAGTTTTTTGTGGGTTTTAGTATTTCATATATGTCTAGAAAAAATATAACTTAATTTATTCATTATTTTTACATTCACAGTGGTTTTCTCATCTGATGGACAGTGGAGGAACAGACCACCCAGTAAAATACCATCTTTGTGGAAGTCTTACTGTAAGGATATTTTTTTATTTATAAAAATTATTGTTTGCAGCAAGCAGTTTATCATATTTAATGAATCTTTCATGCATTTTTGATTCAATCATGTTATAGTTAGCTTTGAATTTTGATAATCTTGGACTTTTACTGCTTTTTTTTAGTAAATGATGCGAGAAGTTTGCATTTTTTTAATGAGTTAAAGGAAAACTACTATTAGTCAAGTTACTGTGAAGTTTTAAACACATAAATAAAGCTCTAGTTTGAGTAGAAAATTGTCTTTAAAAATGTATTAATCATAAAGATCTCGTATGAATAATTTGGGCCATTTTAAACATTTTTGCACATGAAAGAACATGTTGGGTGATAATAAATTGAATAAATAGTGACCCTATTTTCAAGTAAAAAAAAAATGTTGCGAGTCTGAAACTGGAAATTATAACAGAAATGTTTGGTATGAGAATGGTAGTGACAAAAAGTAAGTTTACCTATTTAAAATAACATTTTATCAATTTACAATCAGATTTTTTTTTTTGGTAATCTATTCTTTTTGTCTAAAAATATTAAAAATTCTAAAAAAGTATCATTCAAATTTTTTTTTTATTTTCGTTTTCTAGACATCTCTTGGGGTTGCAACTTATAATTAGAAAAATCATGATGTAAATATATGTTTTGGATTTGAGTAAAATAATGCGTTTGAGTATTAATTTAATTTTTGTTTGTAAAATTATTGGAATTGAATTTGTATGCCTTGACCATTTTAAAATTTGCTTCTGAATTCAATAGATACCAAATTTAGATTGTGGAATGCTGAATTGAAAATTTAATGATTTCATTATTTTTATGTCTTTTTAAGGTTAAAAAAAGGCATGTAATGTTAGAATCTCTCTGTATTTAAAATTTAATGAAATAGTATTAGTATAGTAAAATGTAATGGACTTATTGCTGTATACTGGTGAATATTCTAACTACATGTAATTGCTAATGTCTTGAACAATTTTCTGAGTCAAGAAAAAAAGTTTCATATAGTTTACTAGTTTGATTTTTTTCCCTTGTGAGATTTTTGTGAATGAAGGTGTAACATATAATTTCTGGGTAAAATTACTAAAAAATTGTTTTCAAATAATATTCAGTTCATTAAAAAAATGTCTGAATTGTATTAATTCTATGTAATTATAAATTATATATTTTATTTAACAGCTAATAAGTTAGTAAAATGTTGAAGAGGCTGCTGACCTTTATTTTACTTGAATTTGTATTTCCATTTCAAATATTCAGAAATATGTTATGATTATTTATGAATATTTTGTTTGTTAACTTGTAAAATAAATAAAAAATTTAAAGTGTTTCCCCCCTTTTTTAAATAGTGTATCAGTTGCAACAAGAAGCGCCAATCCCTAAAAGAATTCTTTGCAATCGAGAAGTATGTTTTGATTTATTTTGCCTGTATTTAAAATTCATATGATTTATTTATTATAAATTTTTATATATATTTTTTTTCCTTTAAAAAGATTCCTGGGAGACCAGCTCATTATGGAAGAGAGTAAGTAAATTAAATATTATCTTTGATCGAATATTTTTAAAAAAAGTTTAACTTTATATACTATTAATTGAATAAATAATGAATGTCTAATTTGATTTAGACTTCAATTTAATCTTTTTTTTGAATTAAAAATATTTTACTATTTTATATTCTTTTCAATTTCTTAAAATTTATTTCAAAAGAGCAAAATAGTTCTGATAACAAAATAGATTGATTGTTTTGTCCCTTTTGCAATTTGCATATTTTGTTTTGGAATTTCGTAAATTAGACACATTTTTAAAATCCATAATTTTTAGTTGATCTATTGATCCTATTGTCGAAATAATTTTTCTCTTTGTATAATTAATAATAAGATTCAACAGTAACTTCTGAGTCACATCTACATTACAAAATTTTGTTGAATATTTTTTAAAAATATTTCTGTGTTTACTAGAAATTTTTAATTTGCATATTTTTTTACAATGAATTCTAAAACCCTCCGCATTTTTGCACTTGCATTAGGATGGGTTTAATCTGTCAAAATAAAGATGAGAGGAAAGATGAAAGGAGGAGGTGTTTACATTTAACGATAAAATAAATTTGGATTACTCAAGGAATAAATTAAAATAATTTAATCTGAATTGTCACAATAATCACATATTGTAAAAAAAAGTGAAAAAAAAGTATCTAATAGGGCAAAGAATGATGAAAATAATTCTTCCACATTTCTTGCCTTAATGAGATAGAATCATCGAAAAATGGTTATCTCAAAATACTGAAACAAAAAGCATGCTTTGATTTAGAGTTATTCAATATTTAATTGTACAGATATACTTTTAAAAATTAGCCGATGAATAAAATAATTTTGTAGCTCAGAGTAGCTGTTTTTTTTTAATAAAAAGAATGAATTTTGGTATAGATTTATTGATGAAGGCTTAAGTAAAAGCTATTTATAAATATATGTATGTATATGCATATATATGATCTGCAGTAATTTCAAATGAGCTATGCTCTTAAATGATTTCTTAATCATTCAAACTTTGCCTTTGATGTATCTTTAATTTCAGGTTGTACAGGTCTTCAATTTTTCCTTAGTATCAAAATGCTGAGGTTTGATATTTTTTAAAACTATATAAAATCAAAATTCTTTTCTATACTTGCTCTTTCATTCTTTTTACTGATCAACTCAGTTCACCTCTTTTCTCGTGCCAGGTATTGAAACAAAAGCTAAAGCTGAAAGAATATTTAAAAATTAATGACTGCTTCTTCATGTTTTACAAAAGAACCAACAGGATTATTATCTGTGTGGTGAAATCCTCCTTAGAATGCCAAATCTATTGATCAATTTCACCTACAAATTTTTCTGAAATATTTGATCTTTCATCTGAAATTTCAAATTGTTTTCAGTTTTTTTGCAAGCTCTATAATTAAATTTCTATGATTATACTTCATATCATTTCTGTTATTCTCCATCATATAAAGGAAAGTCTATTCCCATGATTAAAATGTGTGTATTATTAAGTTCAATGAAAGTTTAATTAATATAGCCAAAAAATATAAAGTTTATTCTGCTTGTAAAGAGAAATAGTTTCTTCAATCTTCTTCAGAATCTGATGTATCCTATGTTTATACTCTTTGTTTCTGGATTTGAAAACCCTCCTCCTTTTTGTGTATGCATTAGGATGTGTTTATTAATTCAAAATAGGGGTGAAAGAAAAGAATAACAATAATATAAACTCAGATTATTTTTTTATGGTGAAACATTTATTTCTCATGGATTTGTTTTTTTAATAATTTGAGATTAATAACAGTAGATCATCAGTTAAATTTATAATATTATACAAAATATTTTTTCATGCCAATCCTGAAAGCCCCCCCCCCCCGTTTGAACTTGCCATCTAAGCAATCAGTATACAGTTTTGATTTGAAATAAAATGATATGGTAAGAAAAGACGCAACACTCATATAAATGTGGGGGGCAATGAAAAATACCTAATGGAGCTGAAATCAAGGTCAAAGAATTCTGGAAGTGCACCTGTCCTTTCATATCTCACCCCTTAGCAAAGTAGAATCATCAAAAAGTTGTAGTCTTGGGATACTGAATTGAACAGTAGATATCCTAAAAATATAACATTTCCTGCAAACACACACACACACACATTTTTATGTTGCCATAAAAATTACAAAATAATAATAATTAAGATTTAAGGAGGAGGGGGATTTTCCAGATTTTAAAATTTAAGATAATTTATTTTTGAAAAATTGTTTTTTGTTTTGCTTGTTTATATGTTAACTTATTTCTTAGTATATTTAAAATGTTTAGTATTCTTCTGTAAGTTTTTCTTAAGTTTTAATTCTTGTTTGTGGCTTTAAGATGTAGCAAAAGTTTTGAAATTGGTAAAGATCAAAATAAATCTGATACTGATAACAATAGATCTGTTAATGTAATCCCCTCTAACTTTCATAGCCTTTCTCTTAGATTAATAGCCTATGACCCAGATAATGATATGAATATTAATTATTGGTTAAAATATTTTAATTATAAATGTCGAATATACAATTCTTGATGACAATTGTAAAATGTTATACATCTATAACCTCTTAAAAAAGAATTACTGAATATGTTGATAACTATGAAAAAATGAAAAAAAAAATCAAAGTCTCTACAGGGTTTATTACTGAAAAATAGCTTCATTCATTAGCTTAAGTGATTTTACTCTTGAAATTTTAAATGATGCTAGTTAATGAATATTTTCATGCTAAATTTAATCTATGATCTGATAATCTCTCCAAGATTTATCAACATTCATGTTATTGAAAAATTAACAGATAGCTTTCATACTAATCTCTGGTAAGTTCTTTCTATAAATCTTCCTAAAACCCCATATATATTGGTTGATAACTGCTATTAAGATTCAAAGATATAATATCAATATTGAAAATTGTGGCCCTAGCAAATTTCAAAGTTATTTTCAAACACAGAAATAAAAATAAATAAATGAATGACATTGGCAAGCACATGATCTATATTAATAAAAATGCAACTCGAAACGCGTTGCTAAGCGCAAAACTGGAGAACGGCTTGACCGATTCGGCTAATTTTTTAAAAAATATTTTCGTTAAGACACGAGGAGGGTTCTTATGGAGAGAAAAAATTAAAAAACTGCGTGGAAAATAGTTAAAACGACACTTTTATTACTTTCTCGCCAAAAATTTTCATTCCCTTCACCCACACCAACTGAGTAAGATAGCAGGAAGTAATAAATTATGATTTGTTTATAAAGAAATAGGGGAAGTCAGTTGGATTTCATTTATAGATAACGGGATGTTTTAAAAAGAAAGAAAATAGTTGCTTTTATTATTAGTCTGTATGGATATTTAATTTATGCCTGCTCAAAATAAAGTCTGGGCAGGGAAGGAAAAAAAAAAAATGAAAAGAAGGGCGTGTGTGTGTCACCATTATTTCGTCTGTGAGCGGCATTTTCCAAGCTGTTTTTAAACTTTCGCATCTCTTGAAAACCAACTGTGTCTTTATTTGTTTAGTGTGTTTACATTTATGAAAATTTGAATCTCATTATTCTATAAAAACGTAGAATTTTAGACCTTTCCCTCCACCATTTAAGTAAATTTTCAATTCCGGGACAATCATTGCACGGATAGAAAGAGAAAGATGAGTAGTACAATGAACAGAACATCTGAAGAAAATAATGCTATAAATGAATTATATGATTATCAAAATTTGTTTGGTTTAAAAATATTTTGGTGCAAAACCTGTTATGAGACACAGCTACATAAAATATTATATGAAAATTTTAGCCAGCATTAATACTGGCGAACCGACTGGTCGCCAAAGGTGGCTAGTTTCAAATAAAAATTTAAATCAGTTCCTCTTGACAAAATTTCAAGCCTTCTTTTTTCAAAATCATCTTGGCATTTTGGAAGCCAACGATAGATTCTTTACATTTAAGTTATTATTGAGGAACATGAATTGTTGATAATAGAAACAGTCAAAATTAGAATTTGAAATCGCTTTTTATCCTCTAAATTCTAAGATACTGCAGTTATTGAAAAACTTTAAATACAAAAATTGTTAGTTTCAATGAGATGCTAATTTGACTAGTGTGATTTATTTTTCTCTCTTCAATATTAAGAAAATTATAGCAAAATGAAAATTTCCACCCCCTTTGAGCTAGATGAAGCATTTATGAACTTGTATGGAATTTTTACATGCCTAACAACATATTTTAGGTAAGTTATAATCCAAACAAATTACTCTAGTTATTCTGTTTGAAAGATGAACATAGATAAAGACTTATATATATACACACACACATAATTATACTTGTATAAACTTTTGAACGAAGGGTAGTTTTGGGTTTTATGAACCTTATTCAGTAAGAACTGAAGATATTTTCCCCAAGTTTTTTCATGAGAGCCATCGCAGTAGGTAGTCTTCTAGTAGGAATCTACCGAAAACTAATATACACTTTCAAATTAATTGACATTTGCTCTCTGTGGACTTTGTGAAAACCTAGCAATGGAAAACACTTATCTAATAATAGGTGTTCTTAAAAAACCTGCCCTTTTAGGCTACCTACTGTATCACTAAACCCTCCTGACTCTTATTGACTTAATTTTGACCTTTCAGAGGAGGAAACTAAAGATGGATAATTATTAAAAGTATCTAGATATTATAAAAAATAATGGATTTACAAAAAACAATAGACTTCCATAACAAAAATTGAAGAAAAAAAAGTTATTCTCTTCATTGACGGGGTATCTAGCTGACCGGGAAAACCTGGAATCGTTAGGGAACTCCGGGAAATCGGGGAGAATAAGTGAGAGGAAAGCCAGGGAACTTTTTTCTAAAACTGGAAATCATTTTATAAATTGGTAATTTTTGTCGAATATTAATATGATGGAATTTGTTCTTTAGTAGAATGTAACACCGTTGTCGGCTAATGAAAATCAATTATTTACTGATAGTCTAAAACACACTATAGAAAAGATTTATGGCCATATCTAATTTATCGCATATATGTATAAATTAATAATTTTTATCTGCTTTTTACAGAATTGTCAAGTTATCGGCATAATTAGCGAAAGAGGTTTTGCGTGCGTTGGGAAAAGGCACTCTAACTAAAACTCAGTCCTTGTCACCGTTATGATTTTAAGCTTTAATGGTTCTCTTATTTAAAAAGATATATAGTGAGCCACCCCACCCACCGCTTTTATTCCTTCGAACATCAGATCGATACTACCTCATGTTGGGAAAGTAGGAATTTTGTTTAGTAAAGTTCAAAACTATTTAAACTTAGTGTAAAATATTGACATTATAGTTCCGAAACAATTGATTTTAATTAAATAAATATTTTACAATAATTTTTTCGTGTGTGTGTGTGTGAAATTCTCCTTACATTCAACAAAATGCTCTATAATGTTGAAATATTAAACATGAGAAATTAATTTATATTATAGGTAAACATTCCTCATATAATTTTAAGTGAAGGGTAAAATTTTTTAATACATTTTGATTTTTATAGAACTTGCGCTTTTTTTGTGTGTGTGTGTGTGTGTGTGTGTGTGTGTGTGTGCATAAGCATTCAAGCGATTTTTTATAATGATAGTTGCTAAGCTTAACAATTTTAAGAAGTTGGTGAGCTAAAATTCAATGCTATTTTGATTTCATTGGAGAATTTTTCTTATTTTCATGTAGAGATTTCATTTTATATTTGTAAATGAACTTTTTTCTGTTAGTAAAATTATTGTTCAATTCTGATTTACATTTTGGTGAAAAGTATGGATAAGGGAGAAGCCACTGGAAGGAAACAAATCATTTCATTCTTAAGCTCTGTGAATGTACTTATATTTTTGTACTGCATTTTTGATTAGAAAACTTGACAAAGAGTTCCGAGATATTGCTAATTGGCTAAAAGTCGGTATAGTTGACCATGTATCCTCCAGTGTTGATTAATGTTTTAGCGAAAAAAAAAGTAAGGGGAGAGGGGGGAAAAGGTTTTACATAACTGAAACTTACATGCAATACAATAAGTTTTTTTTCTGGCAAGAAATTTTATTTTGAATTGATTTTAGTTAAAAAAAAGTAAGAAAAGTTTTTCAAATGCAATTAAGAACATATTACGCAGTAACTTCAGAAAATAAAATAAAGCACCACCGTTCTTAGACTATTAAATGCCTCTGAAGTCAGGAAAATTTCTTTAAAAACCTAGAAACGTCAGGGAAATTCAAACAGAAAAATGATGGCCTCCTAGAATCAGGAAAAGTTTAATTTTGGCAATCTTGTTCTTCACAAAGAATTTGATTATTATTCTAATACAAGAAAATTAAACTTCCATTTTTTCCTATATGAAATGAAACTTTATTCTGAAGTAATTTATAAAATTAATAAACAAAATTCTTTGGCATAACAACTTATCCAAATAGTTTGTTTCTAAATTAATATGCTTCCGTTTTCCAGAAAAACTGAAATTTATTCATGAATAATGTAAGAAATCTGTGAAAACAAGTGTATAAAATAATTAATAAAATATGAATTTTTCTTATATTTTCCTTTTTTAAGAATCAGCTCGTTCAAAATCGAATCGTGGCTAATTCTGCTTACTTAATGTATTCTTTGTCATTGTACAAAGAAAAGAGTGAGAAATAATAATGAATGACAATTAGCAACAACAACAACAAAAGATGTATAGCTTTATTACTATTTTTATGCAGTACACTAATGGGATTTGCCTCATACATTATCTCTTTTCGAGAATGCAAGGAACAAAACACAACGTCCATGTCTTTTTTGCCCAGTTCCTCATGGACTCGCCTTATTTTGATGGCCATGGCTTTGAGACATTTAGGGTGTCTCAATGGCAAGTTACCCAAGGATCATTCCTCGCTTTCATTTTCTCCACTTCTGCATTTTCTGCTATTTTTTATTTCCATTCCTCGACGGCATGTGAGGGAAATCACCATGAAAAGCCGCCGTTACTCTGTCTGCTTCGTGCTCTTCATGGACAACTAGAAATTCCACTTGCTTGCCGTGCATGTGACAATCCATTAGATGGGGTAGTGTACTGTTAGTCTCGGGTGCATCAGTGTGACTGATAGTTTTTTCATCTGAATGACAATGGTGAGGGGGACTTAGTAAAAGTTTTTAACTTCCTGGGCTTGATGTAAAGGATGGTCAGAGTTTCCGAAAGTGGCTCTTAGCGTATAAGCTTTATTATTATTGGGGCGCTCAGAATCAGTGGCAGCCTTCCTTTGTTGGGCTCGGTGGTCGGTATTGCTATCGAAATCCGAATTCAGTTGGTCTTGCCTTGCTCCTCTTACTAACACAAATGTCTCTATAGGTATCAGATTCTTCATTATGCATACTACTAATACATTTCATGATTCATTATTTTTGGTTCACAAATATATCATATCAATAGCTAGCAGGGTAAAAATATTTTTTAAAAAACAACAAAAACTGCTTTTTGAAGATTTGCTAATTGAAACAGCAAATCATTCCTAAACTAAAAATTAACCCAGTTGAGTTAATTTTTAGTTTACTAATAAGTTTTACCTCATCAATTGTGTCTAATAAATCTTACCTCATCAATCGTATTATGTTTCCCATGATGTTATTTTGAATCAAACCCTGAAATCTATTCCTGAATTTGAAAGGGTTGCTGAGCTGATTAAGTGTAAATGTATTATGCAATTTTTGAATAAGCACTGAATGAATAATATTGTACCCAAGATGCTTAAAATGTGTTTTCTGCATTTAAAAAAGTGCGCAAAATGATCTGTAACGCCCCTTTTAAGAACCTAGGGGAAGTTATGTATGCCTGTAATAAAGTGATTATATTGAATTTTTGGCAGATTACATCGCTCCTCAGAACGAAATAAAGTAATTGCAAAGTATAACTAAAAAATGGCTATCGATCAAAAAGTCCATTTTACGCGTTGGATAAATATTAGGCAAAATGGTCTTATAATATCTATTCATCATGTCGCTTTGATTTTTTACTTCCCAGAAGCACCTAAATTTATTCGAGCTGGTTATATACGCTGCAATGTCAGAAAATATATGTCGAATCCTGTTAGTTGCTATAAGTGTCGACGATTAGAGCACTCCCATTCTAATTGTAGTGCACCAACATATGCTAGATGTACTTATATTAGTCATGAAATAAATTCTTGTGGTTCTAACACTCCTAAATGCATGAGCTTCTCTGGACCTCATCCTATCAATGAAAGAAATTGCCCAAATTTGAACTCTGAAAAAGAAATTTTATTTGTTAACAAATATATATTTTCCAGAGGCATGGAAAATTGTTACAAGCCATGCACCAAAAGAAGGGGTTTCATATGCTTTAATTCTTAAAAATCCCTCGCAGGTGATGACAATTGAATGAGATCTAAAATAACTCTCAGTACCTTCTAAAATTATTTACGTTAGATTATCTCCAAAAATAACTTCAGAATCCCCTAAAAATCATGTAGAAAGTTCTAGTTCCAAAACAAAGAAGTCTACTGAACCTTTTAAATCGCAAAAATCATCAATTACAATTTGTATTCCTTCAACATCGAATGAAACTCCGAAACAATTTCACAAATTATCCGAAAAAGACAAAATTTAGCTTCTAAAAAAGAACAATAGAGAGAAAAAAAGTATCTGTTACTTTCTCAGGCCACCGCACTTTAACTAAAGGGGATTTTCTTAAACAAAAATTAATAACAGCGACGAGAGAGAGAGTTAATGGACACTGCTAAAATCAAAATATATAACACATTACATAAGAATCTGATCACACACAGGCTCAGGAGTTGTTATACTTGTTTCATATAGCATCTTTCCATGTTCCTTATACAAATTTATAAGCTGTGGTTGTGAGAGTCTCCAAACAATAGCCAATTAATATGCTTAGTTTATAACTATCTTCCACTGTTGGCATTTCTCGAAGAGAGCTTGCATAGCTGATTAAGCTCTCTTGGGGACCTATGGTACTAAAATTTTTGGAGGAATCACACACATAAACATAAATTTTGACCGTTAAGATATTGATTGAAATATATTTTTGTTACGTTGTTTTTTCGTTTTATTTATTCTATTCATCTGAATTTTTGTACATTTGTAATTATTTTGGTTGTAATTTTGGCATAAAGAATATTTAAGTCATGACGAATAGCCATTTAAGCTTTAAAATTATTCAGATGTATTTGTTAAATTGCTCTTTCGCCGCGGAATCGTATTACAGAAGCCCAGCATTTATTCAAAAATTGCTAAGAGTGGAAATTGTAATAATTTCAAAATAGCTACTCTCCTTAAATAATTTCCTAATCGCCGGAACTCTGTAATCTTAACTTCTTAACTTAGCGGGAAATTTATTTTCTCACGGATTCAAAATGCTTAGCATTGCAAATTCCTTCTAAATTTGAGTAAGATTCAAATCTTTCTCACACACAGGGCCCAACTTAGCACTGTTGGGGCCCATGGCAAAAACTTCTTTGGGGCTCCCTCTGCTTCACTACTTTAGTGATGAACATTCATTAAAGAAGAAAACGTAAAATAAAATTTCTATTCGATTAGGGGCCCTCCAATGATGTGGGGGCCCAGGACAACTGCCCTGTACGCCCCTGCTCACCCTCACTCTTTCATCCTTGTATGAAAAAAACTTGTCAGAATCTAATAATGGGACTGTGCACATGATATAAAAGTGAAGGGGGAAAAAAGGCATTAAAAAATTAATGATTGTTTCAATTGAAGTTTTACAGTATAATTCTAATCCTCTTAACATTTAACTTTAAACTAAATTTTCTGTAGAGAAATATCTCTCATTTTTAAGTTATTACATGAACAATATTTAAGCATGGGATGTAATTTTTCTTCTAGATTTCATGGTAAAATTTCTAGAGAAGAAGCTGAACGATTATTAGTTGAAGATGGATGTTATCTAGTTCGAGAAAGTCAGCGAGCGGTTGGTCAATACACATTAAGCATGAAGTATGATATACTCTTTGTTACTTGTATATATATATTTAATAGTGGAAGCTCTGTGTTAAACATTATTATTGAATAAAGTTATTTTTACTTAGTTTTTATTTATTATAGTCTTGGCAAATTTTAAAATATAAGCCTTGTCGTTGTTTGTTTGCTGTCGAAATTCAAAACTGTAATTTTCATGTATTTTCTCCCCCCGTAGTGTTATGAATTTAGCGGTTCTTTTCCTTGTCACGTATAGATAATTTTATCTTAATTTATTGTTTTTATTGATCTAGTTAACAAGAAGTATTCTTTTTTCATCTATGAATAATAATAGTTTCATTTAACATTTCTTCTTCATCTGGGAATCGTGATTTCAATACTTCAATTTAAAGTAAACTTTTTCATTTTTCTTTTTACAACTGAAAAAAAAAAACTTTTTACAATTGGAAAAAAAAATGTTGAGGAAAATATTCTTAGTACATTATAATTTGTGAATATGAATTGGTGATAGTTAATGAAAATGTTAAAAAGTTGCATGAGATGACATGAAAAAAGACATTAATACCTTAAACGAATTATATATTTGAATATTTTGTTAGTAAGCACTAGGCAAAATTAAGATTAACTAAAACTTGAAGTAACTTCTTCCTATGCACATAATGCAGTAGCATAAGTAATATAGTCCATATATAAACTGATCATGGTTATTCCATTACATGTTATATAATACTTTAATGTTTCATGTAATACTTTGATGTGAATATGGTTGATTCATATAAGATTGATGTCTATAGAAAAATATGAATTGATTATTTTAGAACTTCTTATTCAAAAATAAAAAAATAAAATAAAAAACTACTGAAGATCTTAAAAATGTGTATATTAGGTTATAAGTGAAGCTAAAATCCTTTGTGCTTCATTATGAAATCCTTGCTCATTACAATAACTAATTTTGTTTCTGTCAGGATTTGTTTTAGTTTTTACTGTAAGTAGTAGAATTCTTTTAAGAATCCAGTGGAATTTAAATTTGTCTTTGCATGCACAATTGTGTTTATGTAAATGAAAAAATAACCTTTGATTAAATTGTTGCTCTGAAGTTTCCTTAAAAGTTAATTTCATGATGTTCAGGACTGATGCTAATGCTATATTCTGCAGCTAAATTTATTATTTTTAAATGAATGGATGTTTCTAATATTATTACTTTTTGACTTATTAGCTAATTTGAATATAAAAATTTTGTTCTGATGTTCTCAAAAAAGCACTATCTTTAACCCCACCACAACAAAGGTTCGATTCATTAATAATTAAGGGACACTCTATACAATCGCAATATAAATTTATAGCTAAATATATTTTTTTTTTCTTTTGAAAAGCTATAGGGTTTGGATATAGAAATTTAATTTGAAATTTATTGCTATCTTTGCTTACTTTTTCAAGCGACATGATCAAACATGATTTCTTTAATGTTATCTCCTTTAAACTAGGTTAAGTTTTCATAAAATTCTGCAGCAACATTTGAAGTTTCTTTTTTTATTTATTTGGGAACTTTATTAATCTGAGATTTTTACATGATTTTATTATAAGATGAATTTGACTTTAGAACTTTAGGTGAAGATTTTTCTGCGGCTCTAGTGCATGTTTTTTTGTATCCTCTTTAAAAGTACGAATTATTTAAAGGACTTAATCTGTGGATCTTTAACTTCCTTTCTCATTTATGGTGAAGAATTAATAAAACTATATTTGAAACCTTTTTTTCTGCTACTTTTTTCATTAATAATGGAATATAAACGTTTCTTTTGTAATTTTTTTGTTTATGACTTCATGGAATTATGTGAAATTGTATTGCTTTTACTATAGTAAATATTATACAGTATAATTTAAATGAAATATTTCTTCTTTTCAGATTTGCTGGTGTGACTAAAAATTTTAAGTTGTATTATGACAAAAAGCATTATGTTGGAGAAAAGCGATTTGACACCATACAAGATCTTGTAGCAGATGGTCTTATTTCAATGTACCTTGAGGCTCATGCGGGCGATTATATTGCTACAATGTGTATGGAATCCAAATACGAAGATAGCCCATATATGACTTTAAATTCATATAAAAGGAAAATTACGCGCAATCGCTCTAGAAGTAGTATAAAACATGCTAAAGATGAAGTTGCATTAAAAAAGGATATTTCTAAATGTGATACATTCCATGAGTATGATAGACCACCTATTGAAGTAAGTTTTTCTTTTTAAAATTCTTTTCTCAGTTTTAGTCAAGTTCTTGTATTTAAAAGATTTTTTCTTTTTTTAGACATCAACAAATGATGTGTTTCTTCATGAAGATGGGGACGACATAGATGTTCTGCAGTTTGAAAAACCTCATGTATTTAAAGTGAGATATTATAATGAAGCTCTCTAAATAAAGATTATAAAATTCCTTACATTTTTAAGGTTTTATTTTTCCTTAAGTTTTAATATTTTTGCCGATAAAGATTTTAAACTGCTTGTTAGTTTTTATTAATTTACGACCGTCTGGATCATGAAATTGACATGTTACTTACATTGAAAAATTTTTTTAAATGTGCACTTACTTAAAAAATTATAGTTGAAACATCATTTATTATTTTATTAAATTTTTAGTTTCCAACAATTTTCGGACTCCTTGTATTTTTGTGATTTTTTTTCTTGCTAAAATACGTTTGAGAGTCTATGTTATATGGGGATTTTTTTTTTTTTTCATCCTCTTGATGCCTACAATCACCTCTATGAATGTGTCATTTGAATTTGGCATTACTGTGTATATAATATTGAATAAAGATTATATAGATGTTCAAACTGGTCATTTTTCAGCGATGTATACAATTAATGTATTAAAAATTATTTTATGATTGAACTTATTGCTGTGTTTGTACTTTTTTAAGGCTTAGCCTTTATTTTTTAAAAGTTATTGGATGTCTTTTTCATTTATTAATATGACTCTTAGAAATTTATTGTTTTTGAATACAAGTATCCATCAGTAATTCAATATTAAATTTCTTTATATTTCTTATATAATAATTTTGTTTACTTTGCAGACCAACAATTTCATTGGATTACCGTGGTGTGATTTTTGTGGAAATTTTATGTGGGGTTTAATTGCTCAAGGTGTCAAATGTGAAGGTTTGTGCTTCTTAGTTTTTATTATTTTTTAATTGTTAGATATAATGTTAGCTGATTGTTTAATAATTGAAGTTAAGGCCTATCAGTTATTAGTAAAGGTTAGTGACATCTGAGGTCTAGTATATATTCCTCCTTTATTGTATTTATCAAATTATGAAGATGTGTACTTGGATATCAATAATGAAATAAGATGTTTTAGTATGTTATTTGTGAAAAATGCAGTTATTTACATACATTAAAATTTCTAAGGAAATTTATTTTGCTTTATAACAATCAATGATATTGCATTTAACCTGCTCTTTCCATTTATTTTTTATTTTACAACAGTTGTGCATCTTTATAAATCGAAATGAGTGAAGCATATTCAAAAATTAGCTTTGAACTTGAAAAATTAATTAAAACTAACAAATTAAACTGGGCAATTGTTTAATAAAAGTTTTCATATTAAAAAAAAGCATTCTAATTTAACATAAAGTTTTAGTCATTCCCTATTAAATTAATCACAAATTTGCAAAACTGTAAATGTAGTGGTTATGCATTACTCTTTTATTTAGAATGAAATTAGGAAGAATACTTGAAATTTTATTCAGAAATGTTTGATAAAATATATTTTATTTTTAAAATTATTGTAGATAATGTGATTATTTCATTGTATTTAGTTCTGCGAGCCGTTTCTTCTCTGAGGAATACAAAATTATTTAGGTTGTCTTGTAACATTGTAGTTTTCAAAAATGATAAAATGAAATTCAATTTTCTTGAATGTTCACAGCTAATAGTTAAAATGTGAAATTGTTAAAATACAGGAGTAAAATATTTAGCGTCGTGAAAATATCTTGAGCTTATGAAATGATAAAATTTAAAGTTCTTATTTTAATTTTTGTACAAGCATCTTATTTTCAATAAAGTTTTTCCCATCTATTTATTATATGAAATTTGTCCTTGTTTTTGCATATTTTTATCTAAAGAATAATTATTGAATAAAATTTTTCACGTCCTTCAAAACCCCAAATTCTGATTTAAAATAATATAGGTGTACGAGTTGTATTTTTATTTCCTATAACTTAAAATATTGAATTTCATCAACTTGACACAGAATAAGTATAAGCAGATATCCAAAATAATTTTTTATGTTGATATAACAGTTTATATGTTGATCATAACAGTTATAATATGTGATGAAGTAAAAAATATTCTATTTCAGGTAAATTACATAAGTCTCACATAGGCATATTGATAATAATTATGAGAATAACATTTTAAAAAAAACATTTGTCTATGTGGTGAAGAAAATACTGTAGACATTATTTATTACTTTATATGAAAGGTAGTAAGGTAGCTATTTGCTTCCTTAAGCTAGCAGAATGTATAATATACACTTCAGGATTCAAAATTTAAATATTATAAATCATCTTTTTTATGTAATCTAAATCTTTATGTCTTAATGGTAAAAGTGTGACATCTAAAAAAATTAATGACAAATGTTTACATAATATTTAGAAATCTATTAAGGGTGCAAAAAGGAAACTTAGATTTTTTTTTACAAAAAAAAAATAAATAAATCCTTCAAAAATGTTGTCAAAACTTTATTAAAAATTTGCATTTGTCTTTGATATTTAGTGTGGCACAAGTACATTAAAATTTTGTAAACTTCTGTGAAACATAGGAATAGCAAACAAAAAATTATTACCATATTTATGTCAGTTTTATTTTAAATACTTTGCTAATTTGACATCAGAAATGAGTCATGATCTGTCTTTAAAATTGTTATTTATGTAGAATTATTGTATAATTTTCTAAAAGTGAAAAAAAAAGGCAATAAAAAGTGATTTTTACCATATTTTTTGTGCTGATTCATCGGATACTTTTTTTAAATGTCAAATTATGTTAATCATTTTTTTTTTTTTCTGAAATGAATTCAGTTGCCTTGTTTTTATAAAATGGAGCAAAAGTAATAGCAATTCATCTCACTTACCTCAAGCAAGAGATGATCCTCTTCTTTGTCTTTTATTCAAATGATATCATAATACTTTTTGACATTTTATTTGTCTGTATTTAGGAAGCATGAACAGGTTTCAGAGGCTGTACTGAAAAAAAAAAAAAACTTAATATTTTCAATTTTCCTGCATTTGACTGCAACTAAATTTTAATTAAATAAAATCTATGGAATCAAGATCTAAACAGACTTCAAGAAATAATTCAGAATCTTAAAAAGAATAATTTGGACTGAAAAAAAAATGATGCACATGTAAATTTTTTCACAATATTTCCTTTCCAACCAAATTTGCATCTGAAGTGACATTACCTTTCTCAACACCTTGTATCAATTTCACTATACATTTAATGCCTTATTTCTTTATTCTTGTATCAATTTCACTATACATTTAATGCCTTATTTCTTTATGCAACAAAGTAAGCTAGAGAAATAGTAGAAATTTTTACCCGTACCATGTATTCACTCTACTTGACATTATTTTTTCAGCTATGGTTTCTTTTGAAAAGTGCAAAATGTACATGGAGTGTATAAGAATATTGTGTATACTTTAATTTTTAATCTTTGCATTGTTTTAAATGTTCAAGAATGTTAATATTCATAAAATGTTTTAGATTGTGGATTTAATGCTCATAAAAAGTGCTCTGAAAAAGTCCCCAATGACTGCATGCCTGATTTAAAGTATGTAAAAAGGGTGTTTGGTGTTGATCTTATTACTCTTGTTAAAGCGCATAATACCTTAAGGCCGTTTGTTGTGGATCTTTGTATTAAAGAAACTGAAAAAAGAGGTAAGATGCAGCATACTTGAATGTATATTGTTTGCAATAAATTTAATAGTCTGTGTATAAATATGCAAAAAAAAACATTAAACATTAAACATTTACACTAAAAATCAAGTTTGATTATAACAGATTCGATGAAATAAGAAATTGGAAATTACTTTAAATTTATTGATCTTACAATCATATGTTTTATTCTCTAAAAAATACGTACATTTTTCAAACGTTGTATGAGAATTAGTGCGAACCGTTATAAAATTAATACGAGTTATTTTGAAACACATTGTAACATTGATCTGAAGGTAAACATATCAATGCCATTGAAAATAATTTTGCCGTTAGTTAAAACTCATGGTTTTATTCATGGACAAAGCAATTTGTCAACATTCATTGATTATTACATATAGTAGCCAAAATTTCGTAAAAACTTTTTCCATTCATTATTAGAATGAAATTGATTTATATAAATGTAACTTCATAAATGAAATTGAATTTTATCACGAAGCATAGATCATGAATCAGTGTTGTGTGAAAGACTAAAATTTAAATTTATTTTGTATTCACACTGCAATGGCAATCATAAAACGGGTGTAAAATGTAATCCAAATATTTTAATGCGATTCCAGCTGCGAAAAACGTAATATTTACCTTACTTGCTTTATTCCAACATCAATGTATGCTTTTAGGCCGTGATAGCCTGGTTGGTAGGGCTTTGACTTTGCATCCTTTGAGTTCTGAATTCGATCCCCTCTGCACGAAGACTTTCCTGGTGCAGGTATAAATTTGTCATAACCACAAAATCCTCCAAGTTGAGACAATACCACTGAGGGTACTGGATCAGAGATGATCGTTCTCTAATTCAAGTCTAACTTATGATTTGTGAATGAGTAAATGAAGTCAGTCCCATGAAAAGGACTGTTACGCATGAGTAGCTAAGACATATTCTTGGCCGTAGATGGCGCTACTGAAACGAGACGCTTAAAACTCGGCTTAAAATTACTGACTTCCTTAGAGCGCTTGTCTATGACAAGTGCCATAAGCAACAACAACGTGAATGCTTTTCTATATTTCAACAAATCTTTGATTATTCGAGTACTAAAATTTATTCTGAATATTATGGGTCACCTGTTAAATAATAATGATGAATCAACAGAAATTAATTTCAGGTGAAACATTATCAATATATATCGATATAAAAATTTAATGTTGGTTTTTTTCTCTTGCTCATTTAGGTGTGATAAATTAGTAGTAAGTTTGATTAGTAATGATCAGAAATGAATGAAAAAATCCAGAAAACTAATTTTATTACTGGAGTAAAATTCCTGATTTTCTTCATTAAAATGTTGACATTATTTAATATTCTATTTTACTTAACATGGGAATATTTTGTCTTAACCTTTGTTGAGTTTTGTAATTTACAGAAAATATGCTGACTAAATTGCAACATATTTATATCCAAAGAATGCATTTATTTATTTTTTAATTTTTGTTTTGGTTGATGATCTTTTTATTCTATTCTAATATAATCATGAATAATTTGTCTTTAAAATGATAGATAATATATTTAAGTTTCAAGATATTTAACTTAAATTTAAAAAGTTGACTTTTCTGACACTAATTAATTTTATAGTTATATTTCTTGTTAAAGAACTCCTTTTACAAATTGCACTCTTTTCTTTTCCCTGCACTTCTTTTGGGAGTTCTGCATCTTCTTTTCCATTGTACCCTGATTATCCAAATTCAGTTGATGATTGTGAATAATTAAGTTTTTAAAAAGTAATAAAAATTGTACATTATTATCATTCCAATTGCTGAATTTTTAAAAATTGATTTCTAAATCTGTATTTAAACAAAAATGAATTTATAAATGAATGACTGCTTAACTAAATCTAACTTGTTCATTGTTTCTTAATAGAGAAAACTGTATAGAAAATGGAAAAATTAATAATATGATTTGATAGTTAAATACATCTATTCATTAACAAAAATAGTATTCTAAAAATTGTTGAATTAATACAGCCCAAAAGATCTGTTGTCACTTAAGTCATTAAATATGTGTTTCTTTTTTTGATATTGCAGACTGTTCTATTGCTGTTTTTATATGGATAATTTCACTTTTTTTTAAACTTTAGGGCTTGATGTTGAAGGTCTATATAGAGTATCGGGCTTTAGTGATGAAATCGAAATGTGCAGGATGGTATTTGAAAGGGGTATGATTTATAGTTTATTTTCGTTAATATATCATTTATTTTAATATTATATGTTCTTTCTGTAGCACTACTTTTAAATTTTCTTAAATAGTTTGAATATTATATTTTATAAACAACCCAAGATAGGCTTGATTTTTTTAAATTTTTAGTCGCAAGCATTTTTTTTTTTTTTTTGCATTGTTTATTTGCTTTTGGCACAATTTTCTTTATAAATGTTCTTTTTGTTGATAAATCTTTATGAAACTACCACTTTAAAAATCTCAAGAAAATTTTAAATGAATGTCTTAAAAATATTGTAAAAAAAGTATTTTTTTAAAGAAAAATAAACGTATATTTAATTGGAATACAAAATACTTTTGAGAAAAATACTTTGTTATGCTGATAACATTAATGAAATTTTTTATTCCAAACATGCTATTTCATTTATTGGATATTTATAAACATCTTCATTGATAGGTATTAAGCTGTGCATTTCTGTATAATTTCTGTGCTATATTTTAGGGACTTATTAGAGCTAGAATTTTGAAGTTAACTCTAATGGCAATTGAGAAACAATCTTTGCTTATCTTTACTAAGATTGAAATATCTCATTTCTAGACCAATTTTTTTATATCCTTTCATTAATTTTTAACTATAATAAAAGAAATTAAGATTGAATATAAATCTGTGATATTAGGTTTTAGAATTGAAATAAAATTATTTCTCTACTAAATTTCTATTACCATTAGAATAAAATTGTTAAATAATGTAACGTACTTGCGGGAAATTTAACTAGCTATTCCATTTTTAAAACTTTTATTTTTTCATAGTAAGTTTCCAATTATTATCTACACCCTCATGAAGGTCAGGAAAAAAAGAGCAAGATCACCAAATAACAGTATATAGATCAATATTCTTTTATCTCTCATGCCTGGCATGTAAGTGGGAAAAAATCAGTAGAATGAAAATTTTAATAAGAATTATGTTCAATAATTGAAAATAGATTAATGGATGTAAGAGCCAAGAGAAAAATAACTGGTGCATAATTCTCTTCTGTCTGTAAATATTTGTTCAAATGAGGTCTATTTACAAGTATATTTCATTTGTGTATGATTTTAATTAAAACTTGTGTATACAAATTTTTGCCTTATTCATTTACTTGAGAATTTATAAGCTTTGGCAAAACTATTTCGTTTGTTTGTACCAATGCACAAATTTTGATGCTTAAATTTAGACCAATATAAATTTATGCAAAGAGATAAAACATATCTAAAGTAGGAAAAAAACATTCCTATACTCTTAAAATTTTGGTATGGCCTGAAGAGAAAGCTAAATGTTAATGCTGTTTTTTTTAATAAATTAGTAATATTATTAGTCAAATGAGCAATGTTTTATAATGTGGTTAATGTAAAAAGTAACTGGTACTCATGTGAGTACATAAAAAGATTAGTAAGGAAGTCACTAATATGAATATACCTGGAGTTAGGAAGAACTTTCTCCGACTTTTTCACTTTTGGTATTTGGAATGTTTACCAATTTTAATTCAGAATTAAAGACATAATTAATATGATGTTTTATTTAAGTTTGTGTTAAACTTAATTGTAACTTAGGTAAGATTTTGATTTGTTCAGTCTGAAAAGAATATTCTCATACTCATTATCGCACATTGGAAACATATATCACTGTAAAAATATATTCTCTACAAATTTATGATATATACTTCATATTTCAATTTACATAAACTCAATTTATTTTTAAAAGTTGCAATGCCTAGGTCAATTACATATCCTAATTCTTCAAATAAGAACAGCACAAATACATAAGGAATTTTGTAATTTTCATAAGTTATAAATAATTGTTTTCAATTCCTAATATTAAATTATGAGTCTATGCTTTTCAATGTATTTCGGGATGTTATAATTATTGAACAATAATTCTTATTTTAAAATAAGATATTAAATTTAAGAAAAGAAAACTATAAACAAAAATATAAAAAAATATAGAAGTCTTTCTAAGAATATAAATATGCATTTTATACCTTTAATAGAAACTCGCATTAGTTTAGACGCCAATCGTTGGAGCAAGACCTAAAACATCACTGCAGTCGGATCTTATCCATTTTCATCAGATATTTTTTAAATGTTTCTATCTCCATAAATTTTCAGAGCAGCATAGCTTTTGCTTTCTTTCAGGGGGAGGGGGTCATCTTATCTTCATAAAAGTATTTTATTCGTTGAAATAAAAATTACTAAACTGGAAGTAGAGAAAATATGTTTTGAATTAATTTCTGTTTTGAATTTTATCTCTGTACATTTCTTATTCAGAATAATTTAAAAGACGAAAAGTCAGAAGTTGCTATTGGAAAATTCAATAACGTAAATCTTTATGGTCATTTAAGTGAATGTAATTTGAATATTTTTAAAGAGAATATATTTGTAAGTGGGTTTTTTTTTCCTTTGAATTCAGTTTTTTTTATAGATTATAAGCAATAAGAAGTGTCCAGATGCTTCTTTGAAGAACTGTTTAAGCTTTTACTAAAACCTATTTTGTTTGATAGATGCACATATTTTATAAGAATGTTGCCTTATGAACTTTATATTTTTTTAAAATCCAGTCTAATTTTAGCACCATTGAACTAACGCAGTCAAACAGTTTCTGTCTTAACTTTGCCATAGATTGGGGGGAAATTACTAATTCCAAAATAAGGCGCAGACTACATTGGGACTTTTTCATAGATTTCTGTTCTGTTCTCTTTTTCCTAGTCAGGTGGAGAAGGCTTGCCTATTCAGTCTGCAGAATTGAAATAGGAATTATTAGTTGAACTTTATATGTGCTTCCATGAATCTCATAATGCATTTCCATTCCAATTTAAAAGTCTTAATTAATGGATTTTGTTAAATGTTTTTATTGTTCAACTTTTTCCAGCTTTTAATTTGTCAGTATCATTTTATTTTGGCTTACTCTGATGTTTTTCGTTCATCAAACGAGAATCCAAACGAATAGTTTTAATTGATTTAAGATAGATCTTTTTTTCTTTTTCTTTCTTTTTTTTTGCATTGTCAATTCTATCCTATGCAGATGTTATGAATTGTTGATACTAGATCCATTTACATTCCGATTTTATTCTGTTTCTCTGTCGCATCCAGAATTAGCTATAGAGGTGCATCTAAAATAAAATCAAGAATATTTTGCTTTGGAAATCGCTGGCCCCTTAAACCTCTGACCTTGATGCGAGCAACTGATTTCCATATTTGTTAATATAAATCAAGTATTGAGCATTTGCGATGTTTTTCAGAAACAGTAGTAAATTAGCAATATTTGTCTTTTTAAAAAATTTTATATTTCATTCACATATGTTGTAGAATTTGAAAGTAAAATTTTCTTTCCATCTGCTTTCTCATAATGTTAATAAAGACCTCGGAATTTGTAAAATTGATTTATTGGACTAAATAGTGATTTTGAAAAATTATTGCTTTTTCATCTAATTCATTGATTTCAGCTAAAATATGGATGCTTAAAAACATAAAGTTAATTCTTCAGATTCTCATCTAAAAGTTCAATATACAATTTCACACTCATAATAATCATTTTAATCAAAATTTTGACATTAGCTCTAGATTATACATCTGTGCAGATTCTGAAATATATATCTTTTACTTTCTCAATGAACATTTTATTACTTTGTGTGAATTTTTATAGAAATTCTGTTTAATGATTGTGGAAAATATTCTGGTTTCTAACAATGAAGCGTATATTGAAGATGTACTACTATCCATTTATCATATTAGGAGTTCTTTGAGGTGAGTATGGAATTCAAATTTTCAAGATGACCAAGTGATCTGCATTTTCATCTCATGAAGTTTGTTTATAGTAATTGTGGCTGGCTCATGTTACTGAATGATCCTTCCTATCATTGTATTCCCATCTTCTGTGTATTATTTGTATGTTTATTGGTTTCTTCCTATTGTGAGATATATGAGATAACATGATTCAAACCTTTGTCATTCTTAATTTTCTTTGGAATCGGAAAATTTTCTTTATTTGTGGTCTATTCTCGCTTTTTCAGTAACATTAAGTTCTATTCTGTTTTCATTTGCTATATGAAACATTTTTATTTTGAATTCCTGAGGTGCTATTCTGTCATTTAGACATTTTTCTTATACTTATGCATCTTTTGTATGTTTTTATATTCTTTATTGAACTCCAAAGGGAAAAGGTCATTATTTTAAATCTTTAATTAGCATTTTTGATAAATTTTTCCGAAACAGGAGAGCTCTATTTATATATATATATATGTGCATTTTTTAAATAGAGACTTTTGAAGTATTACCTGCCATTCATTTTGAAAGCTAAGTTTATTTCTTTTCTGTAGAATGATTGGATTTTTTTAGTAGTTTCAATCTCTTATCTTGTTCTGGAAATTTATGCTTAGATTTAAAGCCCTTGATGAAATTTGGCCTTCTAAATGATAAATAAGTGAAGAATTCGAATAATTTACGTAGCTGCAGATGTTCATAATGCTCACATTTATTAAATAATGTTTTCGATTAAAATTCAGATTTTTTTATTAATGTTTAAAATGATTGGGGAAATTTAATGAGCTTAATTTATCGTTTTCAGTTTGGAAATTAAAACTGAGATGTTTGTGGTATTATTCAGAAAACCAAGTCTATACTGACAGAAAGCGTCAGTTCAACTAGTGATTGGTTATAAGGGAGAGATTTGTTTTATTTAATTTGTGGACGTTAAAATTGTTTTGTATTAGTTCAGTGAGTGAAGTGGAAGAATAGATCGTCTAATCAGATCTCTAAATTTTTATACCTATTTATTTATTCAAGATTCAAAGTTATAAAATTCAATGGACTAGTATTTTGAAGTCCTTTGTGTAATCTAAAATAATGTGAAATTTTCCTTGTATTAAATTCTCTGCCTTATATAATCTTGAATTACGAAAAGTTGTTGGTTTAACTTTTGTCTGCAGCTGAATGGTCTAATTATTGTCTTGTAAATTTATTTAATCTGAATCTGTGCTTTCAAAGCTTATGTTTTCAATTCACTTAAAACTAAAAATTTATTTTTGAAAAGTAGACAAAAAAGACTACTGGTGGGAACAAGAAGTGAATCATAATTATTCTTACTGTGCATATCCATTGACTAATATTCAAATTAAAAAGTTGCATAAATGGTGCTTGAAAGAAGAACGATGAAAAGAATTCCTCCCGCCTTTTTCTCCTTCTGTTGTGCTTTTGTATATGTCCATTGATTGTATATGTCATTTGTATATGTGTTACTTTTTTTACGTACTTTTGATATCCTTTTGCTTTTTTTAAAAATCTAGATTGTGAATGTGCTGATATCAGTAGAAATGCCTTTGAAGATATTAATGTTATAACCGGTGTTTTGAAATTGTTCTTTCGCCTTCTTCCTATACCTCTTATAACTTTTGAAGCATATAGTTCCTTTATTACAGCTGCAAGTAATAACAAATTTTTTGAACTTTGTTTTGCTAATTATTTTAATTATCTTGATAATTGTATTATCTTAGTATTGTTAATTTGAAGTAACATTAAGCTGGCACTTGTAATAAATAATTTTATAAATATACTTTTCTTCTAATCTTAACTTTGCTTTATAACAAGACACTTTACTTAAGACACATAACAAGACTTTTACTTAAGACATAATTATCAGTAAGATAATGTAACCCTGAAATCTAAAGCATAATTTCTTAATTGTATATGTTTTTATAAATTTTTTATTATTTGGAGGTTCCATTAAAATATCCTTTTTGAAGGATTTCATTTGTTTTACAAAACAGTTCCAATGATAAAACTGTATTTATATGTACATTTAAAGGTCCAATTATAAAAGATACTTATTTTAAAGGCTAAAACAGACAAAAACTATTTAATATGTAATATAGTTTATATTCGAGATAAGATTTTCATTTTTAAATTTAAAAAAGTTATAATTGAAGAAATATTGTTAGTTTTAAAAAAGGATATAAAAGTAGGAATACTTGTTGCCTTCATTTTAAAATTTAAATATAAATTGAAACTTGTTCTGTAGCTCTGATAGAATTCGTTTTTTAGAAAGCAGTTTTGAAAACTCATAATAATTGTATTTTAAGTGCTTTCTTTAATTGCACTTAATCAAAATAATCAAACTTATTTTAGAGAAACCTGCCTTAGGAGAACGATTAGAAGCTTTAAAAGAGGCATTGAAAAATTTACCTCCAGCTCATTACCAGACCCTCAAATTCTTAATGGCTCATTTGTATAGGTAAATTATTTGATTTTCCTCTTATGTTAATGATTTTATTTTGATGGATTATCGATATGGAATTACAATACTATTTGATATGAAACATTAAAAATGATCAGGTTATTATTTTAGGATTATATTTATATCTAATAATCCTTTAACTTTATCCTCGAAATCCCCTTTGAAACTTATTTCATATTACTTCTCATCATAATTGGACTGCTTTTTTAGCACTAATGATTTTGATAACTTTTAGATTCACATTTTCTTATTGTTTTTGCTTTAGAATATATCATTGGCATTTCATATTTGATCTGTTACAAAAGCATTTGTATTTCATATAATGTACCTTCTTATTTCAGTATTATGACTGTACTTTTTTGTGGTCTAGTCAATAGTTACTAAAGAACTTTGTTAAATCATGGGCCAAATGACATTTTATCAGTGTTTATATTGTTTATTTAATTAACAAAATAATAATTTTTAAACCTTATATTGTATTGCTTGTAAAATTCAGAAATTCTGTATTTATTTTTAATTCTTGAGTATGTTTTAGTTTTATTTTAAATTTTGCTCTATTGTATTAGTTTAAAATTTTTTGTAAATCCATAAATATTGAAATTTAAAGAGAGTAAGAACTTTTTTGTCGTTGAATTTAAGCTCAAAGACTACTTTAAAAGCCAACTTTCCTTTGCTGAATATATTTTTTTTCTGTATACTTGCTTTTGTAAGATAATTTTTATCTTTTGTATCAATTTTTGAATTCACATATTTCATTATCTAATCCAGTTTCCACTATTAATAATGACAGACGTTTAATTATACGAGATAGCAGGGATGCACAACCTTTTCAAGATGGGGACCAAAATATGACAAAGGATCATGTTGAGGGCCAAAGTAGCATGTGAATGTTAAAATGTTATAATTTGAAAACACTATTTTTTGTGTCAATACACATGAATTACAATTATTACTTACTTATTTTACTAATGCATATATTATGCAACAAAAAATGAATAAAACACAAACATTATAGATATGATTAAAATACTTTACCTAAAAAAAAAGTTCCTGCTAAAAAAGTGGCAAACTTGAAATAGAAAAGCAGAAGAAATTTTTAGATGATTATATAGGGAACACAATTTAAATTTTGAGAAAAAATAATTAATAATCAAAATTAATGAGATGGCTGTGACTGAATATTTGAATTTAATTGATTTTATGTTGAGCTTAAGATTGGTTGGGCAATACATAGAATAAAAGAAAGATTCTTATCTGCTATTCCATTTCTTCTTTTTGATTTGTTTAAATTCATTAGTGATAAAGTTTGCTCACAAATTTAAGTGCTGTTAAAAAAAGTTGCACTTGCAGTTTCATTTTGCTCTAAGTACGAAAATTCCTCAGGTAAGTCTTTATAAAATTTTGATATCGGTTTTTCTTTGAATTGATTTCTTTTTAATCAGTATTCTATAAATCAATTAAAGTTAACTGCATACTCTCATGGACTGATTTACATCAACAGAAAATGAAGAAGAAAATACATCAATTTTTGTTTGATACTTTCTAAAATCTGAAAACTGATCATCAAAGCATTATGCAAGATTTGAATTTGATACTTATACTGCATTTTCATGTGGAAATTTTTCATGCATTTTTTAGCAGAAGGAAAAGTGTGCAAAATGTTTAGTTTTCAGTTGATTTTGAAACATACATAACTTTTTTTTAAATGCCTTTACATTATTAATTGAAAAATGAATTGATTTTCTTTCCTTTTAATTTTGTGTTTAAGTCATTCAAATGGCCTTTTATGTCTGTCAGAAAAACCAAATCACACTGGAAACTTGCTTTTTTTAACCGTCAGGTATTTCTACCATGGTCACTTAGAAATGTAACAATTTCATCAAATAGTTCCATAAAACACTTTAGGGCAACTCTTAAGGGTGACTAAGCCATCTAACTTCTGTGTAATAAAGAATATTAGAAGGCAGATCATCAAATTCTTTTACAAATTCTTTGAATTCCCTATGTTTAAGGGCATTACTACGAATAAAGTTAATTGCTTCAGATACACAATGCATTAGGTTTGCAAATCCTAATTCTTTACCAGATAAGTTCTCTTGGTGAATAATGAGATGAAATTGCAACAGTTCTACGCCACACTGGGCAAGGCATTCTTTTAACGGCGTAACCATTCCAATTTTCGTACCAGTCATTGATTTTGCTCCATCTGTCGTAATGCTAACACAGTTGTTCATGTTTAAGGAAGTTGCATTGCACAAATGTACCAAACTGGAAAGAAGTTCGCTTCTAGTTGTTTGCCCCTTCATGGGAAATATTCCAAGTCATGACATTCTTCAACATAACATCTTCCGTAACATAAATTTTTTTAACATTTCCACGAACAAGTAATTGGACCACGATGTTCGATCTGTAGATTTATCAACAGCTAAAGATAAACTTACGAAGTTTGAAGTAGTAGATTTTACTTGATTTTCGATTTCTTCATTAAACTGTTAAATTATTATTTGAATAATCATTCTATTTAAGCTTATATTTTCAAATTTCCTTTTTGCTTCAGGACAAGGTCTGTCTGATGCAATCAGCAAACACTTTTTAACAAAATCCCCATCTGTTAACGGTCGACCATCTTTAGCGATAATTTCAGCGACACCTAAGCTCACGTCCACATATAAATCCAACTCAGATGCCTGTTTTTGAAGGAAAAAAAATTGCTTGACTTTTTTTGCGATCGTTCATATCCTTTTATAGATGCACAATTTTTATGTTCCGTCTCATAATGCCGCATTACGTTATACTCTTTTGCCATTGCAAGTACATAGTAAGCATGTGACAGTATCTTTGTACTAGATAAAACAATATTTGTCCATCCATGAATCTTGAAATTTCTGATTTTGAAAATCCCCTTTCCTTTTCTCTCTCATTTTACTCAAATATTTCTATATGCTTTTATAAATTTAATGATACTGAACTAAAAAGGCGAAATTAAAAGAGAATATCGGACCCGTTCTGTGGTTGCGGTTACGAAATAACCGATCTGCTAACAAAACCACGCTGTGTTGTTTATTAGAATGATCGTCGCGAGCTTGTCCTATAAGAAAACTCCTACTCGCAGGTAGCCATGAAGGGAACAAACTGAAAAGCGCGTAATAAAAAGTACATAAACTTAATGAACAACTGTAAATTTTTTATTCTGATGTAGAATTCTTTTTGCATCAGATTTTTTCCTCTGCTTATTTGAAAAACTCTCATTTTATTTTAAATCAGTCTTATTTATTTAACAACATTCGCGGGCAAACTTCAAAGGCTACGCGGGCCATGGGTTGTGCATGCTTGCTAGATAGTATTAAACTTCCTCAGATAAAAAAAATTGTATCAAATCAAATGTTTCCCTTTGTTGACTATAGTCAGATTTAGCATCATTCTTATTCCATGTCAGTTTTCAGTACAAAGAGATTTTAGAAAATGCTTTTGTCTTATACATTAAATGGCTTTTGGTGATCTTTCGTCTTTATATTGTATTCCTTGAACACTTTCAAAATGCATGTAGATTAAGAAATTCTTCTCTCTCATCCTTATAAAAGATTTAATTTCATGAGAGAAAGTACAATGTAATATTCCAAAAAAAAATTCAATTATTTTTTTAATTAATGAAATATATAAAATATAATTGGCATGTGTATATTTGCTGTAGGTTTTAGAGGTACCATTTTTTGTTGATAGACGGTTTTGCAGTCCTTCTGTTGTCTCTGTCTTTTATCTTAGCTTAGAATTCAAAGATACTTAATACTTTTAATTTACGATTTAAATTCTTTGCTACATGAACTCTTGCTTATTCTAAATTGTTGAAAGTTCTGAAAATGTACATGCGATTTTTTAAAAATTGCTTTCATAAGCAATCTTAAAAATAATGACCTAGTTTCGATAAATCAAGAATCAAAATTATCTTTCTTCTTATGAAGTAAAATACCTAATGTAGCTTTGCATTTTTTTTTTGTTTTCTGTTGTCATTTTTTTAAATTAAGTGATTTATCTTTAATATTTTATTTGTAAAATAAATTGTACAATTTTCAGGGTTGCTGAAAGACAAAAGTACAATCTAATGACTCCACAAAACTTAAGTACTGTGTTTTGTCCGACTCTTATGCGATGCCCTGAAATAGGTGGTGTTCCAGATCAGCTGACTGCTTGGCATGCTGAAAGTACTGTAATAGAAATGCTAATTACACATCACAGACAACTTTTCGACCATTGACATAATAAGGTATTTTGTGATATAAAAATTTGAATTGTTGGTTAAAACTTGCTGGATACTTCCACTTATACAATAGAACAGCTAAATTTTTCGAAAGATTAGAATTTCGAATTTAGTTTCAAATATAAATTCATATTTTAGAATATGTTATCAGGAAAATAATTTATTTCTGCCATATATTAGAAATGTGAGATTTGAGTGATTCCTAATTCATTTGGAGTTTATTCATTTTGTTTGCAGTTCGGTCTTGCAGTTACTAGCTATATTAAAAAATTGTTTTCGATTTAACAACTGTAGAGCTAGCGTGTTTAAATGCTGTTAATAATGTATGAGAGTGTTTAGAGATAAATTTTAATTTGACATCTTACCACCATAGGCTTTGACGTTTTAGGTATTTGTCTTTTGAAAGATATTAGTTCTTAATTTTTCTTTACAATTGTTTCTATAAGGTAGAGAATTATCATGCACAAAAGCAAATTGTGACTAAAGGACGTTGATATAACTGCCAGCAAAATAATTTTCACTAGTTACTTAAATATTCAAATATTTAGAATATCATGATAGGCATATAATAAGTCACATAAAGGGCGTAACCGGGTATTATGAAATGAATATACTATATATATGCAACTGGTAAATGGGCCCACTGTAGTAAGGAGAAACCTCTGTAGTTGCATTAGTGCTTACTCTCAATTTTTGAATGTGATTATCAAGATTTTATTTCATGAATGCATACATTTTACTTAAGAGGATAAACGGCTAGAAAAGTCAGAAATACTACTTTTTCCCCTCTCGCTTTTTAAGTATTCCAAAAAAAAAAAGCCTAATCAAATTTTGATACAGAATCAATAAGAACTATTAATTAACTATTAATTTAATTAATAGTTCTTATTGAACGTTTTTTTAACTATTTAATTTTCGTCTTAAATATACGATTTTTATGAAATAATGGGTATCCCCCCTTTCAAAATATTGGCATATCGTGTTTAAAAAACGAAACATTCTTTTACTCCTTCAAAGAATGCTCATGATGAATCATAAAATTGCAACTGTTCTTAAAGTTCCCTAAACATTTTATGATTACAATAATGTAATTATCTGGTTATATAAAACATTGATGTTTTGTTTTTGTATTGATATATAATATGTACCCAAGTTTAGATACTGTTAATTTCAGGAATGAAGATGTTTCATTATCTTCATGTAGTTAGCTGAATTTAATTGTTTATCAAATTTATTTCTGAATTTAAATATCATCTGCAAAAAACGGGGTGCCTCTTTGATCCAGTTAGATAGAATGAAGAAAATTAATTCAAAAATGAAAATTAATATAAAAATAGAAGAGATTAAAATGAACAACTACTGGAGTGTCAATCATTAAAAGCCTTCAATAGATATTAGTATTCTCATAAATAGGTTCTTTTAAATAAAAACTTTTTATATAATAGTAACCCTTTTTCTCTTAAATAACATATAATCCATTTTATTTTTATATCGAAATAATAAAATTTTCAGTTTTTTTTTCCTAACATCTATTCTGATAAAATTTATAACATGAGATGAATGTTTCAGTGGTTATTTTTATGTTGTAAATAAATCCTAAGAATAACGCTTCCAGAAATTCCATTTTTGGAGAATTCAAATAATGTATATATACCTGGTTCATTAAGAACATTTTTTAAAATTCGCGCGATTGTGTGTGTGTGATAATATTTTTTAATTAAACCTTAATTGATTTCCAAAGCCTTATCTTTATTTAGCCATAGTAACTTCATTCTAAAAATATTCTCTTATTTCCTAATCCATTCCACTTGTTCTGGTTAATTAATTCAATAGAAGTTTTGTAAAATTGCTGAATCGGCTAAAAACAGCCTGCTTTACACACATCTAGTGAGGGGATAAAAATTGTCCATCTTTGTACATTCCATTAAAAAATCCCTACGATTCCCTTGCGCGAGATGTACATGTGATTGACATGCGTCAAAGATCCCTGATAGAATCTAAAAGTGTATATTCATAGGGATAAAAATTTCATCAGCTTTTTCTCATTCCGTCTTTAGTCGTCCTGTGTTGTGTTAGTCGCTTTTGCTTGACAATATTAAATAAATTTAGAATTAAGTTAATGGGAAACACCCAAATTAAAATTGCTGCATTTTTTAATTATCATTTTATGTCCATTTTTTATATAAATTTTGTTCAATTTTTTTATGTGTACACAGAAAATTTATTTATGGTGAATTCTCTTTAAATCATTTTTAAATGATAACTGATAAAGATTTATATTACCTGAGAAAAATGTCATTTTAAAATTTAAAAATCCTGATGTGTGACTATAATTAAAAGGACGGCCAATAACTGGCCACCTTAAAAATTAGGTGAAAAAAATATTTGCCAGTATCTTATGAGAATCAAAAATTGCAATGGTTTAAAAATTACAGACAATATGCAGAACAAAAACGTAAAGAATTCTCAAGATAAGCATGCTCTCTTAAATGGGTCTATATCACTTTCCTTCTTTTTCTTGAAGGTAATGGTTTTTATTCTTTAAATATCCCATTTTGCCTCTGTAGTGTGAATTTCGTAACTTCAATCTTGGTTTTTGCTGAATTACAGCAAATTAAAGAAGATTGCTTATACTGAATTCCCTAAATGTTACTACTCATTTTGTTTAATTTCAATCACGTTTTATACTGTTTACTGTAATATAATATCAGATGGAAGCAATTTTAGGAAATATTCGAAGTTACTTACTGTAATATCTCCTTGTTACTTTTAGAAACATTGCACTTCAGAATTAAGAACATATTTGTAATATTCATATTTTCTCTATTATTTGAACAATATAATTTTTTTATCAAAGGAAGCAAAGTAATATGATTTTGATTGAAATTTTTTCTCTATTTAAAAGCATTCAGTAATGGCTTTTAAACTTTTTGTGCATTAAAAATTGGAGCTCAGTGTTTGTTGCCTATAAATTTGATTTTGAAATGTTTAGATTTCTCTTGTTCCATCAATTTATTAATTACACATCTTGACTGCGGATTATTTTTATGTACAATTTGTTTTGTGCAAAACCACCGAAGGTTTTTTTTAGTATTTTATACTTTAAAAGTACAGAACAATATATGAGGTAGACTATCTGAGTTCACTTTCTTTAGATGCTTTTTCTATAGTTTTGATTGGTTTGAATTGATTATAAATTTCAACAAAATTTAAGCTTGAAAGATATTTTTTAATGAAAAGGAAACAAAATATTATTTCATTCTTTTAGAGCTTGTATTTTCTGTTTAAAATTACAGTAAAAATACATAAAAAGAAATCTTTTTGTATACTGAAAAGAACTTTTCTTAAAGTTTTCATATTTAATTTTAAAAAATTTAGTATGAGAACTTCAAACATTCTATTCTACAGCTTTCCTATTTTACATAAAATATTTACACTCTTTTATGCACTATATGCTGCTTTTTTTTAAATTCAATTTAGATGTAATGTTTTGTTTGATCATGCAATATTTTGTAATATGGTAACTCCTATCATTACTGCAAAATTCTTTTGAGAACCAAAAATCTTTCGTTAGCAAAGGGTTAAATTTATTCTGCATATTTTAAAAGATTAGAGGTAAGATATTTTTGCATACATTATTATTATTATTATTATAAATTGACAGAAATATCAGTAAAATGTTTTGAGATTGTGCTCAAAAATTGGCTATTGTTTTAAGAAAATGCATTTAATTGCACCTTAAGTATTATGTTACTATTAAAAAGAAAATAACACTTTATGCTTTGTGAATTGGGATTTCAATAAACTATGCATTTTCGTGAAATAAAAATAGTTCCAATGTTTTCAGTTAGAAAGTAACAGCTCTCCGGTAAGAAATGACATATCTGCATAATTCTGAAATTTCTTATTGTTAGAAAGAAATGTTTTTGTTTGCTCCATTCATGTTACTTATGTATTCCATGATTTTCTTAGTTTTTGCTGCTTCTTTTCACATGCATTTTTTATCACTGTTCGCTGGTTTTGTTTTTGTTTGGTTCGGTATTTAAACTACTAGGACTAATATTTAAATTATAAAAAAAGTATGTAAAAGGTAGGGCAAAACTGCTGCATATTTTGTTGCATCTGGAATTAGTACCCATTTAATCCACTTAACCTTTTCAAAAACTTCTCTTGCTCAATTGCATATCTTGTCATAAAAGCAGCAGTGCTGGCTAACATTTGCGTTGTTATCAATATTTATAGTAAAACTAGCTTTTACCCGCGACTTCGTACGCATGGAAAAGCTCACAACTAACCTAAAAACAATTTATTTACAGAGCGTAACAACCTCAAACAAAGCAAAACCGCAAATTAAATCCTTACTTCTTTAAAATCAAGTCTATTTTTCTTATCGACTGAATTTCAGATAGCTACAACAGTATTATACTTATAATTTTTAAACTTTTAATTAAAATGAAAAAATAGTGTTTGGCACTCAATGACCAAGCCCAGTTGTTCAACGAAATGCTTATTAAATGGAGGGAAATCTCCCATGAGAGTGACCTTCCAAAGTCAAGTACACAAGCAAAACTGACACGACGGCAAGAATAACAATTCAGGGTAGCTCCGCGCAGCCGCATTTAAAGCCAGGTTCCAACACACCGTTACAACTCACTGCACATGCGTGAATTTTCTACGCCAGTTGGGATAACAGAAGTAACGTTATAATTAGAAATTTTTAGTTTCCTTTATTCTGCTTCATTTTAATTCAAAGGTATTTCAAAATGAATCCAAAAAAATGATTTACTATCAATGTTTAATTTTAAATTCATCAAACACTAAGAAATTAAACAGAATCGTTTCAAATAGATCGAAAACATGTTAAGCATAACCTCATTAATGTGGGGAGGGGGCTAAAATTTTTCCTTACAGTTTTTCCGTCTCTCCCCCCCCCCACACACACTCTTTAAGAATTTTCCTTGTGTCTTAACAAAAATATTTTTTTTTAATATTTTTTTATGTAACCGAATTGGTCGAGCCGTTTTCGATTTTTGCGCGTAGCAACACAATTTGGCGATTCATTATTATTTATGGACATATATTTAAAGTATTTAATTTTTCCAAATTCATAAAAGGTGAAACAGTTTAACATTGGCATGTGAAAGGAATAACATTGGTAGTATAAGAATAGTTGTTAAAATGATTTGTTATAAATTATTTGTTACTTTACATGATTTTTTTTCTTTCTTAATAGAGCTTTTGAAAGAGGAGAATCAACTTAACAAGCTATCTAAAGAATGTGAAGAAAAAGTTTTGTTACTGTCTTGATTCTCTGATGCAGCAGTGAATGAATTGTCAATGTGCAGCTTTGAAAAAGTGGACAGAAGTAGTATTATGAAAGTAATTTTTTCTGTGAATTTGCAGAGAGGTTTGAAACAACATTGTCTTATTTAATTTGTACATCGAATATTTTAATGCCTAGGTATCTTAATAACTTTTTTCTGAATAAGAATAAGCAATACTAAATATATATATATATATATATATATATATATATATATATATACTTATATTTATATATATAAATATATATATATATATATATATATTCTTCATAAAAAAAACTGCCACCGTAAATTCAAAATTATTTGAAATTATAAACTTGTATTTCTGTTTTTCATAGTTAAAAAGTATTTGTACATGTGTGTATGATAAATGTTCTTATTTCTATTAAGGGATTCATTTGTAAATACAGTACAAAGTCTTTGTATAAATGCTTGATGATATGCAATTTGTGCATTGTTTTAGCGTAATTTATTTTCTTAAAAATTCTCATGTATATTCAAAAAATTGTATCAAAATTTTTTAAAAATGAATAAATTATAATTGTTTTGTTCAGAATTTATTGCCCATTTTCAGCAGGGTCGTATTTGTATTGAAGCTTGTTGGTATTGACACTCCATTAGATTTGCACGTTTTTAAGCTGTTGCTTTAACATGTTGTGCGTTTCTAAAAATTATTTTATTTTGATGGCAGGAATTGTGCTTGGAGTTTAAAATATGTTTCAATTAAATATTTACCGTTATTAAGGTGCTATTCTGTATGATAGCAGCATTCCAATTGCATATATATAAAATGAATGTTTTGAATGAAAGAAGTGTTAAGCTCTCTATTTTGAACTAAGTTTTGTGCGTTGTTCACGTACGATTAAAATCTGAAATTTTTCTGTGATATGTTACCTAAATATATTGGCTTTTCAAATTTCCTTTGGATACTGAGTTTTTCTTTAATAATGAAATTATTTGTGCAATATAATGCACAAACTATTGATTTGCTATGGTCGTCATATTTTGTAGTGGATTATAAATAAGATTTATTTATTAGAATGGAATAAAATTAAGTCCTTTTGTTATAAGTTAACGAATTTTATATTATCTTGCATTTGTTGGTTCTTTGTTTTAAATGAAATTTTTTTTCTTTTTAAATACGAATTTTAATGTATATACTTGTATATAACTTATTACAGTATTACTTCATTGTTTACATTTTCCTAGTAAGTTTTGAGTGACTTAAATATTTTGACTACGGTATTTCATTCCATTCAAAAAAATTATCTTTATTGATTTTTCATATTGCTTTGTAACTTCTTTTTCCCCCATTAGTTTTATTAGAAATCTTTGTTAGTTTGCTATAATTGGTGCTATAGTATAAATTTCTCTGAATTTAATCGAATAATTTTTTAATGAGTTACCTTTCCAAAAATGCTTTTAAAATTCCTTTTTGCAATGCTTTTAAATTAACAGAATTTTTGAAAAGAATTGCTTTATCTTAAGTGCAAGGAGTCATATTCTATTTATTATATCATTGTTCTGGACATTCTTTAGATTTAATATTTATGTTGGGAAAGAAAGGTGTGTGTATAGTGTAAGTGAGAAGTTGGAAGAATTATTGTATGCATGCTCTATTTTTATGTATAAATAACTTATATAATTTTGTTTTAAACGAAAGACTATCTAATTAAAGAGAAACTTTTTGTAACTATTTTTCTAGAATTTAATTTATTTCAATATAACTTGTATGGATAAATTGCAGTTATTCAATTTATCTAAACAATTCTGGAAAGAAACTATTTAATAGTTTGTTAGTTTTATATAAATAACGAAGTATTTAATATGCAAAGTTGATTTTGTCAATTTCTGATAATTTTGAAATGTGTTGGAAACTTCATTTTATATATTCATTCTTTTCCATGCTTTTGGTAATTTCATGAAAAAACTGTAAAATGTGGATTGGGTTTTCTCTTACACTTCAATAATTTTTAATTCTAGTCTATTTTAATTGTATTTAATGAGTAGCTCAATATTATATCAATAATTTTTATTAATGGTGGCAATAAAAGTAATGGTAAAGTAATTGGAGTTAGTATATTTCCGAGCATGTGTGCAAGAATTTTCCTCTTCTCAAACTATTCAATCTGTGATGTTTTATGCAAAGGTTTTGTTTTTTTGAGTGTTGCAAATTTTATAAATCATTTTATTTTTGACTTAAAAAATCATGTTATGTTCATTTTCTATTGTATAAGAAATAGAAATGTTTCCCATTTACTATAAGTTTTGTAAGTCTTAAATAAAATTTTTATAACTTTTAGCTGTGTATTACTGCATAAAGTATTCAAATAAATTCCTTTACCCATTTCATTAGAAAATGATAAGCACATTTTTGTAAACATGTATTTTAAAGCCCTTATAATTATTATATAATTAAAGTAAAATTAGAAATTTTTTCATTGTAAAGAATGCAATTTTTAAAAAAATTTGAAATAGAGAGACTTTTAAATGGATATAAATTAGTGCACTTTAGCTGATTGCTTATTTGAAAATGAATACTTTTTAATTGCCATAGTTGGAGTGATCAAGGTAGAAACTCATATATTCAAGAAAATACTAAAAACAAAAGTCACAGAATTGAGAAATATTTGAAAATAAGCATGAAGAATTTAGCTAATTATCGAAAAACTTTATGAAGTATCACTTTATTTCGTATTAAAAAAAAAAATCTAATCACATTTTGAATTGAAATTAGTTTTCTCCCTTATTGCTAAGTTACATTTGTTCTCAAAATTTTGCGTTTGAAATTTAAGCATATTTTCATCAAAGGCACACTTGAAATTTATTAGCAAAATTCATTTGTATCAAATTATATTAAAGAGATTAAGGGAAATTGTAGAATTTGTGAATAATTGGAATTCTTTCAGTTTATCCATGATTATATCTCATATACAGATAATGAATACATACAGAAACCATAATAATGCCATTAGTCTCAATTGCTTATTTAGCATTCTGTGGAAGCATGACAATTCAAGTAAGCAAATATGTTTTAAAAAATGAGCAGCATTTGTGAAGTTATCTAGTTAAAGGGACAATTTTTTAACTGTTTTAAAACTATTAGGAACACCCCACCCCAAAAGAATATATTTTAAAGTTATGAAACTGTTTTACAAATTATTGTTTAACTCTTTATTATATTGTAAATGTATGCAAAAATATTCAAAATATAAAAATGGAGATGTAATTTTAAAAATACTTTCAGGTTAGGGAAATTTTAATTAGTTGTATCAGAAAAATTAAATTTTCCTTAGTTTTCATTGAAAAAAGGTTCATGTGTGTTCACGATATTTTGTACATGCAGAAAAGTTACATTATATACACTTGGGATGTAAAAGGATTTCCTTTTATCGTTTGTATAACTATATATCTAAAACACCGGTTTTCTTCCAAGTGAGTGGATTCATCATTAAGACACTTAATATTCTTTCCCCTTTAAGAACTTTACCATAAAAAATATTCCAATATTTAATTTTGGAGAATCAAACTATTCATCTTCTGGGTCTTGATGACTCGCAACATTTCATCGTATTCGTCGGATATATCATGTAAAGAAAATGTACAGCTAGATAACTATGCTGTTATGGTCATTCATCTGATTGTTCTTCCATTTACAAGCTCTACCTCTGTCAAACTCATTACGACAGAACTTGGGAGAAATTGTTATTTTCCCATAATCTATATAATTACCGAAAAAATTTAAATTCTTTAAAAAATCTCTCTTGGTGCGACGTACCAAATGGCATTCCCTAGTTTGTATTAGTAAGGACCTCCCCCTTCAAGGATCTCATCTTGAACACTACTCAATAATGTTTGGGGTCTTTGGTTTTTCCTAATGGATACATTTGGCTTTTATTCTCAAAGATTCTTCGATAAATATTTCTTTCAAACGCTTCTCCGATGTTCATTTCCTTATTAACCACAGCAGGGATAGAAAATTGTAACTGGCATCATTATAATTTTGATACCTGTAGCTTCCCAACATGGCCTAATGCATCTCGTCATCTAAAAGATTGAATCGTCATTCAAGGAGCCCCTATGCAGAATGCAATTTATTTTAATGAATGTTATACTTTTAGGCTGATATAAGAACACCCATATATTCAAGGGTTGAAATATTTGTTTGGTTTACTAATTCCACTTAAAAGCATGCTACTACTGGCTAACTATTCAATTACAAATGTATGAAGTTTGTATGTTATGCGCGGTTTTCAGGTATATATTAAGATTTTAAAAGAAATTAAATGAGACGAAAGCACATAAAATAGGATGTTGCAACCAATATATATATATATATATATATATATATTCATCATCTTAAAGTGAAACAATCATTCTAAAACAGAAATAGCATTGTATTACTATTTTCACGTTCATTAGAACATTTAACTCACATATACATACATTGCTCAAAACATTTAAAGGGTATTGAGACTGTGGGTTGATCTTGCACCCGGAGAATTGTTTAAATCATTGATACATTATCTACAGACGTATAAGGCTATATGAAATAAAAAAGACATTTGTTTGGCATAGAAAAAAATGCTTTTTATTCTGCATTTGGGGGTACAAAAGAGGGAAAAAAACACAAATTGTGCACGTGAGAAAATCAAGTAAAAAGTATTTTGTTCTTAAAAGAAAAGCATTTTTAGTAGGGGGGTATAGTTTCCTCGGTTGACCAATAACGTTGAACACCTGTGAAGTATCGAGTCAATGCGGTTATTAATGAGGGGGTGGAGTATTCTGTCCCAATCCTCTAGAAAAGCTCTTTCCAGTTCTTAGAAAATTTTTGAGTGGGGTAGGCGTCCAGCAGTTCGTCTGCCTAGAATGTCCCAAACATGCTTTATTGGGCTTATGTCCAGAGAACACGCTGACCAATACATTCATATGATTCCTTCCCCTAAAAGGAAATCACCAAATTAGCACGATATGGCCTGCAATTGCCATCCATTAACAATGACAAATCACAATAACTAGTCATCTCTAATTGCTGCAGCGTAAGGGACTACAGTATGTCTCAGGATCTCATCTCTATATCGACGACTGGTCAAAGCTCCATTTCAAATGATATGATACGGTGCTGCCATCAATGGTGATGACAGCATAGATCATTACCCCCCCCCCCCTCTCTCTCACACACACCGCGAAATTTTACGCTTTCGTGCTCGAATGCAGGATTGTTTCTAATGCCATTTTCCTTCCAGATGAAAATGCACTTATTATCAGAATGAACAGAAAAACGAGACTCATGGGCAGAGAAAAGAATATTGTGCTATTCATTTCTCCTCCAGTTCATATGCTTTGTTGCATCACACCCTGCAGGCGCGACGGTGTCTAGCTGTTAACCTGACACACACCTTTGCCCGGAGGGCATACAGATCTACAACATGAAGGGGGTTTCGGACAGATTGTGTTGTTATTGAAGAAGAGTGGCATTCATAATTCGGTGTCTCTGAGCCCTTCGCCTTAAATAACGGTCTTCGTTGATAGTTGATACACGTCTACACCCTTTCCTTGATCTCCGGCCTGCATTTCGAGTCTCCAAAAAACAATTTGTAAAACTCCAATGGCTTCTGCTACTTCGACTTGTGTTTGGTCCCCTTCTAACCGTCCAACAACTCTCCAAGATTCTGATTTGGTTAAATAACTTCGTTCAGAAATCGCACTCATCGAAAAAACGCGCTTACCGAATGTCGATCATTCTTTTCCGCTTTGTCTTGCATTAAGATGAAAGGCAAATTAAATTCACTGCTGCTAAAGCGTCGTCTTCGACGTCAAACTCAAAATTTGCGTACTGCTTAGTTTCAAAATAAGAAACATTTGCATTCTTCCATTTCGTGCGTGTGTGAGTGAGTGAGTGTGTGTGTGTGTATTTGAGAGACAGCATTTATTTTAAAAACACTAAATTGGTTTTTTTTTATATTTTAATATTTGTAACTGCTCATAATAATTCATGTCGTGCAGAAATGATAAACCATTTTTTCGAGGTCTATTAAGATTGATTCTAGTGGCCGCTCTTGTAATGGGTCTTTGCAGATGTTGTAATTTTAGTTCTTGTAGTTCTTTAGTTCTTTACTGTACATTGTAATTTCTATTTAAACCATTTACGGTTTTTTTTCCGTAATCAACTTTGAGAAATTTAACATTTTGTTATCAAATATTTATCATTACTTAAAATGGGTAAATATTACTTACTAATTTTAATTTTTTTAAAATTAAGCTCTCTCTCTCTCTCTGTATATATATATATATATATATATATATATATATATATATATATATACATAACTAGATGTATTCCTTTCTAATACTCATTAAAACAATCAGTATGTTTTGTTGTGACTGATGAACATAGTGACTTGCAAAAAACAATTTTAGATATCTACACTAGAAACATTTTTCCGCACTCTTGTAATCACAGTGGAAGCTTGTCGTAAGCGGCACTGCGAACAATTTATTTGGTACAAAAAATGTTTCGACATTTCAAGAGTTTTGCAAATCCCCCCCCCCCCCCGTTTCATTGAATCTATCGTCTGTTTAAATAGGCATGTTTAAAATTAAACACTAAATCCTTTGCCTCATACGCGGCAGTCGAGACGGATAGATGAATAAACGAGTTTGAATTTCAATTAAGAAAAGCTTTTGACTTCCCTATTAAGCAAGGAAAAAATATCATTCTTCAAGAAGAGTCAAATAATGAAGATTGTTCTACGAATCGAAATTCATCTAAGCTTGAATTTTCAAATGGTGACAATCTATGAGAAATCCTTTAACGTTACTTCAAATTACTCATTTTTACTTTCTTTTGTCAATAGTACATAGAAAGTATAATAATGGTTAAATAAAATGGGAGTTTGGCAAATCGACGCGTTTTATACCTCCCTGAGTTTGAAAAACACATTTCTGGAAAATGTTCGTCTGTCTGCTCGTGACAAAAACGATTTGAGCTAGACAGGTGAAGGGTCTTTACATCAAATTTGCAGATTTCTATCAAATTTTGAGCAATATCTATTCAAAGGGAATCCGTTTATTCGGCGGTTCGAATATAAGTTAGCATGATAACTATAAAACAATAAGAGATCGGTGCATAGATTTAACATCTATAGAGTAAATACCTGCAACGTTTGAATTAAATGCAAATGCGGGATGGCTGTCTGTCGGTCTGTATTTTTAGAAAAATGTAAACGTAATAGCTCAATAACACAATAGTTTAAATATATCAAACTCGGCATAGAATTTTGTGACAATAAGTGCAATTTTATATAAAAAATTCGTTTCAGTTTATGAGAAAAAACGCATAAAAAATCATTGGATTTTTTATACTATTAACGAATGCCATGGATTAATCGCCAAATATTTCATCAAGTTTTACATCATATATTCAGGGAAAATGCTAAACTCATGCCAAAAATTAATATTTCTGAACTATAGTACGTCAATGCCATGCAAAACATTCCCTACACGAAAAATTTATTTGAGAGTGTGTGAGAAAGTTTTGGGGAAACCACTCCCTCTGGTTATTTAGGAAAAACGAGGTTGGAAATGAGAACTTATCAGGGGCCAAATCTACCATCTTGAAAATCTTGTACTGATCATAAAAACGTCTTCCTATTCTTTCCAACAATAATTAGATTGTTGTTTATAACAAATTACCATGATGTTTGCGTTGATTCTGTAATATGAAATGCCTTGATTGTTTTAAAACAAACAATATTATCAAAGTTTTTACTTTAAATCCTAGTCCATTTTATGCATGCATTAGTTAGAAAAGGCCGATAAAAAAATTCTACTCCTAAATAAGGACCGAGAGATGAAAGAAAAATAAAACCCCTTGTCACTTACATTTAAAAATTTCTGCAGGCTGTTTAGTAGTTAATTCATAAAACTTTAAAAATCACAGAAGTTTATAGTTTGAAATTATACGAAAACATCAATGGCGAACAGTGAGACGATTTATTTGATATAAGGCTGCTTTAATTCATTTTCAAAATAATACACGAAGACCTTTTATAGACCTTAAGTTTGTTCATTGCTGTCAGAATTTGAAATAATAGACATTTGAGAGCAGCAAACCAATGTAATAATATACATTGTTAAGTTTAATATACACCAAGTTTTCATACAAATTGAATAATCAATAAAATAGGATCTGTAAATCTGACTCATAATGCCACTGCGGTTTCCAGACTAAAGAAGAATAATCGACTTTATGTAAATATACTTCTAAACTCAAATTGAAAAAAAAAAAAAAATCGGACAAATTTGATTGGTTGAAAGATATTGAAGATATTATAAAACAGACTGATTGGGGATTGATTTCACCTTTCATGGTGTTTCTGAATTGTTACTATGATGTTTATGTGACTGCTTTTAAAATGTTTGGTTCACCGCTTGCAAGTCTCTAGTGTTAAGCTGCGTATCCTTTCTCGGTAAGTGAATTTTATGCTGAATAATATAATATAAGCTTTGAATTTTAAGTTAGTAATTTTTTTCTTACTCAATTCACGATTATCCTTGTTTAGAAAAGTGATTATGTATTTCATTGAAACCTAATGAAGTTAAAATAAAACGTTACTAAATCCCCCCCCCCTGCTTCTATTTTCTCATCTTTCATGTGAATTCTAGAAAAACCGTTATTGGATTCGTGACTAAGAATAATTATTTTAAAGAATATTTTTTCCTGACGGGAAAGAACTACATGAAATCTTGCTAATTTGTTTTTCTTTCGTATACTGATATTTAAACATCTCTATTTTTAACCCCTTTCAGTGCTTTGATGCCCATAGTGTTGTATTAATGTAAACGCTATTATGCAAGTAAGATAATTAAATGCCGAGATCTCTGTGCTAGTTATGTTGAACTCGACAGTTTTAAATTTCGAAGATTTACTGAATCAATTTTGAATTAAACCAGACTCAACTGAATTTAATAACCTCGAATCGCTTACGACGCCATCTTAATATTCTTTATGCAATTATTTGATCTTGTTCAGCTGTGTCTTCACTGTTTTAAAAAAAGCTATTTGTAAGTCTCGTGTAAGTTAATCTACAAAAGTCCGTATTAATAGTTGGTTGGTATGCATGCCAGCTAGTGAACTGAATTAATGAAATCATTGTAGCTATTCATTATTTCATTTAAATATTGACAAATTCAGCATTAAAAAAATAAAACTGCCCCGTGCGTAAAAAAATGGGCGAAACGTGTCTGCCTTTTGGATCATGTTAAATGTGTATTGCTATTTTTGGAGTCGGTGGATTTTTTTAACTGGCATTTGGTGCTTTTAGAACTAAAACGATAGCATTAGCAGCGTGATATGTATCCAAGGCAAGAAGTGCACTAAACACACGAGTCTAATTGTACGGTGTCTCTTGCCCTTTCGTATTTAAAGATGCTCTATTTCAAAAAGTCTACTCTTCAAAACACCAAGAACGCTTGATAAGATTTTACTTCAGTTTAAGCCGATATGTTCTGAATTTTAGTATAGTTGGAGCGACGAAACGTTCAAATCATTAAATACTTCATAGACTTTATCATTGAACGTCAAAGAAACTTGAAAACTACCAGACTCCGAATAAAATATTTCTCGAAATATTGAAGTCGAAAGGATGTTCAATGTTATCAAGAAAAGTATTCTTTTGATAATCTTTAAAAATACAAACGCAACGCTTTCAGTGAACTGATCTTAAATGAACTTAAGATGTAACCTGCAACAAAAACCGTTCAGTTGGGAATCTTGGTGCAAAACGACCGATTGGAATCGTGGCATGCCTTCCTGTAAATCTTGAGTTTTTTGCCAACCATGTTCCCTGGAAATCAAAGTGCTTTGGTATTTCAATTACCAAATCTCCTCCTAACTTGGATTCTGACTGCAAGTGTGAAGAGGCAATGGAGGATAAGAATTAATCCCTTGATGGTCGCGTCTCGTTAAATTGTCTGACTTCCTCAATATTCCGAGACGGGAACAATTTTGGCCTACAAACGTGAATTATTTTTATATCAAAGTTCCATCTAACCCCTCTTTCATCCTCATGGCTTCAAATCCGACCAAATCGGAAGGATTAACGAAGTGGGAGGAACTCTTTAAGGATAAAACGTCTACTTTCAATTTCCAACATATTGAGGATATTTATACTGATCTATAAATTTTAGTTTAAAATCAAATGGCAATTTCGGTAATTGTATCCAGTATATTTTTTACGAGCGTTACCGAGACCTTGAACTGCATTAGATGGCGATGAGTAATGTTACAAAACGACGGCTGGTTCTATAATCGGACCAGCAGAAAGAGGTGCAACAGATTTTTTCAACATTCAGAAAGCCTTTTGTTACAACATGTATTCGTAGATTTTGTGGAGGTCTTAGCCAATTTTTGAACCTATTTTCCTATAAGTCTTGCTTGCCTCTGTTGAAGTGATTGACTTGCAAATAAAACTACCTTTGAATACTGTTACCTTTGCATCTTAATAGTGTGTAAATGGTTTTAACAAGACTTTTTTTGTTCTAGAACCTTCCTTTTGCTCTGGAATTCAACTCGAATGGAAAGCAGCCGTGAGAATGTCCTGAAGTTAACATACTGTCCAGAAAATAAGAATCAACTGAAGCAAATGAAAGCTTCTTTCACTAGAATTGACCCAACCTGAGGGTATCTGGCTCACCGCCCTAAGGTAAGAAATTTTCTAACTACATAAAGCTTACAAGATCTTATACTCTGTGACGAGGTTTTAATCTCGTATTATGAAAAGATATAAAAAAAACTGAAGTTTTCGTGCTTGCTGTTCCAAGTGAATGTCATGCCTTTTGATTTCGCATTCTCTAAAATAGCGAGTGTTGCATACAAACAATGCTCTGGTTTATTATAAATATCGTAACCAGTTTCATTGAAGGAAAACGTTAACCAACGAAAGCGACATTATTCGAGGGAAGACTTGGATTTTGGTTAGTGAAGTCGCAAATGTTCATTTCACTGCTATCTTATACTCAATTTCTTTTTCGTTCGTATGTTTTATAGATAATCGCTGCTGACCAAGAAGCTACTTTTGACCAGGATACATTTTATTGCCATGCAAAATAATGCTAACGGCTATTTAACTCATTGAAACCCGGCCCCGCGAAAACGCGGGTTTCTGAGTTCGCTACGGTGCCGCCGCTCAGCCGTTCAATGTCTCGTAGGCTGCCGGCTGTCAATGTGTTAAGGAACACGTAGCATAGTTGGAAAAATGGGTTTTCCTTTTTGCGGACTTTAACGTTCAAATCTGAAAACTGAACGTTTGTCCTTTAATTTACAAGATTTCCCCATACAGCTTCTAAAACGGTTTTTGCCGCTTCATAAAACTTAAATCTGCTGAAATGCTGCCGTACAATTCTTACATTACCAAGATCTTGCACATTCGAGAACTTGTAATGTATTGTGCTCTTAAAATAAGCATGGTATCAATCGCTGGTTATCATATAAAATCAAATCTGCGATGCTTCAAGAAATTGCGCCATGAGAAACAACATGGTTCTTTAAATATTCTGAAATCGGTTCGAAGTAGAATACCGCTATGTACAGTCGCGGAACAAAAGTGACCAAGCTTTATTTTGCAATCAATCATCGTTATGTGAAAATTAAGCAATTTTAAAAGATGTACCCAAGTTTTTCGTAGGAACTGTATTCAAAATTGTACAAGCTTTGTTCCCTCTTTTGTCTTGAATAACTTACCACAAACACTCGGCGCACCACTAACATGTCGGAATATTCCCCTTTCGGTTAAGGGGTAGTTTGCATATTTAGATGCAAGATTCTGATATTCTGTGCGTCAGTAACAGTTTTGTACACTTTAAAAACATCAGAAAAGTTGCAGTATACGTATTAAAGTTGATTGCAGTCTCCTTCAAGACGGATCTTGGGCGATATTTTTAGAATAGATTTCGACAAAGAGGATTAAAGTTTTGTTTAAATTGTGCTTGTAAGCTTTTGGTACACTAAAAGAACCAAAATAGAAACGCATTTCTGACATAATGAGAAATTATATAATTAAAATGATTTCAGATTTTTGAAATTAAAATTTACCTTATCGACTCGGGAAAATGCGATATTTATGGTTTTATGCTATATACCTGCATTTCTTTATAGGTGTAGTTTTAAAAAGCGCGACAACGGGAAATGCAAGAATAGTATACATTTCGCCGATATTACTGATTATATGAAAATATTTGAAAGGAAATATTGTATAGTCGTGTTTAACTAAATGATAACATAACTATCCCTTTGAATGATTAAGTAACCAGCTCAACATTTTGCTATCCAGTAACAACCCGTTGGTGCCGCCCCACTACCGGAATGCGAATGTGGAGTTTGGTTGAATAATTCACTATTTACATTAAGATTTCTGTATTCTATATGATATAAGGAGGAAATTAATATTGGTAATGAGTCTTGTTCTTAAAACATTAAAAATTTAGTATGAATTTTTCTGAAATGAGAAATTATTTTACTTTAAATACCTCATATTTTACCAGTTTAAGGTCAATAACTTATCTAACTTATGCCAGGAATAAAATTTCAATTTTATCGTGAAAGTGGCTTTCTTATTCGAAACAAACTCTCAAACTAATGAAACTTAAATTCCGGAAATAACTAGTTTTAAAATTTGATAAATTGGGGGTTTGCCATGCTCTTATCTCAATAGACTGCCATTTATGGAATTCAAGCCCAAGAATGTTAAACCCTTTCAAATGGCATCGCTTGAATATGCGATAAAAGATGCCAAAATAAAGGGTGGCTCCTTTTTCCGCTATTGTACATGGATATTGCATACAAGCAAGGGATTCCAAAGATAATTCAGAAACTCAAGATTAACATTAATCTAGCTTTCATCACCAATCAAACTTGATTTCGGTGAAAACATTCGATTTCGATTAGGTCCGTTGAAGTTTATTACCCAAGTATAAGCGAGAAGTAGCTTTGCTGCGTTTAGTCAGTTTAATGCAAGATCCGGTCCGATTACTGTCGAAAAAGGCAAGTTTTCAGTAAGCATGATATAGTTGAAAAGTAAATGCAAAATTTACAGATGACTAGTCCATGTCATTGCTTTAAGAAACTGCAGCCCCGTTTATATTGACCTGAAAATGCAACTTCATAAATTCTCGCGTATGAATTTTGAAGCAAGCATAATCCTTCGAGAGTAGTCAGATTGAGTTTTCCTAGACAAGATATTAACCTCTTATCTCGGATTAATACGTAATACATTAGATATCAATTGGTTAGATATGGAATTTCAAGTGTTTTACTTGAAACAACTCGCAAGAGCTCCAACTCTAAAAAATGGATGATGGGCATATCGGCAATTTATCTTCTAAAAGTTTCTTACAACTTGTAATAACTGAAATAATCTTTTGGCAATGTTTAGTCGTCATGGAGCCTATTTAGCGATCTTCCCTAATCCTGAGCTTAGGAGTAAAACAACATCGGTTTAAACTCCGACACTATTTGATCCTTGTGAGCCTCTATGTTGCTTTTCATTTTTGAATGTAGATAACTGAACAAAGATTTTGTCTTGTCGGCATTTTAAACTTAATAATTTTTTCTTTTACAGGTCAATTCCGTTCAGAGTTCGTAAGCAGTCGTTGGTTAAAATCCGGCAACGAATATCCAGTAATCCGAGTTCAAAGCAATCTTTGCTTACAGCAATTCTTCGGCAAAGCAATAACGATGAGCATCCAGCGAGCTTTCAGATTACCATTATTGAGAATGCTTTGCTTCAGTCAGTGGTGAGTTTTTCAAATTTGCAACATACAGTAATAAAATTACAAAAATTTAAGATCAAGAATCTTGAGCCTTCTCAATCTTCTCCCAAAGATTCAAATATAACCAGAATAGCAAAAAAGTAAAGGTGGTTTCCCTCATCTTGTTATCGAAACTCCCGATAGTACTTAAAACTTCTATTCTAGACATTTACTTTACATCAGAAGACCTAATTTGATTCAACAGATTTCAAATCGCAGGAAATTTATCTGGCATTTATCCAGCTTCACTTTTGCTCCATACAAAACCGAATAGACCAGTTTCCCACAATTTTAGAATACAAATTCTAAATTGTTATAGAAGCCCGAACGGAACAGTTTGGCGAGTTTTGCCAGATTACTCTTTGGTTTAAAAGTTCTGGGAACTATATTTCTTGATGACTTGGAGTATATACAAAGAAATTAATTCATAAACTTGCTGTGAAAAGTACTAAATGTACTACAAAAAACCGACAAAATACAATCTCAATTAATAAAACTAAAGCAAAATCTTGCAAATTGACATAAGCCGATTTCTGCAAATTCTAATAAAACAATCTGCATCAATACGTTTTCTTGGAAATATTCGGACCCAAATTAATCGATCGACAAACCTGGATTTTCAAATCGGATCTTTATCTATTATGCACTTAAGACCATCAACAAATTAGAGAAGGAAAGCGTTTATAAAACTTTAATCTCATTGTATTAAACATAACTGGATTTTCCGCCACAATCTTTGAGTTAATTTCTTACAATACACTCGGCTACTAAACGTTCAAGTATTTACATTATGGCAGGTAAAACCAATCGCGTTAGTTCACACGGTTTAAAATCTTCCCCGATAAAAGAATGTGGAGCAAATTGCACGTGGGCCAAATCTTAAACATAATCCTCCTCGGAATAGAGCTATATCGTTGAAATGAAAATAGCTTCTCGTACATTTGGATTTAAGCACCCATCTAAATCTAGCTATTAGTTTCTATTTCGACAAAGCACTCAACAAACTATGGCTTGGAAAATTCAAAAATCCAGTTTGAGATTTTTGAATAGTTTTGCATTGACTGAAGTTTTCTTGTATTAAGAGTTTAACTCTCTAGCGCATCATAACCTACCTATGGCTTACGAATCTCATTCTATTTTCAGAATGCAAGAAATTCTATTCACGAAAATTGGGAGCAAGATTTCCACCCCCTCTTCTGCAAATCTATAAGAGCATTGTTTGTTATCCAGCTATGTAGAGAATCCGTCAAGCAAATGCTGCCGTTTCATGTATTTGGAAGATAATGCGCAACCTCTGAAGTGCCTTGCTATGTCAAGTACGATTAGATTGTTGCTGGCAATGAGCATGAATGCATGTGCCTCAACTCTCGAACTGGATTGACTAGCTAAACAATTTTGAGTTAAGTGATACATGCACATTTGTTGATATTTAATGTCCTGAATTGGCAATAAGCGGCATAATTAAGAATTAATGTTAAAATTAACGTATTTTAGTAAAATTTAAGGGTTATTCTTGAATACTTATGTTAACAATTTACAAATATTTTGCATATAGATATTCCATTAGAATTTATCTTGGAACTTCAAATAACGTCAAAGTTGCATTTGACGAACTTTATAATCTTAAAATCCCTTTTCGGCTCAAAAGTTAATTTCTAATACTCTATATAATGAAGAAAAGGCTCTTGCTTTAAGTAATTTTTAATCGAAGCGCTATTAAGTTCGTTTTAATATATAGGGAAGTTAAATGAATCGCTATCAATGGTAACGCGAAGAATTAAAACATTAAAACTAAAATGTTGCTTCAGGTATCAAATGAAACGGATGATTATAGAAAGTGAATTATGTAAAGCAGTTCGAAATTAATGTTAGACTTGTATTCAAATGTATTAGACGCGAAATCGTGCTTTTGGGATTCAAGTCCATTTTGAAATTCTTAAATCTTAATCATAAAATAGTTCTAAAGCTAGATTTTTTTGTAGCCTAATATGAAACCGCGTGATAAATTTCAAGAACATCAACTCCTAATATAAAAAATGTTTAGCTGTTAGGATCTCAATTCAAGCTGTATTACAAAATGAATATAATGGATAGACGTATTAAGCAAGTAAATCTCGGTAATCGGCTTCGGTTAATTTTAAACGGTTAGGCATTTGAGCTCGTGGCGTTGAGCGAATGAAGGTATTAGCGAACCAAGGTTTTAGAAAGGAATTGTAGAAATTGCGTTTTAGGGCAATTTCGGCCAACAAAAACTTGCTTATCGACGGTCGTTTTCGGTGTGCAAAGTAGGAATTGCACTTCGATTATTGTTCTAGGATTCACTTGGTCAATAAGATAAACTTTCAAAGAAGGGGCAGGTTGATAGGTAACGCGTTAAATGCCAGTACCTGATGACTTTCTGTTTAGGCAGCAGGGACCGGCTGCCTAAGCAAAAAGTTCCGGTCCCCAGGGAACCGGTATTTAACGTCTAAATTGTGGGATTTTTAGAAAAGTAACTGATAATTTAGCGAGGGATTGAGACGAAGTTGGTAAAATGAAAGATTGAGTTAGCTTTTAATGTTTATATCATGAGTGAGGAATAGTTTTTAGTTGTAGTGCAATTTATACTTTAAACACCAACGTCTGTTCGAAGCTTAAAACAGAGGCCTTGTAACTGTGTCCTAAAATGTAATCAACGTATCGGTATAAATTTGCTATATTATAATTGTAGGTAATAAAACTTAGAATTAACCACTAATGTTCAAGGCATTCATTTTAAAATTTACAATTTTAAGACGGTAAAAATTCATGGTAACTCCACTCGGTAACGCAATATTGCAGCTCAACATATTGTCAGTGAAATTTTTGTTGCCAATATCAATCCCAGGTCCCAATAAAGCTAAAGTAAATCATATACCCATGGACTTGAATACCGAACCTCTAAGGTTATGAACTTATTGATAAATTGGATGCATTCGGTGAAATTTGATCTTTCAACGTTGTAAATTCTTGACGAAATTTTTGAATCGTCCGTTTCATTTTAATGCATTAACTAACTATTTAGTGAAATCGAAATTTTTCAGTTTTAAATTTTAATTTCTCGTTAGTCGAACTCGCGACACTTAATACGTAAATATTGCATAGTAACTTTAATTTGTAAATCAAATAATTTGCTTCTAAAATTGCATCGCGAACATAGATCAGTGGGCTATAAATTAGAATCAATAACTTTGAAGTTCTTTATAAAAAAATTTATCTTTGATTTGAAGTTTGTTTTATGCCATGAATTGTGTTTATATATGTATGTGATATAATATATGTCTGGTCCATGCGACTAAAATGGTCTTAACAAAAATGCTTCTGCAGGCATGTATGCAGACACTTTTTAAGATGTTTTTGTGCTAAGAAATAAGTCTAGGGAATTGTCTACGAATAGTTGAACGGTACATTTTTACTTCTAACCTAACTTGCATATATGTACATATTGGTTAAATTTATTAAGTAAATATTCTGAATGTATATTTTGCATAAAAGGCTGAACGGTGTATATTTAACAGAATTGTTATTTATCAATAAAACTCTATGTTAATTTTCATTGGGGAAAAACGTTTTATTTTGAATTTGAATTTCAAATTCTCAAGTCTTAGTCGAATCGATCTTTTTTCAAATAGTATTAAATCAGAACGCTATATACCATTTTCGAATATGATTTCTTGCCTTCCATTATGAGCTTGTTGAATTGGTAACTTTTAAGAACCAAGTATTTCATTCATGTCTCCGTCAGGAAGTGTTGGAAATTTTAACACGGACTGTTATAATCGTCTGTACTATTTTAAAGAGAAAGAACGCGACTCAAAAATTCTAGCCAAATTCGTATTTACAGAGAACCAACAAGCTTAAATTCAAAACGCCAGTTCTTTGAAAATGGTATACTGTATTCGAATTAACTTTGGATCGTCTTCAAGTTTTCATTTCAGTGAAGTTCCCTTTTAAAATGTCCATGTCGGGTATTCGAGTAAACCAATCTTGACAAGGATAGTATTCAACATATTACGGGTCTTAACGCTTATTTTCCCCGAGTCTTGTTACATAATTTAACATTTTCTTACTTAATCGAATTTCCTAAATGTTTTGTCTTGCCTTCTATCTGAAATGCTGTTAATGTAAGGAAACTGATGTGTAGGTGGTAAAATCGTAGCAATAACTTTATGAACAATGATCATCCCTTTCTTGTCGTAAATATGTAAATTCATAATTGCAAAGTTATTTTCCAATCTATAGTTCTAGAAATAGTTTTCAAAGGTCTAAACTGTGTGAACCAGACAAGTCAAATAATTCGCTCGAAAATAAGACATTAACTTCGTTGTATTTGTTGAATTGTTAATTGTCTAGTATCGAAACCAAATGGTAGAGAAATCGGTTCAAGTTGATTTCCTTCATCGGAGGGCGGCTGTAGCTACGCCGGCAAGCTAGCAGGTCGTCTTTTTAAAACATCGAAGCGTTTTGATCGTGCTGCCTGGCCACCATCGCGACCAAAACGTCAAATTAATGCCCAATAACGTTAAAATTGCAAGTCGTAATATTCTAATAACTGGATCTTGGATGTTAAAATACATAAACGAGAATAAAGCTACGGTCTTAGAATTCAATAACACAGGAAAATAGTTTTCAAATTCCACCAATAAACTTCTCCATTTTTTAAATATAACTCCGATTACTATTGGATAGGAAAATGACTTGTCTGTTTCTCGCTTGTAATGGAACTCTTATGGAAATGCCATGAGTCTATTTAAATCGTATTACAAAAATTTTTAGTTTCAAATTTCTAGCTGAAAGCAACTGTAAATGTTCCGCGTATCTTATTATAATCCGTTGCAAATCTTTTACCAATTTCCGCAAGAGTAGAATGCGTTTAGTGGAAATCCTCCTCACTATCGGTTCTTAAATGGCATGTTATAGTTTTAAAACGGTAAATAAAATATCTTGCTACTGACGCTGTTTCAAGCTCGTTTAGAAATCGCGCAACTTCATTCTATCTTCTATTGAAAGTTTTGTGGTATTCTATATTAAAATATAACTAGCACTGGGTGGACTAAATTCTAAACTTTTATAAAGAGAAAATGAAATCGATCTGGAACGCTTCAAAGTATTGAATAGCTATAGGATCCGTCTTGGCATTCTGAGAATCCGCTTACTTCTTTAGTAATCTTTATCAATCGATCTTAATCGAGGCCAGCAAAACTAATGGTATTTTGCTTCTCGGCACAAAATATTTTGCAAGTGGAAATCTTGTGCTAAAACATTGATCTAATTTTCTCGGTCTTTTCATTACGCAAAATTTTATTCCGTTTAAATTTCATGTTTCAGTAGAATTGGTTAAATTTTTTTTCGGTGTTATATCCTCTTCATTTAGGCAGAAAGAATGTCGGTGACTGTGCTAGCCAGTTCACTGGCATTCTTCTAAATTCCTGAACTCTTGGATTCGATGCTTGATCACCATCTAATTCAAATGCTTCGGAATTTAAAATAATACGGTAGCTAGGTTAAATCATATCAATGACGCAGCGTGTATGTATAGTGAAGAGTTACTAAATTTTGTTAAATCTAAACTAAATTTTCACCAAGTCAATTTAAAAAAAAAGAAGTTTCGTCGGTTTTGCTGGAATCGAGTAAAGCTAGTTTTGGGAAATAAAAAGCCAGGTTTCTAGAATAGAATAACGCATTAAAACCTTGACAGTCGATAAATTATTTTGGGAACAGAATTTTGTACTTGGTTTTAGTGTCGTGTTTAATCTAAAATGGGCAATTCTACAGGTTATCAAATTTTTCAGTTTCAATATTTCTTAACTATTGGCAAATAAGACGTCATTATCGTTACAATTTTCTTGTGTAAGCTCCCTTCCAGGGCCGCAGCTTCTTAAAATGATTATTTCCATTTGAAATTCATTTCAACTTCTAAAAGCTTGTTCTAATAAGCCATAATGTTCTAATAGTTTCATCTCGTCGCCAAACTCAATTGTTTAAGTCTCGAATACGTCTTAATTTAGCAAAGTTAAAGCAACTAGAAAAGCATTGAAATACCCGTGGGTAGGTTAGAATTAATGGTGTCCCTTCAAATCGAAATAGTATTTCTTAAATTTAACTTGCCAAACAAGCTCAGCATGGAATTCTATAGTGAATAATTATCATTTATCGCTGCTAACTGCGTACTTTACAAGATTTTACTGCATCTATTTAACCTTAGATCAATTTAAATACGATATAGCTCTATTCGAAATAAGTAGAACAGGATAATTTAAGTCCTTTGGCAGCACTCTTGAAATTTCAGGGTAAAAACGGAACCTAACCTAATTTAATTTTCTAAATGCATCGTTCAGCCTTTGTCAGCTAAAAATTAAGGATTGTATAGCATTTAAGGTATTGTAAGTTTACAGTTGATATGCAAGAAACGTAATTTAACTTAATGTTTCCTATTAATGAAAATAAGTGCGTATCAGTTTATGTTGCTTTTATGTATTTTAGTATGTTCTAGTATATTGTTTCATTAAACTTGCTTTATCTTCATAAATTTGTAATTTGGATACCTTGTTGTATGCCGTGTCTCTTTATCATTGTCAAACTAATCTTTAGAAGTCTATGATCTTTCTGGAGATTCTGTTTTAAGTTTGTTTCTACCTTCCTTAAAATATGCAACATGTTGGTCAACTCGTATTTTCAAAATGAATATTAAATTGGCTATAATTTTAACTTAAAGAGCAGTGTAGTGTAGTTAAACTTCACTCTTGAAGTATTTAGAGGAAATTCCTGAAAGTAAAATGCTTAAGTACAGTGTTAAAAGTCCTTCGCAATAAGCTTGATTCACGTAAATCGACGTTTAAATATTTAAAACTCTTTGGGCAAAGATCTTGTATCCTTAATATACCGGTGAGTGCAATAAGAACAAATTTTCAGTTCAAATTGAATTCCTCGTATGCACATCGTGTCTTATGACACGCTCAACAGCCCTGCATATACTTCATATTAATATAAACTTAACAATTTAGGATCAGCAAGAGATTGTTATGTAAATGAATAATTATTTCCTTAATTTTGCTTTAACTTTAAATCTTTACAGTGCATTATTTGATGCAAGAAAGTTGTCTTTGTCCAAAACTTCTAAACTTAACCAGTAAATCATAAATCTAATCTTTCAACAGATGCAATCTAAGTCGTATGTAATCCTGTCCTTAAATAGAAATATTTGTATTGACTTTATGTAAATGTTCTTGTTTATAAGCGTTTTATTCTTGTTTATTATCTTATGTACTTTATTTATATATAGAACAGCTTAGTATATCGGATTTTTATTGAAAAATTACACTAAGCAGCTTGTACAGGTTCTTTTGCTGAAGCTTGTTAAATGAATAGTGAATGTGCTGAATAGTGAATTCTATATCTTTTGCCTTGTTTAATTTACTCGAGATTGAATTAGAGTATGTAAAACTGTACATAATTTAAAGCAAATCGTACATGTAAAATTGAATCGTAGCAAATAAACGTTTTAGTAATTCAGATTTCTTTTGTATTTCATTTGACTCTTTGTTGAAGTTTAATTTATTCTGATTTAATACAGGGAATTCGGGGCTAACTTTTAAAATCCTAGATAGTTAAACTATAGTCCATTAGCATCGGATAATTACAAAAACTTCCAGAGTTCGTGATTGGCGCAGCATGGCCAAAAATTGCTTTTGTCTGGTTTTAGGCGCAGAGTTCGTGACGTTATTACTTATGATCGTGTATGTAAAACTTGATTCCAATTTTAATCGGAAATATTACGATTCTCGCAAGTTAAGATAATCTGTTTAGAATAGATTACGACTTGAAGTCCAACTTACTCTGTAACTTTTCATTCGATTAACTGCTTAGAGTTAAAAGAACATTCAAGTATTTTTACGAAATGCTATTTAAAGTTTAATTATCAAGGGTTTATAATTTTAATATTGAGTTATTGTTTTAGTAATTTCATTTTTTATATACAGTTGCATACGGTAACTTGCCCTATAGTAGGACATGTTATGATATAAAGATGGTTTGTTACAATATCAGAAGTAAAGAACGAATGATATTGCATCTTTTTATTGCTCCAAATAGCCTGTTCATGAAATCAAGTGTAATCTCAAATTCGGAAGTTATTTTGAAGGATCGTTTAATGAATATCTAATTTTTTTATAAATTTCTAGTTTGAAGTTATTTCTTGCCGTAAGCCCATTCCAATCGGTTGTAACTTTGAAACTCAATTTTAGCATGCGTTCAAAATATTTTGCAGTAGAATTTGTCCTCTTCGACGAAGTCTTGGGTTAAGATCTTTCTCCTTTTATCTGTTAAAATCTCGGTTTCTTAATGCATGGACATTAACTGTCTTCGGCAAAAAAGCCTCATCATCGGTTTCAGCTTTTAACTCTCCTAATTATCAAATCGGAATGATACACCGAATTTTTAACATGGCAGAATACTACAATAACATTCCGGCTTATAAATTGCAAAAACGGTTTTACTCGATTAGTCTATGTGAATGCATTTTTAAAGGGTTCTAACCGAGTAATTTTGTGCCATTTACTTGAATGCCAGAATTCTTCCTGGAGATTCAACTTGAAGCTGAAAAACCTTCAGCTTAATATTACTCGGGATAAATCGCATCGCTTAAGGTATAGATTTTGAAATGAATGTTTGGTTTTATTGGGATTTGAAATTAAATTATTAAAAATCGAGTGGAGGTGAATGAATTTATAATTCAGTAGTTGTAAAATCTCTCAATAGTAATTTTTTAATAAATGGTATACGACAACTTTCTGTATCAATCTGGCTACAATCGAGAAACTTAATTTGTTTTATTTACAATAAATTTCTTGAATTTTAATTCTAGGACTTCTTTAAACATAAGATTCTCTGTCTTTAACATAACTGTTTTATCAATTTTTGACTAACAATATGCAAGAATTACAAAATGAAACAAGATTTTAAAAATTGAGTGATAATATCTAAAGGAATTTTTCATTAAACTTTTGCACTCGGAAAAAGTAATTAGATGCATAATCATTCAAAATATAAGGGTTTGTTTATTGCTCCAAACGTGTGTGCAACTGATTTTTCTCCGTCTTTTTACCATTCTGTAGGTATTTTCAATAATCAAAATTTAAAAATCAATAAAATGTCAATGATGCACTCGATGGTGTCCAAGAGACACCATCGAGTGGAAAAGGTTAAGTCTTGGCCGCGAGGGTTAACCAGAGTTTCTATCCAGCTTGTTCGAGAGAGAAGCGAGCAATGTAGAGATATTCAATAAGAGTTTGTATAAGTTTATTTTCAACAAGAGTTATTGAATGTATCTACACTATATTAACAACTCTAGGCATTCAATAAGAATTTGCATTCAGTTCCCAATGGTCATTGTGTCTTGCCCATGAGGGATATATTGTAGCACAATCTCTTAATTCTTTGAACGTATTTATATTTAATCTGTCTTTGCTTACTTTCTTGTAGTGAGTTTAATCAGCTGAAAGAAATCATCGGCATTTCTTTCCTTTTCAAATTTAATAGATGAAATAAGACGAAAAGCTACTCTGCTTGCATTGCTTCTATGTTCAGTCTAGAATAATCAGTGTTTCAGAGCTAATTGTTATCTTAGCTTTTCAAAGGGATTGGTACGGAAAGAAATTTTTTAAAGAATTTTTTTATTTAAACTCGTGAATGCTGTTATGCTGAAATTAAAAATATGAAGATACTATGCATATGAACTTAGACTAGTCGCATAAGGTGCAAAAATACTTTATCAAATTACCGCTGAAGCTATTTATGTAATTTTGAATTAAAGAAGGATTGCATAAATGTTGTATACGTATTGAGAAGAGTATCTTTCTTAAACTATAAATTACAACCCCCTTTACAACCGTGTTTTCGAAAATGTTGGTGTTTTCTTTCATACATAAATTTAATTAAATTGATTTCAAGATTCAAGTTATATTGCTATAAAAAAAGTTTAATCCTTGGTTATTGTAATTACCCTTCATTTCCTAATTTCTAAAATGTAGCGAGCCGAATAATTTTTTCGCTGTGGGAAAAATGTTTTCGAACTTTGTTTTTAGCATCATTAGTACCCCCCTTCTATCCAATATTTCAATTTAAAAATATGGCTAGGAAAAATTATGGTTTATACATGTATGCAGGTGAAATTTGGTATGGGAAAGAAGCATCATTCTTTCCAGAACTATTTCCCTTTCTGAGCAGAGGCATGAACATCGGATAGGATGAGACATTAGATAGGAATTTCTTCTCAGTTTTCCTTTGTATTTCTGCTGGTTAATTATTTAGAGCAAAATTGCATTGGATTGTTAATAGATAAAATAAAATAGCTCCCGCTAGTGTGTTGTGAAAATTTGTCGAGGGAGTGAAGGCTCGGATATTGTCCTAGTCATCAGATAGTGGCTGAAAATTAAAAGGTTCGTCACACAAGTGTTGCTTTAAGAAACGGGGCATTAATATAATTAAACTAAATATAGAATTAAATTCTAAAGATAAATAGGGACAAAACCATAGCTTGTTTATCTCTTTAAATACAGCAGCTCGGTTAGACAAACTTAAACCGACTCTAGAAAAATTCTGAAATTATATTATTGTTGAACTAAAACGGTGATTTATGTTGGATTTTAATAGAATTTACAACTAAAAAGTACTAATTTAGATTACCGAGAGTGATTGTTCTATGGAGCAATTTATATTCTACAAATTGTAGGAAAGGGGGTTAGTTTGGGTTAGTCCTATTTGCATTCTGTTACGGGGGCTATTTTCGATTGAATATCATTATTTTGAATCGTGTTCATATGTCGAAGATATTTGAGCTGGTACTTCAACTTCGGGGGGGGGGGCATTTGACTCCTAATTTAATGTGTACCAGCGGAGAAGCAGAAAAAAAAAGGAGAATAATAGAAAGACAAACTAGGTAATATAAAATACCCTAAAAATTGCTAAGTATCGGCAGAGTATTTGTTCTAACCTAACCTCCCATGCAAGAAGCAAATTTCCACTTCAAGTATAGTAAAAATAAATGAATGCATAATGTTGGTCTTGATAGAAAAAAATGTAATGAATGAACAAAAGTAATCTAATTATGCACGTGAAATGAATATTCAAACTATATATTCAAAGGAAGGAAAAACCCATAGAAAAATATTTTAAATATGTAATATGTTTATTAATTATATGCAAAATGAAGCTTTCCTTGTTACTCAGCATAATTATTTAACAAATTAGTGAGGAAAGCATCTTTTTGGATAGAATGAAAATGCAAATAATCGAACGTAAGACAGTCATTTTGAGAGGTCACGGTGTCCTCGTGATAAGGCCTCGGCCTCGAAACCAGAGGGCTTCAAGTTCGAGCCCCAATTCCACGAAAGACCCGTTATGTAAAAAGGCACGCTAAGTCTGTCGGGGTCAAAAGTCCTCCCTTGGGTCTGATGCAGAAGTTTGGAGAATTAGTGGTATCAGTCGGGTATCGTCCTCGTCATCTGACCATGGTTCAAAATTTCGAGTTATTAATGTACTTAAACTAATCTAACCCAGCCATTTTTTATTGAAATGGTTCCTTTGAAATTCGTATTTTGTCAATTGGAAGAAAAAAATAGTGTAGAAAAAAGTGCTGAAATTTCCAGCATCTTTACACTGTCCTTGGAAGCAGTAACTTTTCACCCTAGGTTCCTACCCTCCAGGATAATTTTTAAAAGACAAGGATAGTTTCTCTTTTAAGAAAAAAATGCAACGAATAAGCAAAACTAATCCAATCAGTTTGGTTACAATAATTTCTTCATTATCAATTATACTATTGCATGTGGGGGGAAAGGGGGTGTAAAAAATTCTTATTTATAAAGTGTTTACCATGTCTGTGGGAGAAGTAGTTTCATACTTTACTTAGAATAATATTTGAAAAGATGCGGAGAGTATTTCTTTTGATGAACACAAGAGAGTCTAAATGTCTGATCTTGTAATAAGAGTCAACACCGAGAGGCATTTTGACTTGTGAGATTGCCAAGCACTCTCATTCCATAGTTACAGGCCAGATGCCAGAATCAGGTATTCCTAGTTCTCCACAGTGGAGACTTGATGTAGATGTTTATGAGGAAGATTTTTTTAAAATTAATCTTAACTCTTTTCCTCGGAAAAGTATCATTTTTTAAAATAAATCGAGCAGTATTTAAGACATACCTATCATTTTTTAAAGAAACTGTCTTTCAAGTTCAAGTTCAAGGTCGAACCACAATTGCAAAAATTGCAAATTCATTTTTTTAACTTAGTATGATAAATATAGATGATGGATTACATGTTGGCATTTGAAAAATGATTTGTCTGACAAATGCCACAATAATTTGTGTTGGATTGAAAGAATTCGTTGAATACTTGAGTGTTTGTTGAGATAAAAAGTACACTTGTTTCAGATATGGATGTTTTGTTAATCATTATTGCTTTTTATTTGTTTTCATTGAATCTACAGCTGATATCAGGTGAGAGAAATTTGAATTTTGAATTAATAATTTTAAAAGAATTATAATTATTTTTTTGTATTTTTGTAAGTATATTCGGGTGTTTTTATTTAAAAAATGAGTTATTTTATTCTGAGAAATAACATGAATTGATAATTGCTTGATATATTACTATACTCTCATCGGTAAAAATAGTTTCAAAATGCCCGATTCTAACCCAAGATACTACGAAATAGAGTTAAGTATTTAAATTGTTAATGGAATTTCTGACAATACTTTAAATCATTAAATCTAAACCAGATATTAAATTATCACTTATTCCAGCGCTGTCATAATTTTTCATAAATGAATTTAAATAACATGAGTAACTGTTTATACATTTAAACTCAATTTTAATATTTATTACGTTTTCTTTTTTTAAATCGTTTTCTTTACGATTTTAATATTTATTACGTTTATACTTTTATTCGGATTTTAGCGTTTTAAATGTTATATTCTTTTTCCGACAAAATGTGCGACTAATATCTGAAAAAAATGTTTCCAAAATTTTTTGCGTCATTTTACTTTTTTATTTCTACTATTAATACTCAATTAGAGTTTATAATATCTTGAATCATCATTATTTTAAATGGATGTTTCTCAATTTGATGCATTTATCTTAAATAAATTTGCTATTTTTTAGTAAAAAATAAATACGTAACATAATTTAAAATCCTATAATCTAAGTTTCTGGAATATATGTAAAATATAAGAAGCTTATAATTGTAATTTTAAGTATTATGTTAAGGCACATGCGGAATTGCACTCTGGAATTCTGGAAAAACTCATAAATTGATCTTTATCGAACACCAAAATAATAAAAACTATTAAAGCATACTAGGTTCAAAGCATATTTTAAAAAAATTCTTAATTAAATTAAATAGATCTGCTTAATTTTTTTATTTTGTGGATTTTTCTTGTATTTATCAGTTTCAAAGATAGGAAATAAAATTTTTGTTCAAAATATAAAAAAATCAAAGAAATGCAATTTTCAAATATCTAATTATAAGCTGTACGTATTCAAAACTATGTAAATGATGCTCGATGCATTTCTTAGGGTCAATATTTATTTATTTATTGTACAAAAATGTGCCTTACTTCTGTAATACAAATTTTTACATGAATTTTAATGTTTTCTTCAATAGCTATAAAATGAGGCCAAAATGTATAAGAATTAATCAATGATATAATTTTGGGCTAAAGAAATAATTAATATAGAAATAATGAATATAAATTGAAAATAAAACAACAGTTCTAACAATAAAAATATGCGAAAAACTACCATTCATAAAGACGGGAATCTTTTGTAAATTGGTCTAAATAAATTTGTTATTGGAGTTAATTTATTTATGATTTTTTTAAAAGTGAAACAGCTTACTTGTGGATTTCCTGGTACACCAGCATATGGATATGTCAAGCCAGACAGAGCTTCCTATTTTGATGGAGAAGTCGTTTCATATTCCTGTAGAGTAGGTTACATCCTTCTGGGGTCTCCTATCAGTAGGTGTACTGATGATGGATCTTGGTCAGAAAATGTACCAATTTGTGGTTTGTATTAAAAAAACTCTTTAAATATATATTTTTAGCATTTTATTATGTTACGATGAAAAAATAGCTATGAAATGTTTAAAAAGTCCTTTCTGAATTTTAAATTTTCAGAAATTTTTTTAAAAAATGAAATAAACTTATGTAGCATCAGCCTTATAAGCCAGATGATATCCTTCGAGCTGAAGGGTCCCTTTTGCTTGATCGGTATGATACTCGGCTACAGGCCCACACGTCGTAGGTTCGTACCGCGACCTTCAGTTGCTACACTTATATTAGTTCCATAATACTGAAAATACTGCATTATAATGTGTTTATATTCGTATAATTAATTTGACGATATTTAATTAATTGTAGCGATAAGTGTAATGACCTTATTTCAGTTAAATATGGATTAAATACAAATTATATATAAATATTGAATATTATGTAACTTACAAATCCTAATAAATACATGTTTCTTGATTTATAGTCTCTTAAAAAAACTACTACTGTGCAGACAGAAGCAAAAATGGGTTTAATAGATGTGCAAGCTTGTAAAAATATGGTAAATTGCAATAAAAAATTATAGAAATACAAGATTGCAATAAAATGAATTTTATATATGAGTACTAAAGTTGCTTTGAGAAAAAAAGTTTTTTTTTAAAAAAAAAAGAGCCTCTATCTTAAATTATTGGACCGTATATTGGACTATCAAAAGTCACTTAATGGGCCTTCCGCTTTTCAGTCCGGTTCACGTTACGCATTTCTGCGTTTAATGAAGTGACTTATTTTATGAGACTAAAATTGAAAAAATAACATATTATAGATGCAAATCGTTCCAGTTTCCTCGAATAAAAATACTCCTTTTCAATATGGTTTTTTATATATTTAAAAAAAATCGAAATTTTGCTTAGAACTATAGTTTTGACGTTACGCAATAAAAAAAAACATATGTTTTTTAAACACACACACACATATATATATATATAACACTAATTTCAAATGTAATTAATTCCCAAAGTTTTATCTTAATTTAGCTCATAGTAACTTCCTTCTAAAATGTTATTTCCTGATCCATTAATAAATCAAAGTATTATAAAGTTAATGCGCAATTGAGTCCACGTGCCCGAGTGGATGGATAATAAATCACTGATGTAAATATTCTTTTAGAGGATTCCTTCGATGAATAATAAATAACTTATATAAAAAAGATTCTTTTTTAAAAATTCCCGTTTCTCTTGTCAAGGTCAAATGTATAAGAATTACTGTCAGAAATCTACATGTGTGATTTATGAGAATATCATAGTATATAAGACCAGAGTTAATTTTTCGTTTCTTTTTACGCATTCTCTTTTTGTTGTGCTGCTCAGCGTGCTTTTCGAGATGGAATGAAAACGAAATTAAAAAGTCAATAAGTGTTTTCTTCATGATGATTTCGGCCACTGCTCTTGAGCGATGCTTTCAATTTTCTCTCTCTCTCTCTCTCTCTCTCTCTCTCTCTCTATATATATATATATATATATATATATATATATATATATATATATATATATATATATATATCTTTCCACATATGAGGTGTCTAAGTTCCAACAATAAACAATGAGAGAGATCTTTATTTTCTGATATACAGTAAGGCGCGTTTTGTGTTTACTTATAGCCGTATAGTAAAGAAAATTCCAACAAACCTCTTGGAAAAGCATTCTTTTATAAATGGATGCAAAATAATTCGATATAAATCTACAATTTTGATACGAAGTTTACATGGTGAATTTCATTCATTTATCCTGTTGAGTTGCGACGTTTTTATATACAAGAATAGGCAGATGATCTCACTTAAATTTAATGTAGATCTTCAACTCCGGTGTTGAAATAGAACGCGAATTTCATCACTTGATCTTAATATATTTTTGTTCACGTCTGCAAGGACAAATAAGCAAGTTTATTTTTAACGAATTTAGCTGAAATCTGAATTAGATATAGTTCCGGTGTAAAAATCAAAGAATAAATATAATTCTTCTAGTTTATTCAGCTTTTGAGCTATCTAATCCACAGATTCTGTTATCTAATCCCCTGATTGTCGTAATTTTACAATCACTGTTTTGTACAGAAATGTCGAAAACTCAAAGATTTATGAAAACCACGTAGTCGAATTTTTTGAATAATATAACCATTTTTTTAAATGTTTCAATACAAGAATAAAAAAAACTAATAATTGTTTAAAAAAACAGAAAAAGAATTTTAAAAATGTCATCCATTAGTTTTCTGTTTTTGCATTACGATAGTACAAATGGAAAATTTCTTACTTGGATATAAGAAAAAAACTAGTTTTTTTTTACCAATTTTTACAAAAACTTGTTTCTATTAGACGGTTTTTATCTTTATTAGATGACAGTATGACAACGTTAGGTGTTGCATCTTCAACACCAACTGTCCCAGGTCATTCAGCCGAGCTCGCCATTGACCGAGACAAAAATACCTGCGCCTATCTGAAACCAAAGAAACCCAGATGGTGGAGAGTGGATTTAAAAGGGAAACATAAAGTGCTGTCTGTTGCTGTAACAGTGATTTCTCCAGGTAACACTGATCGTCTTTACTTTTTATTTTTGTCCTGTTAATCGGGATGTATGCAATTCCGACGAGAAAAAAATGCATGATTCTAATAAAAAGGTTTCTTTTTTCCTTATCCGTTCCCACACTCTCAATTTTACATCAATTATAGGCCGGTTGATTTTGAATTTTAAACCATTTATGACCTTGAATTATTTTGTAAGTCATAATCAAAAAGCAATTTTTGTTCGAGTTTAGTTCAGCTTAATTAACGTCCTGTTTTAAAACAACACTAGATATTTTGGGACGGACCTCATAATTTTGAATTGCAGTCAGATGACGAGGACGACACCTGAGCTAGTACCGCCTCTTCGGACTTCTACGTCACACCAGCTGTAGGATTTTTGGCCTTGATTTCGCTTGCACTAGGCCAGCTTATACTGTGGATTTTCGGTGGAATTGGGTCTCAAATCTGAAACCCTATAGCTGCGTAGCTAAAACCTTACAACTAGCCACCGCCTATTTTTAGTTCGAATCTACTATGAGTGTGATAGATGGAGAATGGTTGTATTAAGAAGAAATTACTTTTTATTTCGGTAAATATACAGAAGTATTCAAAATTCAAAGTAATATTTTTAAAAATGGCAGGAAAGGAAATAAACAAAATACAAGCAAAAATAAAGTGATAAAATAGGAAAGTACGGTCAGAAAAACCAATCGAATAAGCTTGGTGCTGTTCGCTAAAACTGTTGTTAGATTTCAGCATTGGTCATTTCAAGTCAATTGCGCAGAGAGTACACGATACTATTTCTGATGGCGAGAAATATGTATGTTGTTTTTGGCAAAACTGACGGTAACAAAAGGAAGGCAACATAGTTGTATGCAAACAGCCAATTTTGTTTAAAAGATTCACCGATCAATACACCTCAAATGTTCATTAGCTAGGACTGACAAGAACTTTTAATAATTATTGGGCACTTTTCAGAGTAAAATATCGACAAAAAATATTTTCACACGCTATTAGCTCATCTATACAATTTCTGCATTTTCTAGAACATATAGGTATAGTTTACAGCGATATAATTTTATTCGATTTCAACTTATTTCTGGTTTTTCTACCTGCACTAATATTTTGTACCCCGAATTTTGAATGACCGTGTAAAACCAATCTTATTTTTTGTACATCTTGATATTTTTTGCAATATTATTAAAATTATGTATGGTTAATAATAACGAGCTTTTTTACTTTGTGAATTATTATTACAAATGCTCTAAAATATAAAGCAGTTTTGAGGAGAATTTATTTGATCACGATTAATGCAATCGTTTGCAAAATATGTAACACAAGCAAATCTTTTTAACCGATGAACACAGGCATTATCATTTGACTTTTATAATAAATAATCATTTTTTTTCAAATGTGGAGGCTTTACGGCTCAAAAGTTTTTAGTTAATAATGCTTTTTCTTTAATTACATTCTGATGATCACATATTAAAATGCTTTATTTCTTGTTGTTCAAGAAGTCTTGAAATTCTGAGAAAAATTCTTGCGCTAGATAAAACTTAACATTATTACTAAATCAACAACCTATATTTTAGGTTCCGGTACATTTCATTTGTTGAGCCTCGTGTGAAAGGCCGAGATATCTTAAAATATTTTTCTGCCTGTTGAACTACGACCAATAGTTTTAATGCGAATTTTTTAAAAAGGTATAATTTTTCGAAAAATAAACCAATATTTTTTATTGATTTTTTTTAAAAAAACTTACTTTATAAACGTACTTGCATCAAAATTATATATAATTCTGTATTAAAAAATTACTCACAGAATCAAAGAACCAGTTTCCCAATCGCTGTGACTGATTTGCCGATGATTTTGCCGATTTATATTTTTTATGGAAACTCTTGACCTTACAGATATGTCATCAATCGCCGTTTATATCCTGACATAGTCTATTTTGAAGAGAAATATCACAAAATAAAACTTTGACAGAGTCCTAAGTTTAACCACCTGAAATAGATTTCTAAATGTTGCAAACTTAACTAGCCAATCAGAATGTTTTATATTTATTGCGCACGTATAAAACATTCTGATTGACTAGTTAGTTTTTATAGTTAAAAGTATAGTTTTTCTTTGCTGCATACGTTTTAATTCATCAAAGTTGGTTGACATAACTGAATTGATAGTGGACTAACACTTTCTCATTGAAAGAGACTAGTTTTAATACACTGGCGGACAAAATTAAGAGATGGAAGGCATTTTCCTAAATATCTTCAGAAATACTGGATAAAAATAAATGAAATTTGGTTTGGATATAGCTTATAGTACGATAATAATGTGTGCAAAGCAAAAATTAGTGTGCCATTCATTGGCAAGAGTTATTGCTAACAGTCCAATGAAGACTGAACTTCATGATGAAATATGAAAATGAAAGTGGGGCTTGTATGATATGTGGTCGCCTCTACTATGGTGTATGGTCACCTCTAACAGATCAGCAACACGCACAATAAGTATGGATGCTGTTAATACGAGAGTTAAGAAGTGCTTTTGGAAGACCCTTCCACTCTTCCACCGGTGCAATTTTTAACTCCGGAATGGTTCTGGTTTGGGGGTGAAATGTCGCAATAGCCCTTCCAAGAGCATCCCAAGCATGTTCAATTGGATTAAGGTCAGGAGATGCATATAGGGTTGTGCATCTCCTGCCTGTATCTCTAGGAATTCACAGAACCAGTTTCAACACACATGGAGGTGTGTATGGGTATCTTGCATGATCCCTGCCCAAACCATCAGTCCTCCAGCAGCATAATGAGCCCTTTCTATGGAGTTTCTGGGATGGTATAGGGTCCCAGGCTCCCTCCATATGAATATTCGCCGAGAATCGGGTTGTAGACTGAATCTGGACTCATCTGTGAAGAGAACATTAGCTCATTGGAGCTGTGCCCAGTGTTGATGCTGTCAGCAGCATTATACACGCTCTCTTTTGTGGGAAGGAATGAGTGGGATGCAAATGGCGGGCTTCCTGGTATACAACCCTCTGTTACCAAGCTTCCTGTCATTGGTCTTTCTTGAAACTAATGTTCCTGTGGCAGCAGCGAGGTCCCTAGCCAGTTGTGCCGCTGTAGACGTTATCTGGCGCTTGGTTGTAAGTAACAAATGCTGGTCGTAATTGGGCATTGTTGCTCTCGGACGGCCTTGTCCTAGTCTTTTGGATACTGTCCCATTTTTTAAAAGCTGACTCCACAAAATCGAAACAACGCCTGGAATTGCATCCAATTCCCTAGCAACCTGCGCTTGGGACTGCCTTGTCTCAGGTCTACCCACAATTCTGCACCTCATATCTTCTTCTAAACGGTGATTTTCACTCATTTCACCGAAAAAACGACAAGATTATTCAAGAAACACAATACAAAATCGCTACTGTATAGTAGAGTGGAATGAGTTGAGCTGCTGGCTGCAGACTTTTATACCTACTGCTGGCTTAGCAACGCCCACAAAAATGCGTGAACTTATCTCAACGACACCAGCGGCATAGTGTCATTATATGGCAACCAATTGTCCAGTTTTATTTGATATTTTCCGAGAAATGTATGAAAATGCCTCCCATACTTTAATTTTTTCCACCAGTGTAGTTTAAAGTAATAAAAGTCTCGAAGCATTTTGGATAGGCTAAAGATCATGATAATTTTATGTGTACATTAAATGTATTCAATTTTTCAGATAAATACATGAAATTTAGTGTGTTTATAATAAACATCCAAGAGACCAGTGCTTCTTACAAAAGATGCGAATCTTTCGCAGGGACATTTGGTATGTTTTCTCCAAATTATTAAAGCTTTTAATTGCGATTATCTTTTACAAAATTTTTCCTAGTGTATTTGGGGAATTATGGGACGTTTCTTTCTGTGTGTATGTTGAATTTTACAAAATTTTAGACACTCAAACTGTCGTTTTCTCTTGCGCCGAGGGAAAAGGCATTGAAGGTCAGAAAATCCATGTAGAAGACCATCTCCAGGAAGAAGAAATTTTTGAAATCTGTGAAGTCGAAGTGCAAGTTGAAAAAGGTTAGTTTAAATAGAACAAAATTATCCATCATTTATTATGGAAAATTATTACATCCCTGACATTTTACACTGTAAAACTCATAAACTTAAAAATTATTGACATATCTCACTAGTATGCTCATTGAAAAAAAAATTCTGTAATTTTTTTCTTTTTTCTTTTTAGAATCATAATTACATAATAGCTTTTTTGCTGGTGGATATCCATCCTATTCTAATTTCATTTAATTTAGATCCCACTTAGATTTCATTATTTATTTAGAAATACATAAACGAAGAAAATACTTTTTATTTAAAATCTTTATGAAAACATTGTGACTTGTTATAATAAAGGATTCAGTGATGGTAAGTGCGAAAAGTCCCCTTCTAATTTTATCCAGCATAATTTTCATTTCAATAAAAACATTAATTTATTGGTAATTTCAGCTTCGAATTTTGATTTGAATAATTTTTATTAAAAATGTAATTTCAGTTATATTTTAACTTTAACAACGGTGCTGCAGAGCATAGATCTATAGACTGTAATAAAGATCTAAAAAATCAACTAAGAGAACAGACCAGTTTTGCGTCTTATGGCCTATGGAAATGCGAGCCTATCCTTTTGACAAAAGCCTCTCTGAAGAATGTAAGTTAGTGGGCTTTCCGTCAAGGCAGGTGAAACAGGATGAGTACATTACCGGCTTAGTGTGCAACCATATATTGATGACTACTCTAGGTAGCTGTGTGCCTTCAAAATCAATAATAGATGCGAGCCACCCGTCAGAATTTGCTTGGTGTGAATAGGATTGTTACCTTGGTGTGAACAGGATTGTTGCTAATGTGGTGTGGAAGTTAGAAGAGAGGTACCAGCTCAGGTGTTGTTCTCGTTATCTGACCGCAGGTCAAAATTACAAGGTCAAAATAGCCTAAGTGTTGCTTTAAAACGGAAACTAACTAAGAGTAAGTAAACTGAAAAGGAGTTTGTGGAAATATTTGAAGTGAGGCCGGCTTGGAGTAGGTACTCTTGAAAGTATCGCCTAAAGAGATTGGCTGAAAAAAACGAAATGAAATGAAGTGGAATACAACTACCACATTTGATTGGCGTGAACTGATCATGAATTTTGGGTTCAAGACTGAAGCGCTGTAAAGAACTATTTATAGGATTTTTTATGCTCATATTTTATTTATGAAAATTTCCTAAGTATTTCATAGATTTTGGTGTTTTGATGTCGTCTATTGTCATACGGAACTGCACCTTTTAATAATTAATAATAAATCATTTCAAATATGCCCATCTTCAAATTCAGATTAACCCTAATATAGGTAGGCAATTTGTGGGACAATCATAAAACAATCTCAACAGCTCTTATCTTTTAATTTAATTTTTAACTAATTACATTTTATCTTATGCTGATCAGCAATTTGACACCCTTTGTCCTCGAATGAAGGTTACATTAAAATTTTGCTTATAGCATTAAAATTAATTTTCACTTTCTGGTTTAATTATATTGTTAAGTTTCAGGGTATCAATATTAATTTAATAAGAACGAATAGAATTTCTGTACGTTCGTGTTAACACATTCGCTGCCATGATTTGATTCGGATTGACTATCTAATTAGATTAATTCTGCGACGGATGTGGATAGCGCTAGGTCCGAACTCCCGATCTGAGGTTTAGTAGCCGAGTAACATGACCATCGAGCAAAAGTGAACTTCAGCTCTAGGGTTATTATCTGGTTTACAAAGCTTTCACCACATATTCTCCCACCAGTGAGTCGGTGGTTAGACGAACGAAACAATTGCACCAAGCTTTTATCCAGAACGTGAGTGTGAGTATAATGATGGTGTTGGCTGTTGTATTTAATTTCCCTCGTGGCTATTTTTGTTGCCGATAGAGGGCGCCACGACAATTTTACGATGTCACCAGGTTCACCATTGCGGTGGTAGTGGATCGTTCTTGGCCCGAACTCGCAATCTGATGTTTAGTAGCCGAGTAACATGACCACCGAGCAAAAGTGACATTTCAGCTCTAGGTTTATTATCTGGTTTATAAAACCTTCACCACATATTCTCCCACCAATGAGTCAATGGTTAGACGAACGATACAATAGCACCAAGCTTTTAGCGAGAACATGAGTGTGAGTATAATGATGGTGTTGTATTTAATTTCCCTCGTGGCTCTTTTTGTTGCCGATAGAGGCCGCCACGGTAATTTTACCATGCTGCGTTCGAAGGTTGCTTATTTAAGGTCGCCAGGTTCACCATTGCGGAGATAGCGTATCATTCTTGGCCCGAACTCGCAATCTGAGGGTTAGTAGCCGAATAACATGACCATGGAGAAAAAGTGACACTTCAGCTCGAGGGTTGTTATCTGGCTTATAAATCTTTCACCACAATTCTTTATTAACTTTTAGCCGTTGTGCGTTGTAGAAAAGTTGTTATCTAATTAGACAATAGGTGTGAATTAATAACATTACTGGTGTGAATTCTTGTCCAACAGCAGCCATGTTTTAGAGTAAAAGGCATAGTGAAGAAAATTGTTTTAGCTTTACTTGAAACTTTGATTGTTTTCTTTAATAGAACAAATATTAGTTTGGTCTATTTATCTAGGCATTTTTCTCTATAAAGGTACAAGATAACAACCTTTCATTGAGTAGTCAGATTCTTCTTCTTCTTTCTTTTTAGACACTGGATACGATTGTGGAAGACCCAGCCGAAATCTCTACTCTATCGCCTACAACCCCAAAAATTCAAAGGTGGAATATGGATGCATCAGAGGGTACGAGATGAAAGGCAGAGACTATAGGCACTGTTTAAGTACTGGTCAATGGTCAAGGTATCCTCCCATTTGCGTGCGTAAGTTTTTTTGAAAATGTTTGAAAAAGATGCAGTTTATTAAAATGATAAAATATGAAAATTCAAAAACTTGTATAGACAGGGATTATTTTTTAAATGAATAACAAAGTAACAACATGATTGGTTAACTCATACTTCAAACTGCAGATTAGTTTTATTCATGAAATTTCTAGTAATTAAACAATTAACTTGGAAATTAGAATTTCAGTAAGTGACACTTTATATAAACGCCGTTAAGAAACTTTTAGTAAATCATGAAAAAAGAAATATTTACAAAATATTTTTTTTTAAAAATAAGTATGATGTAATTTTTAATTAACCAAAAAGGGCAAATTTTGTCAAATAAAAATTAACAGCTAAAAAACACAGCCAAAATGGATTATTAATTTTCTTCTTCAGTTAATAATTATCCTAAATTAGAAGTACAACTTCTAAGCTAGATTATTGTTTAATTCATAATTCAGTTAAATTCTTCTGAAAGATTAACTTTCCCTTTTAGTACATTGGGCATGGAATTTAATGAGCACGAATTTTAGTAAATTTAGCATTAATTAAACATCTCAAATATAACTATAAAGTATTCTTTTTTTAAATAATTTTTAGAATTTTATTTGGAAAATTACTGAACTGAAATTTAATCCACTGGCTCACATTTGTTTCTAATATTTTTTTAATGTATTACTTAACATGGATAACTTCTTGTAGAATAATTCATTTATTTCCTTTATATTGAAAAATATTAATTAGCCTTAAAAGAAAAAAAATGTAGAATTGATGGTAAAAATGCATTTAACAAGAAATTGTTAATTTTCATAAACAGTTATGTTGCACTTCATTCAACTGGCATTAATCTAATGAATCATTTTTAGCAATTCTCTGTGATGATCTGGAATACCTTGAACATGGTAACGTGCGAATCACTTACGACAATGATGGTCCACCAATGAATGAAGCTTTCGCAATTTATAAATGCAATGAAGGTTATAAACTTGAGGGACCTTTCAAACGAAATTGCTTGAAAAATGGATCATGGAGTGGAGAAGATCCACAATGCAGAGGTACAGGCCAGTAATAAAATTTCATGTACAAAATTCAATGCCTTCCATCAACAGAGCCAAGTGACAAGACAACTATACACTTTTCTTCAATTAATAACTTTACTGCATATTTACATTTATTCATAATTCATTTAATTATTAGCATTAATTTTTTTTTACTGATTACTTTTTATTCATGTAAAAATATTCCCATCTTATTTTATTCCATTATTTCTCCCTACAAAAATGACTAATGTTGCTCCTCCTCCTATATTTTTTATTTAACTAGGCAAACATGAAATGTTTCTGCAAATTTTCTGCTGTGCTAAAACTTTATAATTTTGTACGTTTCATTATACTGTGGTGATTGCTATATATAAGCCAATTAATATCCTTCGAGCTGAAGGGTCCCTTTTGCTTGATCGGTATGATTCTCGGCTACTAACCATAAGATTGGTAGTTCGGGCCTAGCGCTATCCGCTAATCACCTACAATGGTAACCCCGTGACCGACCTTGGAAAAACGCAACCTTCGCACATAGCTTCGTTCTACTGTCGTGTCGCCCTCTAATGGCGACTCAATGACCTATACGCACATTAAATACGATAGTTGTTAACATCACCACCAACACCTTACATAAGTATCGTTCGCCAACTCACTGGGGGGATACTCAGTGGTGATTGCTATATATATATATATATAAGCCAATTAATATCCTTCGAGCTGAAGGGTCCCTTTTGCTGATCGGTATGATACTCGGCTAGTAACCATAAGATTGGGAGTTCGGGCCTAGCGCTATCCGCTACACACTTACAATACAATAGCACTATACTATTTTAATATTTTCGAATCATAATTACTATTTAATTGATTAATTTAATTTTTAATGTTACATGATGGTATTTGGTAGTGAATTTGAAAAATAATTTCATGATTCTATAACATGCATAATGAATTATAAATCTAAGCCGAGACAGTAGAAAAACAAATGAATAAAAAAATAAAAAGGTTATGCTTTTTTACACTAAAAAATTATTTTATGAAATTTATCTAGAATGATTAGTATTTTTACCTCTAAGAATATTTTTATATGATCAAATTTTTGTGATAAGATAATCAAGATTTTGATAATGATTAGAACAATTTGAATGTTATAACTACTCAATACGACATATTTAATGTTAATCTTCATATTATTGTGAAGAGAATGGAATGATGCATTTTGGAACCGGCTATAGACTTTTATAGTTAAGGTGTCAAGATCAGAAATCAAATTTAATTTACCTTGTTTTTTGCATTTCAGTATTCATATAGATATACAGAGATAAAGTAAGGTAAAATTTACACTTCAATTTACTGGTTTTAAAATTAGACAAAGATTTGACTGTAAGTGCAGAAATCGAGTTCTGTAATATACTCATCTAGTTGGTTGCATATCTGAGTAACCGTATTGAAATATGCGAACATTGGTATACTGTCAATTCGTATATTGTGCTGATATATTGTCAGTTCTTTGACAGATTTTTAAATTTTGCTTATAGTTAATTCTATTAATAAGAATATGCATAAAATTTTTGCTCCTTTCTTGATTTAGTTTTCAAAACATTGTGCTCAGTTCACAAGCATTCGAGTTACAAGTAGATGGATAAGCTGCCCTTTGCCGTTTTCGCCCAACTTTTGATCGGGATATCATTAGGTGTAAAATCAATTATCGAAACATGCTTTATTTTTGAATCGTTATCATCTCAAATGCACAGCATTTTTGATGCTGTATTTCTACATTATCCTTAAAAACTGTCTCTTATACTTCAGTTATCAGAACCTGCTGTGTTATGGGCACACAATCACCAAAAAAAGTTTTTATGGGCCCGAGGTGGTTTAAATCGTGGAAACTTATTGAATTTCAAGATAGAATATTTTGATAGTTATATCTTCTTTTCAATTTATAAAATGAAGTTAATGCTTTTTTGTACTAAGATATAATGTAATGATTATTAATTTTTATAGTCTTTCGGTTTCTCTGAGACAAAGATATCATTTTCGTCTTTCTGCTTCTATCTTGTATTCTGCATTACATTAAAAAAAATGAAAAACAATGATGTTCTGAGTTTCGAAAAGTACTTCTTAATGAAAGTACTTTTTAATGCGGAAACCAAAAATTTCTTTAGAAGTTTGACCACTTTATTACGACCACCTGAAAGTTTAATGAAAATTAGCTACTGCTTCACAGAGTTATCACTAGAGGTTGAGATAGCTGTAAAAAGAGAGCGCAGGACGTGAACTATCAATTTTCAACGAGTTTGCGTTGAGTATGTAATAATTTCTGTCATTTCAGCACGGTATATAACTTATAAAGAGATGAAAATATAATAAACAATGATTTAAACGATGATTGTAGGGGAAGATAATCCCTTTCGTTCGAACCACCCCACTCAATGCTGTGCTTGCTTAGAGATTTTTTTAAAAAAAAAACCCATAGAAAATATAATGTTATTGATATGATAGATAAAAAAATCCGTTACAACTCTACATTTTGTAAATGAATCACAGTTATAAGATGTTTTTTTTGAGGGGAAGGTGCATCAATAAGAGCATCATATACCTGTTTCAGAATCCAGTGACATGATAAAAACTTAATTCACATCATTAGAAGAGGAATTGGAATGAGGAAAAACAAATAAACATATTGCTAACATTATTATATTCTGTCTACGTCATTTGAGACAAAAGCTAACCATTTTGAAGGAAATGCATTCGGAATTTTGAATGTGTAGTTAAAAAGTTTTTTTTCTCTCTCTCACTCTTTTTTTGCCCTGAAGACTGCTGTAGACAAATTTTTGATTCGAGAATTTTAAACGCGAATTATAATTTGAGCGAAAAATTGAATTGTAGTGCCTTTTTTTAGTTATTATCACACTAATTAAGGCTTTAACTATTTTTTTTTTGGTTGAAAATAAATAAGGACAAAAATGGATACGAAAGTGTATAAGATTGAAGTAATTTGTGTCTCCTACACAAATGGGAAGAATTCTGGATGTAACAATTTTATTTATTACTGTTTTTTTTTCTTTTAATAGTTATAAAACTAAATAAAAAGTGTTGCTGCATCTGTGCATAATCTTGAATGTAATACCAAAGACATCAGGTTCTTATTCTTAGAGGTTTTAATCTTGAAGAAAATACACTATGATATGGAGTTAAAATTTAATATGAGATTTTTTTAACGATAATTTTGAGATGCCAACATTATTATAATATATTAAATTGGAAGTAGAATGTAGGGGATTGTCCAATTAAATCATTAATGACACTGGTTTGGAATTTTCAGATGTAACTGAGAAATCCTTTGAGAGCAAATCAATGAATAAAAAAATGATACAGAACGCCCGGAAGGTCCGATATTGTTAAAAAATGCTTAAGAAATGCTGTTGTTGCTTATGTAAAGATAATTTGCATGAGTGTCATAAATGTAATAAATCAGAAATGAGAAAAAAGACGTCAAAAATGCCAGTTAATAAACGCTGTTTCACAAAAAAATCACCTTTTTTGTCTTTCTGTTTTCCCCCCTTTTTGTGTATACTTTTGAGTAAAATCGGATATTTCATTTATGCACAGTTTGTTACAAATAATCAAATAATTAAATCATTAGCTGACCATGAGGATGTGAAAAATGCACAAATCCGAGCATGCGCTGAAGTCTGAGTTTTTACAACCAGACAGAACACCGAAAATAAATAAACACGTTTAAATATTTTTGACGGCAGCTTTACTACACTGTAATAAGTATATCTACTTGTAGAAAATGCTGAATCCTCAAGAATGAAAAGGGAAGGAATTCGCTTTGATTTGATTCCGAAGATCAAAGGTCAGGACGGGAAAATCACTAATGCGGAGGAGGGCAGACCTTGAAAGACTTTCCAGCTGGAATTGTTAGGAAATTACGACAGTGGAGCGATAGGAAATGGGGTGAGGTCACAAACCTTTGAAACGGGGTTGAACCTGGGTGAAGTTTTGTAGATCACTTATGAAACTCGGAATGTGATACTGTAGCTTAGAAATATTTTTTTCTGTTGCTGTTAGAAGATTAAAGTATCTAACAGCCAAGTTATAAAAATAATAAATCACGGCAACCAAACCATGTTTCTGAAGTAAAGAACTAGTTGGATTCAGAAATAATTGAGCCTTGCAATTTAAATGGATTAAAATAAAATTCCAGTTACTTGTCAAATAGAAATATAATCAAGAAAAAAAAGAAAGTAATTTTGATCGATCAATTGATTCCCTCCCCCGCTTATTTATTTAAATTTTAATTTTTTTAAAAAAACCCCACCAAACATGGAAGTTTTTTTTTTGTGGTACATGGAAGTTTTTTTTTGTGTGTGTGTCATTGACTATTATTTTTTAACCAGTTTAGGTAGAAATTTGTTTTTTTAATTAGAAATTCTTAATTAATTCAAAAAATAAGGAAATGTGAGTTAAATTAGTCCTTGATGAATTCAATCAAGGGACTTCTGCTCTGTTAGAGACATTTCATTAATGCAAGGAGACACTAGATGTGTTCAAAAAACCCTTGAAACTTTTAAAATAGCATAAAAAAGGCTTTTTAAATAATTTTTTTGGATAAAAAAAATTTAATTATCAGTATGGGGGATTATTATTATATGGCTTGTCAAATTTTGACATTAAGCTTTATAATTTTAAAATTTCAGTACATTTCATCATGTATGAGTTGCTTTAGAAAGGTAATTGCATATCTAATGGCTTTGTTGATACCATCTCAACATTAGAGGGGAGAATAGTGGATTTCATATTTTTGAGCTACAATGAAGAGAATATGAATATTAGTTTGATACCTCTTTGCAGATCTAAGGTTGAAAATTCATTTATTAAAATTTTTGAAATCATAAGCTTTTAACTAAAAATTTTTATTTTAAAGAAGCCATTTATCTGAAATTTATGAACTAAATCTTAAAATACTCGCAAAGGCATTTAAAAATTAAATTTTTAATTCAGTCAATGAGGACAGTAAACTGGTAAAAATGAAGATAAAAAGGTGTCGGTGTGTTTCGTATCCAATAAACACAAATATTTAAAAATTCATTAAAAATATATGGAAGTAAACAACAATTATGATAGTATTTATATCAGCTTGCATGTCAGAGAAAAGCATTTTTAAATCAGAGTTGCCAGGGAACACTTACCCTATTTGCCTTGTGGAGCTTAGCCAAACATTTAAGCTATGCTACTCATTTCACACTTCATGATGAAGTGTATTGAGAAAAACAGACACACACACAATTTGAATGAATTTAACAAACACAATAGATATTATGGAGCTCACTTTTCAGTACTATTTGATGTATTAATACGCTCTTTTAGTTAAAAATTCACCGAGACATGAGTTTTCTCCACTAGAAATAATAAACACAAGTTAAACGTAAACCTAAAGGACGAGGACGTAAGAGAACTAGCTTTTCGCCGACAACCTCACCGTTCAGCTTCTCGATGGAGAATTTCGATCTTAAATATAGAATATAAATACCTGATAATTTACAAAATTTCATTTGATACGCTTTTATTTCATGTTGTAGAACACAACAAAAGGAAGAAAAATGTGCATGTGTTAAATACACGTTAATAAAACTAAGCTAATCGAATATACTATTATGATTTGTTTATGAATTTCTAAATCCTATCAGTTCCTATGTAATTGGAGATTTACGGGAATTATTTTTAATGTTTCTTCAGCCATCCGGTGCCCGATTCCAGATGGCAAAGATCAAGGCGGAGTTTACAGGCTAGTCAACAAAACGAATAATATGGGAAGTATGGCAATGCTAAGATGTAAAGATGGCAAGAGAGAAGGAGACAATCCATACATTATATGTACTGAAGATGGCGAATGGACCAAGCCGGAAGCTTATTGTATTTTACGTAAGCTGGTCACTATTTTTATAGTATAAAATCCATAGGAAATAAAGCAATGAAATTGCTTCATGCATTTATACCTTGATTTAAACATTGAATCCTATTAAATTAAGACAGTAATACTTAAAAATTTTTACATACTTATCTTGATTCTTTTTTTAAAGGTGGAATACACTTTTTGATATGCTCAATTTTGAAATTAGTAGCACTTGTAAGTCCGAGATGATATTATATTATTTTAATATTTCCAGAAGTTATCAATTATTATTAATAGATCAATTAAACTTCTTTCCCATATGAGTCGCATTACCTAATAGTGAATCGAAGAAATTATTTGACTTCAGGATTCTAAACTATCCTTCTAAGATTGTCCTTCATAATAATAATGCTTTATAAATTAAAGACTGAGGGTTATCAAAATAATACATACATTTTAGAATGCTAATAAATGTAAATTTAAAAAGAACTGTTTTCCTTAGATTTATTCTTATAATTACTTAGTATGAAAGCTTTTAATTACGCTGTTTTTTCCCACTTCCCTATTCAATTTTATAGTTCTTGAATTTTCTTAAAAAGCTTCTTGAAATTCTTAGCATTATTTTTCAATATGGGAACTCTGGATGAAACGTATAGAGAAATGTTTCGGTTACTTTTTGAAATGTTTCAAAATCAAAGGAACTTCTATAAGGAGACTAATAAAAAATAGATCCATTCATTAACAGATTAGCGTACGTTTTCAGTATAGAAATATATTGTAGTAGTAAATAATTTGCTTAGTTCCATCAAGAGCTTGAAATTCTAACTGTACAAATAATAATAAATTCAATTAAATATTACCAACTGTCTCACGGCCTACTAATAGAAATGAAGTAATCTTTTTAGTTTCACTAACGGCTTAAAACAACTTCTCTACATGAACAAGATAAGTGCTAAATGAAACTTGATCTAAAGCCCCACTCTATTCTATGAGATATGACTCTATATTATTGAATATACTGTATGCCATAGATTCAATCCAGTGAAGATGGTTTCATAAAGGATTATCAGTATTTTTACAAAGGCTTTTCTTGTGGGAGAGATTATGATAAAAGTTAGATATTTATCAGATCATACACTTACGTCTAAGCACCCAACACGTTTAAGATACTCAACCCAATTTGAGATGACTGATTCTGTCTAGTCACATTTTATTGGTGTATTTCTTAGGCCTAAAACTTTCAAAATTTTGCTAAGACTAATCAAAATATTTTTTACAGCATTGTACACCATAAGCCTTTAAACAGAGAAAAAATCATCCCACAGCTTAATTCTTTTTTCAGTAATATCTTATACTTTTAAAAAATGTTCATAACATTTCTTTGTCAATTGTAAATGGCGGAGGTTACTATATCATCAAGATATTGTTTACAATTTCTTGTAATAGCTTTATTAACGTGATCGAACCAAATAATAAACCAAGTCTCATTTTTTCTGGTGTGCTTAACGACCTTTTTATATCATGCAAAAAACGCACTAAAATCATAGCACTTTACAAAAAACGATTATTTAAAAAAAACTGCTTATCGTGGGTTTTTTTCACTTTGGAGAGAAATGTCCACTTTTTACAACTGTTACCATATAAGTTTGCCCTTGATTGAATTCTTTTATAGTTTTCTCTACTTCAAATTTCAACCTGGTCACTTAAAAATTTAATTGATTTTGTTAAAGTAATAAAAATGTGACTCCCTTCTTCATTAATGGTGATGATGATTTCTCCTTTCTAAAAAAATTATTTCCCAAATTAAATTAATTGTATTATGCTTAAGGTTATCTCTTTTCTGTAATTAAATAATAATTTAATTTTAATCATTTAGAAATAATTTTATAATTTATTTCCTTCAAACTGATTTAAATAATTTTAGTTCCTTTAATAAATTGTTATAAATTAATAATATTAATGTTGATTTTAATGAATTAATATCTTTTAGCTGCAACAGACGCTTATTCAAGTCAGGAGCCACCAAGAATGGAAAATCAAGGAGGTATGAAAAATGAATAGCTTTCACAAATAATTTTTTAAATAAAGAATTGTTATTTTTATGAAACATTCTGATGAGGAAACATAAACAGTATACTCTTATATATCGTTATATTTTTCCCATAAAGATTTTTCTGTTTTTGAATGCTGTCGAGAACGTGCGTAAACTAAAACTGGTGTCTGATTGAATTTGAAACTACTTGTAATTATCAGCATTAGTCGACGAGATTATATCCATCACCTGTTAACCTGTTTGTAAAAACCTCTTTTTGCATGGGAATTCTTTAGTGTGAGCAGTGCAGACAGTGATCACTTCCAATTTTTAATCACAAATTTTTATTCACATATTGACACGGGACACAGCACAAAAATAAAACATAAATACGAAAAGAAACTCAAAACTATCAGAGCATCATTCGCCTCATCAGTTTAAGACAGACTCTTCTTCAACCTCACTATCTTCCCACCTCTCCTTTCTGCAAGCGTTGTTGCTATCCGAGGGGAGCAGGGTTTTCAAAGTTACACTGGGCCTTACAATGTTAAGAGTGCAATTAATTCATAATCTATTCGTTTTGCATTGAAATATTTCGTCATGCCTAGTAAACATGTTAAGATCAAGAATACATATCGCAAACAAAAATGAATTTTATTTTTTAAATGCAAGCCATCATGCGACATGTCAGCTTTTTGAGTCCAGGGATTTGTGCTTTGATTAATATGCACCCACTCCTTTTAAGTGCATATCCTTGGACGTTTTAAGAAATGGAAGTATGTTCTAAAAAATAAACTAGGTGGGAGGTTTCTCTCCAAAACTTTCTTGTATACTTTCTAATAAAAGTTTTAATACCATCCCCCCAGCATAAATTGTGGACCTTGCGTAAGGCTGCTAATGTTTTGCATGGCATTGGCAAAAAACAGCCATGAAATATTGATCTTTGATATGAATCTGACATTTTTACAGAATCTATCTCCTGAATATGTACTTTGGGTGTTCTCTTTCTGACCTATCGTAACTGAAATTTCATACAGAGCTACACTTGCTATCACATGGTCTCGCATCGAATTCTATTGATTTTAGCCATTGCCTTTATGAGTTATTGCATTCACATGTATAAGAAATAACAGACCAACTGATGGTGAATCCTTAAACAGATTTAGTTCAACATCCAATATGAATCTACATTTTAGATGCATTCTACATCTGTACGTCAAATTTTTTCTGTCTCTTTTACGAATTTTATATATCTAGCTCTTACTCTACAATTTTTTCTAGTATTCGAAAACATTTGTTCTTGAACAGCCAAACAGATAGATTTCCTCTGAATATATTTTGTTCAAAATTTGCAAGATATTTAGAAATGTGGTCTGTTTTCATCCATCTAACTCAAAGCGTTTTTGACTTACCGCGTTCACAGAAAGACGCAAGGGCATAATTAAAAAATATGTATATGCGTTTTTCGAATTGAGAGAGGACAGGAACTTTGATATTCGTCAAAATCTTGAGTTTAAAATTTTTGACGATTGCAATAAAAGGCTTTATACTTTATATACGAGATAGTGAAAAAAGGAATATAATTAATTTTCCTTTGTTTTTCTTTTAGAGCGAAAAACAAATATAGAATAATTTAATACTTCCTTTCTGTATATTGCAGCTATATTTAGATGTTTTATTCAATGTGAAAAGCTGTTCTACATTGTCACATTTTTTATTATATTTTTTGAAAACATATAACAATAAATATGTTCATGTATAACACATGTGTCTATAGCATAATATTCAAAATTTGTTTATAATTTTCAGTTCACTTTTATAATGAGTCCACTTTTATAATGATAAACATAAAATTGACATGTAAAAATGGGATGCATTCGTAATTATAGATGAAAGCATTTATTTGAAATAAACTGCAGTTGTTCCAAAGAGCCTTGATGCTTGTCCGACAATGTAATTTACAACAAAATTCTCCTTATGGACCATTTACTTAATGGATAAAATAGATTGCCACTTCATGGAAAACACATTATACTCACTGCAAAGTAAGTCGTATTACTGCTCAATTAATAAAGGGAATAAATCTACACCTCTGGGAAGATCGTCAATCTTTCCAATAATCTTCTATTCGAATCGCTCTTTTTGCTGTTGCAGTAACTACCTGGGTGTAACCAATTCATGTCGACTTCTCTTATTAAGATTTTTTTTAAAGCTAGATGTAGGTCTGTGTTGATCTTGATCTAGGAGTAGAAAAAATATTTTTCCTAATATTTAACAAAGACTACAGATGACAGCTTTAATTTTTCTATCGCTTATCGATTTATATGCAGTTATAGTTTTAATTAAGATTAAATAAATCGTTTATACTTACTTCCAAGAGGATTAAAACAAAACAGCCATCTGTACTCATTTTTTTTCTCATTGTGTTGATAGTTCAGAAGCGGTTTTATCTTGAAAAATTGAATATAATTTTAGGAAGACATAGGTAGTTGTTGCTTTCTTTTCACTAAATCTATAGTTTTTTTAATAAAAAAATATGTGACGAAACTGTGCATTAATTACTGATGTCTATTGCAGCTTTTAGATTTGGAATGGTTATTGCTGCTGTCATGATGAGTGAAGTTTTAGTTACCATATATCTCTAAGAAGAAAGAAGGTAACAAAATTAGCCAAGCATTCTTCTTGAAGACGAGTATTCACAAGTTGCAGAGAAAATATTGTTTAAAAACTGATCTTTTGATTTGTTAAACAGAAATTCGAATAAACAAGAACTTCCAAGTAACTCAATTGAACCTGATGTGCCAATCTCAAGACCACCTCCAAGGATTTATTAAAATGTTGCATTTGAATATGTTTTCACGCAGCTCGTCAATCGAGATAATACTGGTAATCGGGAAGAACCCAAAGTTCCATTCAAAATCCAAAGTATTTCAACAAGCCATGCTGATACCTCTGATGAGGCAGATAAATATATTCCTAAAAGAACATTGCCATAAAAAGACACATTAGACAAGGATCATTCAAGTAGAAGTATTGGCTCACGATGATTCTGGAAAGAAAGTAGGATCGTTCTCTTCAGTTCATGAACAAAGTGAAGACACCTGTCCTGAAAATGTAGTTCTTGACGTAAAGGACAAAATCAATAAAGGTATGTTCTGTTTATTTTGAATAATTCAGTTAGAATTGAAAGTACCACTACTGGGGAAAATATCATCAGTTTGTAGAAAATATTTAGAATGAAATACAGATATATTAAATTTATATTGCTAAACACTAATGGCTAAGCATACAAAATTAGATATACATAATTTAAAATCAATGAAGCAGGACAGTGAAATTAAAGATAGGAAATATCTTAGCATAATTCTTTTCATTGGTCATTGTAATGAAATTGTGAACTAATTAACATTTTATGGATTTTGAGTTCACCATCAAAGCATTTTCTTAAAAAATATCTAATTTGCAAAGTACAATAGAATAAATTGAATACGTAATCCCTTCTACAAAAAATTTTTACGATATAAATTTTTTTTTGCAAAATGCAGTTTTAGAATGTTTTATATAATAGAAGACTAACATAACCATACTTCAAAATTTGTTATATGTATTGCTTCTTAACTATGTTCAATCGCTGTTATATGTGTGGTGTTTTAATACAATTAAAAGAAACAGGGAAAGGACATCATAAAGATATATCTATACAAAAAACAATTCTTATAAAAAAATTAGCTGACGCTAAGAACTATTATTAGTAATTTCAGCTTAAAATATTTAATTCGTACAAATTGATAGATTTCGGGAATAGAATTCCACCATAATATGTGAGATAAGGTGATTGGATACACAGGGATTATGGAAATTCTTTTTGTATTTTTTTAAAACATAAATAATGGGAATTTCCCAACTAGAAATCATGTATTGGCAACACTGAATATGTCTTCCCTTCAAAAGAATGGGCAGATCACTAGTCATGCTAAAGCAGTAAAGAAAAGATTTTTGGTATTTCTAACTTGTGTTACTAGTTCAAGCTATTCTGTTGAAAGTAAATTTTAAGTTACAATAAAAAATAATGAGCCACGTTACGTTAGGTTTTATTAAACGTCTAAAAACTTTTATTTTTGTTTCTAAAAAATATGTTGTGGAAAGCAAATACGAGGTTGTCACAGTATATCCAATACACTGATTTTTGTACCGTGAAATAAATATAAAATAAATCATTATTTATGCTTTTTATTCTTTTAGCAATCTTCATAATTGAATCACACAACATACTACATCTGTAAATATTCATATTGTATATCTATGTATTAAAAAATTTAATTTTAATGAAAATTTCTTCTTATTTTAGATTTAATTCCAAAAAACTCATGAAGTGCTGTGAGTGATTATTCAATAATTGATTCCGAAAGAAAAAAAAATCCATCACCGCTTCTCAAAGCAGAAAATTTTTTGGATTCATCTTCAATAACAGAGCCAATCCACTTCCGTCAGATAAGCTTTCTGAGGGAAAGAAAAATTTCACTTTCCAACTCTTCCGAGGCATGCCTTTATCTGAAAATCTGAAGATCGGGGGGGGGGGGAGAAGGAAGAATGTAAAACATCCAGTGACCAAGTTAAGAGAAATATTAAACGATAAAGCTAAGGAGGAAGAAGAAAGAAATGCGAAGGAAGAAAGAATTACGGAAGATGAGAAGAAAACGAAAAGAGGTGAAGAAAGCAAAGCTAAGCAATTGGAAGGAAAGAAGAAACCTGAAACTTCTCCAGGCAGTAGGAGAGGGATAAGAACAATCGATAAAAGTGGCTCCTGCTGATGGGGGAGGGTCTAAGAACCAACTTATCAAAAAAAAGAGACTTAAAATGTTTGATTGAAAAGCCGAGTAACACCCAAAAAATAAAAGAATTCCTATTCCCCAGGATATATTGATGTGAGGGAGAATGAAATTAAGAAGAACCACTGGTCCACCAACGGCCGGCGATAAACTTTTCCTTACTCTTTGAAGAGGTCTTTGTACATCACGAGAGGGTAGAGGTAATGAATTATCCAAACTTGTTTATTAAAGATACTCTTTGCGTCAGATATTTTTGATTTACTTTGTTTGCACAGAAAATCGTACTAAAGGCCGCTTGGATATTAAAAGGACTCATAGAACGTCCTGTTAATAATAACTACAATAATTATCACTGATTAATTGAAGCATTTCGTTTTTTTTAATCCTTTTAAATGCGCTTCTTAATTTTGTTAATTAATATTAGAAAATCTTGTAATTTAGAAAGAGTATGTAGATAATTCAGTATTTATGGTATGTCGCTTAACGCTAATTCTTAACAATAATTTCGTTTAGTAATTTTGCAATCCAGGAGGAATGGGCAAGGTTTACGTGCCTACGAAATTGTGAAGCCTCGAATTCATCCCCAAAGAATAGGCTCAATCCTTTCTCTCAATAGTTTTAGTTCTGATTGCGAATTTTAATAAAATGTCCCTGATATTTTGGAATTTTATTAGTAAATTATTTATTTAAAAATATTAAAAATGTTTAAGCGAGAAAGAAAACGAATAAAATTAAGATTGATTTTCAACTCTCTACACATTTGATATGCATAAAATAACCTGATGTTTCTGTATAGCTGGTTGGTTCCCAATTTCTATCTGATTTTTCCAGAGAGAGAGAGAGAATATCCTAAATTTTAATGAAATGACTCATTTGAACTGTATTAAAAAGAAAAGATAAAGTCATTTATTTTGAAATAATGTTAGAACGAATCATATTCCTTAGCTTTTCTAAACGTGGGATAAGCCAACTTAATATGGGAATTTGCATAAATTGAAAGAAAAAAAAATAATGAATTAAATTGTAAAATGCATATATTATATTAAATGTTGTCTGGTTTTTGAAATTTTTAAACCATTAATTGAATGATTATTTCTAAATTTATTTCTTGAATTTTGCCGGGATCACCAATTATCTGCTGAGTCAGGATTCCGTATTTCATGTCAGAGTTCTGAAATGTTTCAAATTGAAAATTCATTATATACTCGTAATAATTATTTTTTATACATAAAGAAGAATATTAAAATAATAAAAAGGAGTTAAAAAATTTAAATTTAAATCTAATTTCTATAGAATTCTTTTGCAATATTTTACAATATGAGAGCAATATTTACAATTTAATAGAGATTGTAAGATTGTTTAATAAGAATTGTAAATATTTTGCAATATTTACAATTTAATAGAGATAAGAATAGACTGACCACAGACCTTTATCTCTCTGACATTCAGGATAAGACAAGACTGTTCTGAATTTCTGAAGGCTTATAAGCTAAATTTGTTGGTTTATATACAACTAAAATTTTAAAAATATATTTAGCGGGATTCATTTAAATTACTTGGTAGGAATGTTGCTTCGTTCAAAATAGAAATTAGCCATGGAAGAAAAATAGTAGTAAAATTTTCTGTAATACAATTGCTAATATACATTAAAAAAAACTTTTTTCTTTTTCATATAAGATTTTTTTATACAAGCAGTGACCAACTTAGTTTTGGTTAAATTGATAATCCAGATTTATGGTTGCTAAAATTTACTTAGCTTGCTCTTGATCGCTTACTCGCAAAAATATATTCGAATTCGATATACATGTAACATTTACTACTATTTTAAAAACCTTATACTGTTTGGCATTTTGAACAATGCATCTCCCTAATTTTTAGTAATCTCAATTAAAATGGGAGCTTGCAAAATGAAAATGACTTCGACTAATACAAAAACATTCTCATTCATCATTGTTTATGTGTATTACAGATTATAGTCTCATCTAATATTAATTAATTTCAGTAACTTTGATTCTTATACATCCAATAATTTATTATATTAAGGAGTAACAGATTTTAAAAATGGATGCGCCCTATAAAAATTTTCCTTTTGCATACTATTGTCGTTGTTTTTAATGGCACTTGTCATGGACAAGCTCGGTGATGCACCAACGATTTTAATCCGAAATGAGCGTCTCTTGTTTTGAAGTAGCTCCAACTTGGACCACGCTTACGATTGACCACATTCGCTCGCACAGCCCCTTTTTACAAGGGGGGGCATTCACTCACCTAATGTTCATCGTTACGTTTTTAGCGTAGCGGGTTCGGATTGAATGGACTTTACTTGAGGACACCGAAACAAATTTATTTGCAGCTATTTACAGATATTTACAAGATGACTTGATAAAGTAAAACTTCAGATAAACCCAATCCAGCAGTCATCAGTCACTTACAGCGTAAATGCAAGCCTTACGCACAATAAACACAGACTGCAAAACAACTATCATATAGCACAGCAAACAGTAAATCACAGCGAGATCAATAATGCAACGTTAATAAAAAACGTAAACACAGCTCACTAATAACAAGCGAGAAAAATAATCCGCTAGTCCAGCGAGACGCTTCTCTTCCGAGAGGAGAAAAACTGCAGCTTGCGGCAACCCGTCCCTTATAAAGCCGGGCGAGGCAGCTTGGGAAGCAACGCGGCACACCGGAAAGTGTCTGGGGCTACCAGAATATTCGCCTCGCCAAATCAACTCGGCTGGCTCGAAGCTTCTAGTGAAGCGTCACCAACGTTTTCTCCTTCGGCGCCTTGTAACAATATGTTTTTAAAAATAGATAATTATAATCCTACAATGTATTTATTAAGGGGGAAAATTCCATTTTCCGTCGACCTCTTACATTTTATAAACGCAATTCTATAAGCTTACGAATAAAAAAATTAACTCTCTAACAAGAATAAAAACTCACGACCAGATTTAAAAGTAGCGACTATTAATGAAATCTTATGGCACTGAAATGCAAAGGCAAAGCAATATTCGCATATTACTTTTTTGTTTATTTTGGCATCTTTTCTATTTAAATCAAATTTTATAAAGAAAATCCCGCAAAACTTCCTTTCTTCTTTTGAAGTCCAATATTTCTTTAAAAAAAGAAGTAATTTACTCCAAAAAGCTTTTCCTACCTTAACATGAGAACCATACACAGCTTACCAGACTTCGTTGTTTCGTGGCAAGATATCGGAACCGGAAGGTTTCAGGTTCTTGCCCCAATTTAGCGAAGAACCGCCGTAAAAGCAAATATGTTGCATGTTAAATCCGTTAGAGTCAAACGTTTTCATTTCGTGTGATGTGGATGTTTGGAGAGGGAGTGCCAACTCAGACAACGTCCTTGTCATCTGACAGAGGTTCAGAATTACCAAAATAGCCCTAGCATTGCTTTAAAACTGAACGTTAATATAACTATACTAAACCATACAAAACTCACCAGATAATGCTGCAGTCAAATTCATAAACGTTTTTTTCAAAAAGATTCTTTTTTATTTTTTAGATGAAGCAAAATTTATATTAACACCTTCTCATACGAATTTATTTAACTTTCTAATTAGATGACACGTCCTATTTTGGTCATTTATTGCGCATTTGATTTTTTTTAAAAATAATATATGGGGCATTTGGGATATTAAAGCGTTTCGAATTGATTTTTGCCTATTTAAACACTTAATTCTGTGGCTTAGTTGCAGACTTGAAACTAAAAATGCAGCAATTCTATGCGCGTGTCAGACACGTAATTACATGCGAAGGTTTTAACCTTTTTAATGCCTTACTTACCGACATGGTCTCTGTCTTACCCGACATGGTCTCTGCGTCGACCTTCCGGTGTCCGGAGTGCGGACGGGACTTTGGAACCAAACGAGGACTTGACGTCCACCGCCAAAGGACGCAGCCCACAGAATACAACGACGAGATACAGATACCAACTTTCAAGATGAGATGGACTAATGAGGAACTGACCTTACTTGCCTTGCAGGAAGTCAATTTGCGCTCATCTGGAACTCGACATCAATCTTCAATTGCATGGACTATTACCTGGGCGGACGCAGGAGGCGATTAAATCTCAGAGAAAAACTCAGAGGTACAAGTGAATACTTGCGGATGAAATGGATCGTGTCTCTGCTCATTCTCACATCCCCAGCTCAAGTGCCAGCAGTGCATCCTGCACCTTACCTCTTTCGGCCACCCCCAGAGGTGCTACAGTAGCTGCTCCCCAGCGTGTCCTGAGGACAAAAAGAAGATCTGTGCAGCCGCTTTCATCAACCCCGAACGTGACCTTGACTGATAAGCCACTCTCACTTACCTCACCTGTCTCTGTGGACGAGGACTCTACTTACTTACCTAGTGATGAGCAAGATTCATTCCTGTCTATCATTCCTGTGATAGAGACCGAGATCGAATCAATACGAGAAATCTCGGCAAACTTATCCTCCTTGGCTACAAGTGACACCTTTTCTTTCAGACTCGAGACCAGCAACTTTACAGCTTTGGTATTGAAAGATTCCGAGTCGGAGCTAGCAACTTACCTGGACCTTTTGGTGTATACCAACTACATCTCTGAATACAAGGATATCTTTAAGAAGATTTGGAAGGAGTTTAGATCTACACCGGACAAAGAGACCCTGTTTTATACAGCCTCTATGGTCTATGCTATGATCTTTCCCGAGCCGTCAGAGTCCAGGAATCCCGCTTCCTACCGTGTCGACCAAGACGTTCGGAGAGCTGTCATATCTAATCGCAGGAAGTGACGTATTGAATACGCCCAAGCTCAGAGGGACTTCAAACGGAACCCAACCCGCTATGTGGAGAAACTGTTGAACCCTGCTAGGCAACCAACACCTGGATGCTATGGCGACGACTTTAAGACATTTAGGGAGAGAACGATGTCCAAGCCGTCATCTATTCCCCAGTTGAATGCTAAGGAACAATACATCCTGGATCCTGCCACAACATCGCTGATGACTCCAGTTACACTCGACGAAATGAATAGAGCACTATAGAAGAATAACACCGCTCCTGGTCCAGACGGAGTCACTTCACGTTTTCTGAAGGGTCTCCCAAGAGCGGACCTTCTTATATTAATTAATTTATTTATCTTCTCTAGGAGTCTACCCGAGGACTGCCTACGCTCTAAAATGGTATTTATACCGAAAAAGGAATCAGCAACCTCCCCCGGCGATTTCCGCCCGATATCGCTGACCCTCATGTTCGTTCGCCTTCTCTCTAAAATCCTGGCGAAGAGACTAGAATCTACTACTCAGTGCTTTGTGGAGCAAAGAGGCTTTATCCGCTCGGATGGCATTGCCCAAAACATCTTCCTTTTGGACTTTGTCCTAAGGCATGCCTCCGAGCGGGTTAAACAAACTTTCCTGGCTACAGTCGACATAAGCAAGGCCTTTGACTCTATTACACACGAAGAAATTTTCAGGGGCCTGGAGCAAACGAACGTGGACCCGGCCTTCAACGAACTGTTAAGATACATCTACGGATCAGCGACAACCACCTTCTCACCTTTTCCTGGCCACAAATTTCATCCTACATGCGGTGTTCGTCAGGGGTGCCCTATGTCCCCGCTGCTCTTCAACATCGCCATTGATGCTGCACTGGATGAACTCAAGTCTTCACCTGTGGGTATCCAGTTTGACGACCTCAAGCTAACCCTCTCTGCTTATGAGGTTGATTTGGTTTGATTTGGTCCTTTTCGCCTAAACTGCCCCTGACCTCCAAACACTCCTGGATAGGGCAAGCGACACTTTAGCCAAGTTAAACTTAAACATCAATACTGCAAAATCATCAACAATATCTATATTAGCTGACACCAAAAACAAGAAAACTAAGATTGGTAGTAACTCTTTTAAAATCGATAGCACACCCCTTCCGGCTCTTAAAATAGCAGATCACTTTAAATATTTATGGCTTACGTTCTCGGCAAGAGGGCTTTTGGTTGCAGATAACGCGCCAGTCCTTGAAAACTTCCTTACTACTCCGAACACTCCGTAAAGCTCCTCTAAAACCTCAACAGCGAATGTTCATACTACGTAACAACTTAATACCAAAGCTTCTTCACCGATTGGTTTTAAGCTCAGTTCGTGCCGGGAACCTCACCAAACTCGATTCACGCATCCGTGCATTTGTCAGGGAAGTATTGCACTTGCCTAGCGACTGCCCCAATGCTTACATATATTCGACCGTTTCGGATGGTGGGCTTGATGTGCCATGCCTCCGGGTCCTGGTTCCTTCTTGGCGGCTTTCGAGATTGGGCCGTCTTAGTGCGGTCCTGTCCCGGGGCTGTCTTGAGGGGGCCACCGGAGGATACTTGCAGCGGCTGCTGGGTCGAGTTAACAACATTAATAATTCTTCCAATCCACAATACTATTTTTCAGACAACCTATATCGGTCAGTTGATGGGGCGCCACTTAGTCCTAGTCGCACGGTCCCCGTCAACATGACTTGGTAAAATCACCAACTAAATTCTTGTCCGGAAGGGACTACATTAACTTGATTAAAACTCGTATTAATTGCTTGCCCACAGTGTCTAGGTGTGCCAAGGGTTGGCCTCGTAAAGATAAGATGTGCCGGGCCGTCTGTGGACGCCGTGAGACTTTAAATCACATTTCGCAAAACTGTCACAGGACCCACCATCGAAGAGTACTGCGCCACAACGCTATTACCAACTACTTGGTCCGAGTGCTTGAAGGAAGAGGATTCACGGTCCACCAGGAGCCAATATACGACACTCCAGCTGGCAAGCGAAAGCCGGATCTCGTCGCCACCTTGGATGGAAAAGTTTACGTCATTGACCCCCAGGTGGTTGGCAACCCGGTGGACCTTGCCAGAGCCCACCACAGCAAAACGAGCTACTACGGTGATAACATCTCCCTGGTACGGCAATTAGCTGGGACGTACCAGACCGACAACATCTTTTTCTCAAGTTTAACACTCAACATGCGCGGCGTGTGGTCCCAGCAATCAAAAATTGACCTGGTGGACCGTTGTAAAATGTTAACGCACACTGATCTGCCGGTGCTGTTGACTAGAGCTCTACTGGGAACCTTTACTGCCTTCACTGCGTTCTCCAGGTCGACTTCGCTCTCCGGGCGTGGGAACTAGAGGTGCTGGCCCACCCTTAAAGAACAACGGATGGAATATTCAGTTATTGAAGAAGCCATTTTATATGTATATTTGTTATAAGTAAATCTTCTTTATGTTCATATTAATTGTTATGTTTTCTATGTCAGGTAATAACCTATGAGAGGGTTTCGCGGTTTCCCCATTTAAAACCGTAAATGTAACCTCTTCATTGATGATTCAATAAAGAAGTTTTATAGCCATATATTAAGGTCGTTTGCTTTTCAGCGGATCATTTAACGGTGCAAATAAAAACACCAGTAATTGAACTGGCACATTTCATAGGAATAAATAATTCCCTTTTTCGGCTTCTTGGTCACAGTACTTGATAATGATACATAAAAAAAGACATTCGATGATAAGGAGGGGTCAAACGAGACGTAGGGGAAAATAACTATGAATAAAAAAAAACCAAAAATAAATAAATAATTTCAAAAGTAGCGCTATTAGGAAAATTTCTTAGATACACTGACCTCAAAAAGTTCAGGTACAGCTGGTTTTTTGCGTCTAATTTGAAATTGAATGAATGTAGAAACAAAAAATTTGGGGGATATGTGTATTAAATAGTTTTTTATTGAATGCGTCATAGAAATTTTATAAATGTATTGCAAAAACGGTTTATAGCAAAAAAAGTAATCTTTGTGGAAAAGATCATTCTTGGAGAAAACAACACAGCACAGTTATGAGGTAAAATGTCATAGAAACAATACAAAAATGAGTTCTAATAAGGAACGTGTCCACCCCTAACTTGAATGCATTGGCGGTATCAATTTTACATGTTGTTTATTAAGTTGTCAGACACCGAAATAGGAAGCAAAGGCCAGACAAAGAGTAAACTTTGTTCCAGTTGATGTAATGACCTTGGAGGAGGATTTCAAGCAGCAACCTGTCTGCCAAGATAGTCCCAAAGATGTTCAAAATGGATTCAGGTCTGGAGATCGAGCTGGCCCTTCCATTCGTTCCAAGCCATGATTTTCAAGATACTCCTCAACAATCTGAACTCGGTGAGGTCGTGCATTATCATCCATCAGAATGAAGTCATTACCAATACCACGAGCATATGGGCTGAAATATGGATCAAGCATCTCGTCCTGATATCTCAGACGAGTGAGAGTTCCTTCATGGAACACATGCAGGTCGGTGTGACTACCGAGCGAGATCCCTGCCCAAACCATGATTCCACCACCTCTATAACTTTATCTTTCAACAGTGTTGGATTGATGGTATCTATAAATAGCTGTTTCCTCCAGATCAGTTGACGCCCTGAATTACTTTTCAATGTAAATCTGGACTCGTCTGTGAACAGCACAGAAGCCCCTTGCTGCTGGGTCCAGGAAACACGCTCTCTTTCCCAGCATAAGCGGATTTTCGCTGTCGTCCTTTGACGGAAACACACACAGCTGGTCGTCTTGCATAGAGGCATACATTGTGAAGACGACTTCGCACCGTAGCAGCGGAGATTCATCTTCCTGATTCTACAAAGTGATATGCAACGAGCTGCAACACAGTAGTGGTTCTTCTCCACTAACAACGTAACAACGAAATGCTTGAAAACGATCTTCTGCAGGTGTTGTAACTCGTGGTTGGCCTGGAACAGGTCTTCTGGACACAGAATCATCGGATTGGTATTGATCCCAAAGTCGCTGAACAACACTACGAGACACATTGAGACGTCTAGCAGCATCAGCCTGCGACAATCCCATTTCCATTCATCCAACTGCCCGCCACCTTAACGAATCGTGTAAATGACTTTTCTGAGATTTTCTAAACTCTATTGATTATTGTCACCAAAACTGCCAACAGCAGTTGAAAATCAATACAACTTACACACAAAACTACGAGAGCTTGATATTTGCATATTTTTCTCTCACTCATAAATATATGTTATTTTCTATAAAATAAAAGTGGAAGCTATCGTTTTTACATAAATGATTTTAAAGTTCGTTATTATCATTCATGCAAACTATGCATTTTATTGTTACTGCCATTTTTTTAATGATGAGCTTCAAAAAACATGTTGTAACTTAACTTTTTGAGGCCAGTGTATAAAAAAACTATAATATATAGAGCCGGCTTTCTGGCAAAGAGGTTGCGCGTCTTCCTCGTGTTCTGGGAGTCCCGGGTTCGGTCCCGGTTTGGGGATGGCTGTTCTTCTGTGTGCTATCTGTGAGATGTGTGACTGTGCTCCCCTGTGAAAAGGGGCTTGTGCAAGCAAATGTGTGGTGAGTGTGTAGCTAAGTCGTACTCTTGGACCTAGTTGGCGCTACTTTAAAAACAAGAGAATCTCCTTTCGGCTTAAATCTGCTGCTGTGTCAGCAGGGGGCTTGTCGATGGTAAGTGCCATAAGTAACAACAACAATGATATATGGAAAAAATCTCTGAAATATCAAAACTATTCGTTCAATATGATTAGCAAAATCATATTATTTAAATATTATTAAGAATATGGCATACCAGGGCGATCTAAATGCTTTTTTTCCGGAAACAATTAGCAATTATGTTTTATTTTCAAGGTAAGTTACTGAAATGCATTATAATTAAAATGAACTTTCTATCAAATTTCAGAGTATTTCTCTTAGAATTTATTTATTTCAAATTTGTTTGAAGGTCTTTGAATTCCATATTATCTTTCCGTGGGCTAACTGACTCACAAGTCAACAATTCTCAGCTAACATAGGCCAGAAAAGGGGAGGGGGGCTTTTACGAGAAATGTCAAAGCCATTCCCAGACAATTCTCGGTTTATAATAAAACTACACTGGTGTTCAAAACTTAAGCAACAGCAAACTTAAGTTAAACTTAAGCAAAGTTTTTTCCCTAACTCAACGAGAAACCATCTGAGAGACATGAAATTCAAAAATGAAAGACAGCGTTTTGTACTTAAAGGATGACGAAAGCATAGTTGCGCAAAAAGGAATACAATGCATACAATAATGAAATAAAACTAAAAAAGAATTTCTTGAACTCATAGAATCGTTACACATGATTGCCTGTCCAGGAGGACGAACAATAAGCCGATGTTTCTTAGTATGGGATATGCCCTCCCTTTATTGCAATGGTTGCTTCGCACCGTCTCCCCATACTCAGCACTAGATTGTCCAACAGTTCTTGAGGTAAGAGTGCCCATTCCCCAATAAGCATCTGTTTCAGTTATTGGGTGTTCCGAGGGGGATGTAATTGTGCCTCAAGGCGTCTTCCCAATGCATCCCACACATACTCTATGGGATTTAAATCAGGGGGGCAAGCTGGCCAATCCATTTGAGTGATATCTTCACTTTCCAGTAGCTGCTGAACAGCAGGAGTCTGATGTGGCCGTGCATTATCATCCATAAAAACAAAATCTGTTCCTATGGCACCTCGGAATAGACGCACATGTTGAAGGATCACCTCCTTACAATAGCGATCTACGGTTACAGAACCTCCGTCGAAAACGTGGAGCTCAGTTCTCCCGTTCAGCATAATGCCTTTCCAGACCGTGTCCGAAACCGTGTCCCGACCTCTCACCAAATCAACTGGCGTCGAGAATCGCTTGTAGCACAAAAACGATTCTCATCCGTAAAGAGGACATGACTCCATTGGTGAGATGAGATGCCCAGTTTTTGTGCCCCTTTCACCAGTCTAAACGGTTCCACCAAGGGGCACCTTTCAAAGGGATACAGAGTTCAGCACGGCGGGCAAATAGGCCTCCTTTGTGAAGGCGTCTGGACACAGTAAACTGCGACACTTGTACCCCTGTGCTGTACACAGTTGCTGAGCAATAGTGCTTGCTGACTGGCTTCGGGCTCTTTTTGCCTGCATATTGGTCATCTACTTCAGTTGATTTCCTGGGGCGGCCACCACAAACCTTTTTAACAGCTGTACTTGTGGTTTGGAAGGCTTTCCAAGCGTTTGAAATGGCACTTTTGTTGATTCCGAACTCTTCAGCCACATTGATAACATTACGCCCCTCCTCCATATTTCCGATCATTCTTCCACGTGTGAAATCGTCCAGATGATTTCTTTTAGCCATATTTCACGAAAGAACTCACTACCATTTGCCCATTTGCAGCGAATGCGTTTAATTGAGTCTCCGTCCTTCCTTTTACTGTAGTCTTGAGCTGCGTGTGCCAAACGCACGGGTTTTGCGTACGCTCACAGCACCTGTTGCGTTTCATTCCTGATATTTACAAACTTATGACCTTCCTCCTGAATTGCATGTTCATTGTACTGATCGCAAGAACTCCTTTTCTGCAGTTTCATAGCTATATGCTTAAAATTTGCATTGTTGCTTAAGTATAGCACACCAGTGTAGTATTAAGCTAATGAAAAAAATTAGGAATTTATCAAAAACCATTTTTTTATTGAATAGATTGCTTTAAAATAAAATTAAAGAAATAAACACTAATCTGTTGTAATTGTGAAAAATTTTGCAGTTTCAAAAATTGAATGCTCGAACACTTTAACTTCCATCCTACTATATTGTAACTTCGCAAAGAAATAAATAAATGACTGTCAAGTTATCCTTTTACGTTAGCAATAAATAAATAAATAAAGAATAAAAAATAAAGATAAAGGGCAGCAACTTTA
>JAOUZG010043946.1:240586-271013 GCA_026289955.1 Argiope argentata | reverse complement strand
GAACGTGGAATGTTAGTTGGAGCTAGACGCATGGGTCATTCCATTGCGGATATCGTTAGTGAATTCAACATTCCGAGATCCACAGTATCAAGAGTGTGCCGAGAGTATGAAATTTCAGGCATCATATCCCATCATGGAGAGCGCAGTGGGCGACCACCTGCACTTAACGACCGAGACCGTCGACGTCTGTGTAGAATGGTCAATGTTAATAGACACGCAACATTTCGTCAAATAACTGCAGGAATCAATGTGGGACGTACTAGGGACGTGTCCGATAGGACTGTGCGGCGAAATTTGTCTTCTTTGGGCTATGACAGCAGAAGACCGACTCGAGTGCCTTTACTGACAGCACGACATCTCCTGCAGAGACTCTCCTGGGCTCGTGAGCATATCGACTGGTCCCTAGACTAGTGGAAAACCGTGGTGGGGTCAGATGAGTCACGGATTCAGTTGTTACGAGCTGATGGTAGAGTTCGAGTGTGGCGCAGACCACACGAAGCCGTGGACCCAAACTGTCAGCAAGGCACTGTTCAAGCTGGTGGTGGCTGCATAATAGTGTGGGCTGTTTTTCCATGGCATGGACTCGGTCCTCTGGTGCAACTGAACCGATCATTGATTGGAAATGGCTATGTTCAGCTACTTGCAGACCACTTGCAGCCATTTATGGACTTCACGTACCCACACAACGATGGGATTTTTATGGATGACAAAGCGCCATGTCACCGGGCCAGAACTGTTCGCGATTGGTTTGAAAAACATTCCGGACAATTTCAGCGCTTGATCTGGCCACCTAGATCGCCCGATATGAATCCCATCAAGCATTTATGGGACATCATCGAAAGGTCCATTCGTGCCCAAACTCCTGCACCATCCACACTTTCACAATTATGAACGTCTATACAGACAGCATGGCTCAATATTCCTGTAGAGGACTTCCAACGACTTGTGGACTCCATGACACGTCGAGATGTTGCACTTCGTCGGGCAAAAGGAGGACCGACACGATATTAACAGTCATCCCATGACTTTTGTCACTTCAGTGTATAATTAATTGAAAATTTTCCTTAATTTGCTAGTTTAGTAATTTGTAGCTACAAATTTATTTAAGTAAGGATTCCTGACTCATGAATGGCGATACTAATAAATTCCCATGAATAAATAAAACAATAAATTTAGAAGTAAACATTCAATTAATGGTTTAAAAATTTCCAGAAGCAGAAGACATTTAATCTAATATATACCTTTTACAATTTAATTCATTTTTTTCTTATAATTTCTGCATATTATCATATTAATTTGGCTATATTACACATTTAGAAAAGCTGAGGAATAAAATTCGTCTAACATTATTTTCAAAATAACTATATTTATCTTTTGAATGTGATATAAAAATCTGTCATCTAATTTAAATTTAGAACATTCTTAATTTTACGAAATCATTCAGAAGTTACGAGCTACACAGAAACATCAGGTTATTTTAAATGTATTCCAACTTAATTTTGTCTATTTCCTTTCTCAATGAAACTCATTTAATATTTTTTAAATAAATAATTTAATAATAAAAAAATGAACATTTTTATTGAAATTCGCTGTTAGTACGAAAACTATTGAGAGGAAGAACTCCACACTTTCACAATTATGAACGTCTATACAGACAGCATGGCTCAATATTCCTGCAGAGGACTTCCAACGACTTGTGGACTCCATGACACGTCGAGTTGTTGCACTTCGCCGGACAAAAAGAGGACCGACACGATATTAACAGTCATCCCATGACTTTTGTCACTTCAGTGTGTATATATATAATTTCATTTTTCTTTTATCAACTTCCGATGGTAGACGTAATTCAAAGCGAGAATTGTATAAGATTAGATCATCTCCCAGAGGAAGATAATTTTAATTAAATAATTTTCCAGAACAACATCTATCGAGCTTTTGAAAAACTGTCACAGTTAATATTCAGGTAGAGGAACACTACCCACGGTATGATAAAGACGTTTCCGTGCGTCAGCGTTTCCAGCTCTCAAAGCTACGTGGTAATATGTTTTCAGTCGCATAATGATTTATTACTTCTAACGTCCTCCTAGTGGAAATAATCTAACTTTCTGGTGTCGTATCTCCATGTTTTAATCCATTCAATATTTCCCTGTAAATACTCCTCTTTGTAAATTTTTCCCTTTAACTCTAAATAAATTCTTGAATTTTTTTTAAAGAAGTCTCTTTATTTTTCGTTTGCATTATTTTAATCATAGCTTTCAAACCGAACCTGTAAATATTGTAAAGAAATAAAAAAATACCACCTCGCCATTAAAACACTCGCTATCCAAAGAGTCAAACATTTTTCGAAGAAGTGGTTAGACAGCCACATATATACTGGTGCAAAAAATTAAGAGATGGAAGGCATTTTCACACATTTCTCGGAAAATATCACATAAAACCTGGACAGTTGGTTGTCATATAATGGCACTATGGCACTGGCGTCGCTGAGATGAGTTCACATATTTTTGTGGGCGTTGCTGAGCCAGCAAGAGGTACAAAAGTCTGCAGCCAGCTGCTCAATTCGTTCCACTCTACAACACAGTAACGATTTCTGTTGTGTTTCTTGAATAATCTTGTTGCTTTTTGTTGATTTTTCGGTGAAATGAGTGAACATCGTTTAGAAGGTATGAGGTTCAGAATTGTAGATAGACTTTAGGCAGGGCAGTAAGAAGATCATGTAGCTAGGGAATTGTATGTAACTCCAAGCGTTGTTCCGAATTTGTAGAGTCAGTTGAAAAACACCAGGACAAAGTCATTTGAGAGCAACAACACACAACGAAGACCAGTATTTGTTACTTACAGCCAAGTGCCAGATAACGTCTACAGCGACACAACTGCCTAGGAACCTCACTGCTGCCACAGTTTCAAGGAAGACAATTAACAGGAGGATTGGTGACAGAGAGTTGTATGGCAGGAGGCCCGCTATTTGCGACCCACTCACTTCTTCCCACAAAAGAGAGCATGTATAAGGGTGCAAACTGCCCCACCATTGGACACAGCTCCAATGGGCTAATGTTCTCTTCACAGATGACCCTATATTCAGTCTACAACCCGATTCTTGATGAATATTCATATGGAGAGAGCCTGGGACTCGATACCATCCCAGTAAATTCATAGAAAGGGCCCATTATGCTGGTGGAGGACTGATGGTTTGGGCAGGGACCATGCCAGACACCTATACACCCCTCCATGTGTTTGGCACTGGTTCCGAGAATTCCCAGTGGCAAGGCAGGAGATCCTAAAACCCTATGTGCGTCTTGTCAGGGGTACTGCTGGCCCTGAAATCGTTTTTATGGACGACAGTACCCGACCACATAAGTCTATCCTAGTTGAAGAGTATCTGGAAAGCGAAGAAATTCATCGAACAGATTAGTCAGCGAAATCTCCTGATCTTAACCCTATTGAACATGCTTGGGATGTTCTTGGAAGGGCCATTGCGATATGCTAACCCCCATACAGAACCATTTCGGAGTTAAAAACTGCTCTAGTGGAAGAGTGGGTTTGTCTTCCACCAGCACTCCTTAACTCTCTTATGAACAGCATGCATACTCGTTTTGCATGCTTTTTTTCTGTCAGACGTGGCCACACACCATACTAGAGGTGACTTCATACCATACATGCCTCCTTTTCATTGCCATTTTTCCTCATGAAATTGAATCCAAATTAGACTGTTGGCAATAACTCTTGCCAATGAATGGCACTTTAAGGCCCTATCACACGGCAAAACATCGTCAAAACTTTCTTCGGCAAACGACGACGAAAGTGACGTCACTTGAGGATTTGCTAACTGGTAAACCTAAAAACTTAGGTTTACGTTATGGTGTATTTATCGCTCTTTATTCTTTTCTCCTACTAAGTGAATGTCAGAAATGTTCTCATTTCATACTTTGTCAGACTTTAGTCAAGACGTTGCTTAAATTTATAATTAAATCCTGGATAATTTCTTTAAGTGATCCCATTAGCTTTCAATGAATATAAAAGCCCATGGTAGCAATAATAGTTGTAATTTTTTAAAAAAATTCAAACTATCTTGGAATTTGTAGATATGTAAATTACGAAGCCAATGCAATAAAATTCCATTGCTTTAATAAATTGCAATTCTATTGATGCATTATTGAATTTATTGGAATTGAATAACTTCTGCTTCAAATTTAATTTTTTGAGTGCTTAATACAATGAATATAATGAGGATTGTAAAATGAGACAAGTTGAACATTTATCGAATTTAAAAATACTTTTCTGGCCATTTTTTCTTTTGAATGCCTTTTTCATTTCTAATAGTATCAATCTTACTGTCAGTTATTGTAAATATTTATCGTACCATTCAACTAATTGTAATGTTTTCATCAAAATTAATAACAATGAAATCTGAAAAATAATAAAACTTTTTAATTATTCTTATTAACAGTTTTGTAATTATTTTTGTAGTAATGACTAGTTAGTAGTAGTTTTTGTAGTAATAATGGCAATTGTTTCTAATTTATCAAAATTAGTAACAATAAATTCTGTAAAATAATGAAACTTTTTAATTTTTCTTAGTAACAGTTTTGTAATTATTTTTGTAGTAATAATGACAAGAAAAAAAATGCTGCTTTTGTGTTTATATTTTATAAATTCCTATAAATTTATCTTATCAATATTAAATTTAAAACAAAAATATATTGAAAAGAAAAATGATTTGTGGTTGTGCATTCAATTAAGCTTAAAAGGTGCATACCATCATCGATAGTGCTGAAATTTTAAAATCATTTTTAAGTACCTTAAAAGCGCTTATTTTTCTAGAAAAGAGCAAATAAAACAAAAGTTGATAAATAAAACAGAAGAGGGGTGCCAATACATTTAAAATAAAATTAAATAACTTTTGAAATCTAATGATTTTTGTCTATATGAAAACTGATATTTGTTGGATCCATCTCGACAAATTTTAGAATTTGTGTACATAAAAATAAAAACTACTGTGTCTAGATGTGCAGTGCAAGTAATTAAGGTTAGGAATTTGAAATATGGCAAGAAATTGATCCTAGGACATAAAAAATTCACTGAGAGCATATTTTTTTGGATTTTAATTAAAAATAAAAACAATATTTAAAAACATTACCACCATATCATTGATTAAGAAGTATTTTTTACTCTTTTAAATTTGATTGAATGTTTATTCCCTCCTATTTATTTTTTTAAATTAATTTTTGAGAAAGTATATTTAACTCAATTTGTATTTATCATTCTTTTAATTAATTTTTATTTTCCCAAACAAGTTCAAAATTATAAAACAATTAATTGAATAGGATTCTTCACTTGATAAATATTGGTAAATTCTAAGGCATTACACATTACTCTTTAAAAAAATTTGTTAAATGTTTTGTTTTCATTTTATTTGCAACTACAGAGCTTTTTTTTTAAATAAAAAAAATCTTTGTGGATTTATTACCAGTATTTGTGATAAATAGGAATCATTAAATAGTTTTCATTTAATAATAATAATCAAAAAATAATTTTCCAAAATATGTTATTGCATTTTCCTTAGTTTTTTTTAAAGCTAAAGTATTAAAACTTCATTTATCTTTACATAGATATTAAATAACAGGTTTTGTCGTAAAATTTCAAATTGCCAAGTATTTAAATAAAATAATAACCTCCACATTACATCAGGAATGAGAAGCAATAAAACACTTGTTTTTTAATCTGACCATTTCCAAATGTGTGGCCATTCTATGCATCTTTCTCAATGCAAATGTAGAATCAGAAATATCATTCTAAATTAACTGTTAATTTGTTAAATTTAAAAGAAAAAATGTGGAAAAAGAAGCCTGAATTTTATTGTCTATCATACAAAAGGTGATTTCGTTTTTTGCTAATGATAAAAGTATGATCATTTTTATATTTTTGTCAAAACCAAATATGTTTTATATTTCTGCAACATTGTAGGAACATCTAAGTATTAAAATTTAAAATCATTATTATATTTTTAACTCTAACATTGGAGTTAAAATTTTTTAATTATATAGAAGCTGTTAACAAACTATTTAAGGAATTACTATAATCAAAAGATTATATTATTATTTGAATAAATAAAGACTGAATATGGTCAAATATATTTCACATAAAGAAAACAATTCACATTAGAATTAATATTTTTTTTATTTACTTAAAAATATCCTGTTGAATATCTGAAAATTCCATCACAATTTCACAATCCTTCTAGATAACTATTCTCCATACGGTAGTGTCAGTTTTTTTAAAGTGGGGGCAATAAGTTGTTCCACAGAATGGGGAAAAGATACCGTAGTTTTACTTCGCTTTTTTCATTCTGTCGAAACTATTTTTAGTATTTAGCAATATGTAACATTAAATGCATGCTTTTTCAATATTATTGTAGCGCCAACCGCGAGTTCGCAAACTGTACAGACTAACTCTATGGCAAAGGATACCGACGTGCTCTGATTGGTCGATTTCTTTCGCACAGACTTTCTCTAAGCTTTAGCTGCTGCAACCCTAAGTGTTGTTGTTTAGTTTCTACGTGCTTTTTGTCTGCGCTTTAAGAAAATGGAGAAATTAAATCTTCCATAGAAATACAAGAATAAAGTGATTGAGATTAATGAGATTAAAGCAATTTTTCGTACTTCAGATCTAATAAATTAAGATTTAGTACTTGTAGCAATTTTTCTGTGAAGTATTATTAAAATAAGACTTGAAAATCAAGCTTTTATTTTATAGAAAATGTTATGCCAATTTTTTTAAATTCAATTTCTATGTTAAAACTGTTACTATAAAATATCTATATGCAAATATACTATAGTTATTAAGGTATTTAGATGACATTAAACGATATAAATGTCTCTATAATTCTTATTGAATATGCAAAATATAAACACAAGAAGATATTTTTTAAATTTCATATTAAAATTACTAACAATAAGATGTCTATCAGCAAATGTATATTATTAAGGTATTTAGATTGATATAGTTATTAAAAATCTAGTTATTAATCTTGATATTAATTATTAATTTAATATCAAAATTTATAAATATTTTATACATTATCTGTTGAATACTTATTTCTTGCATTTTTATAACACATATTTTAGGAGTGGATTAAATAATATGAACAAGGATCAGAAACAGTTTGCCATGTTCAGATAGCACACAAATCTACTAGATACTTTAATGTTTATAGAGGTGACTTTAAAAGCCAGCACAATGTGCAACATGCAATAACTAATATTCTATATTTTATTGCTTCAAATGTATTATGTGTGTTATTTTAGATAATAATAAGGTTAGAGTATCTGTCTAGTTACATATATATTTAATTGCAATATATTTCATTACAATATGCATTATTCATGCTTTTTTAATATGTTTTAATGTTACAAATTCATAAAAGATTAAGAGTTTCCATACTCTACCATGTATCAATGTATATTTTTAAACAAGGTGTGATCTAAATTTCATTTTGCTTGAGGCAAAAAGGATATTTGGTATCTGCCTTGTTACAGAGCTTTTAACAAATATTGCATAGTTTATATATATTTCCCTAGTATGGAAATATCTGTTCTCTTTATTCTCTTTTTAATCTTATAACCTGTTCAATAAACAAAAGAAATGTGGTGATTTTTAAAATTTTTTACTTGATAAGCCAGTTGCACCCAATGAACGGTTAAGAATTGAAATAAAATATTGATCCTTTTATAATTTTATGATTTTTAAACATATTTTAAGTATGTTAAAATAAAAAATAAAGACTTTAGATTGGTTTATTATTATTTGATTCTGATTTTAAACAGTGCTTCAAATATCATCATGCCCAATGAAAAGGGAATTCATCCTTGGCGGGAACACTTTAAATGCCAAAAAAAACTTCGTTTGTTCCATGACAAAGAAAATGGAGAAGGATATGTTTGGTTAGTGAATATCAAAGAAATAATGTCCACACTTAGGGAAGAAGAGCCTTTTGATGAGCAAAATAACCTACTTTCTTTAAATCGTAGTGTAAATGAATTGTGGAGACAAAATCAATTTCCTGAGGGGCAAAATGATCATCTGAGATTTGTCTACGGACATATCATATTTTTACTTTTGTAACAGTTTAAATATTTCTGAATGTGTGTTATAAAAATGTTTTGTAGAAGTATTTGATAATTTTTAAATATATTTTTATGTTTGTTTGATATTGTGTGACATGGCCATGTCATATCGGGTGGAGGTTAAACTTTAGTTTTAAGCTAATTTTTCTTCTTGGATGCTATGCCATGGGCAATGTCATGCAGGTACTGCTAGTATGTATATATTTATTAAAAATTAAAGAAATTGGAAATAAAAATTACAAGTTGCTGTGTTTTGTATTGAAACATTTTGAGAAGATGAATAAAATATATCTTTGAAGCTAAAGAGTCCTGAATTTTTTATTGATGTTGTATATATTCATATATATCAAACTTTTCATAAAATCATTTTAAGCTGTTATTTGATGGGTTTTGAAATGATTGTTTACATGTGCATTCTGAAACTTTTGTGCATTGAATTTATTCTGCCCCTACACTTTTTTGCCTTTGGTTTTTATTATTTTCTGCAACTCCCTTTGAAAATTTTGAATAAATTGTTTTCAAAGTAGATGGTCTTAACAGTGTAGAAAACAGTATAGCAGAAAGCAGTTAAGCAGCATAGAAAGAAAAAAAAAGACTAACTTATGATTTAAGACTAATTTATGTTAAGACTTTTTATTTTGAGGTTTCTACATATACTCTATATAACTCACAAAGGAAGCAAAAATAGACCATAAGTATCTAGAAGATTCATGTTCAAAGTCAATACATATTTTTTCAGCAAAAAATTTATGTGAACTGTAAAAACTATGATAATCAATTTTATTTTGATAGTTAATATGTACTACTGCTCCAAATGAAACTAATTAATTGTGAAATATTTAAAAAATTGAAATTCAGAAGAGTTTTTAAGAGTTTGTAAAAGAATAAAAAAATTATTTTTCTAATCAAAGTACTTAGTTGTGACTTGGCATGTTAGGCCTTTTTTTGCAACATCATTCAGTTGTTTTCATTTTTGAGGGAATGAAGACATATTATTTGCTGGAGAAAAAATTCAAACTGTACTCACTTGTGGAAATAAAAAAAATATTTTGAAATATTCTAAGAAATTAATTAATGTATTTAATTCACACATACTAAACATACATGATTTTAAAATTTTGTATGAATGTCCAAAGAAATTGTAGTTATTGAAAAATAAATATTAAAACATTTCTTTTTAATATGGCTTAGCAAAAATTTTAGAATAATTTATAAAAATTTTGGAAATTATATTAAATTTTTAAATACTATTTATTACTCTGAAATATATTTTCATAATAAATGAAATATTTACATATATCTCCCCCTTTCCTTCTTTTTTGGGGTTTGACATATAATATTAATCCACTTACACAGCAGAAAAAATCAAAGCCTGAAACCTAAATTCAAGAAAAAAATACGATTTATTTAATAATAATAATTATTTATTGATAATTATTATTAATTAACATTTTTGTTTTTTTTTATTAATATTTTTATATTACTAAAAAATAGCTATAAAATCACATATTCTGTTAAAATTATTATTTATACGTTTCGCCACATTAAGTAATCTCCACCATTTGTAGTCGATATTAAATAGCAAATGTTCATCTACAAGTTTCAATGATTGCATAGCTTTTCTAGTAATAGCACGAAAATCATAGAAAAATAAAAAGTATTCAATTGCTGCATCTTATTTAGTTTTTATACTTATGTACATAACATTAGTTCATAAATTAGATATAAAAATGTTTTTCACGATTGAAACAGTTTTCTATTTAGTTTGAATTAATCTTTCATTAAACGCAAATATTTTAAGATTACAATCATATTAATAACGATTAGATCTTGTTGAAATTCACTCGAATCTTCTAAAAAAGCTTATGAACGCTACAAGATTTGAGCCAAATAAGCGATAACTACAATATTAAAAGTACAAAACATTGCCAAAAAAGATGCCAAGTCTTGAACCAATCAGAGCACGTCGGTATCCTTTGCCATAGAGTTAGTCTGTACAGTTTGCGAACTCGCGCGCCAACCGATGCCTTTCTTGGCAGACTACGTCACAGAAAAGTTTCACATGATTGGTTGAATTTCGTTTGCAAACGATATTTCCGTCACTATCGTGGACATTTTCAAGCCGGTTAAAAAAAGTTGACGATGACGGAAAACTTGCTTGACCGGTTGCCAGCGGGCACAAATCGACATCTACCGACGAAAGTGCTGACGGTATTTCGCCGTGTGATAGGGCCTTTAGTTTTTGCTTTCCACACATTATTTTCATATTATAAGTTTTATCATATAAAATTCAATTTATTTTTATCCAGAATTTTTCAAAATATTTGGGAAAATACCTTCCATTTCTTAATTTTGTCCACCAGTGTCGATTATTTGAATTAACATAAACTGAATTGGTCACTGCATTCAGAAAAACTTTTCTCATATGAAAGAGAAATAATGCTTTTTAATGTGTATTAGAATTTGTGTAACAGTATATTTTGAGATTTTTTTCTTCCAATTCGTGGTTATATAGGAGTAATAATAGTTTCTATTTTGAACGAAACAACATTCCTATCAAGTTATTTACATGAATTCTTGTGAAATATAAAAAAATATTTTTAGTTAATACATATTATTAAAAATAATTTTCAAGTCTTCAGAAATGCATTTTGTCTTATCCTGGATGTCAGAGAGATAAAGGTTTGTTTTCTATTTACTCTTTTCTCTTGTTAAATACATATTGCGAAATATTACAGAAAAAATCTATAGAAATTAGATTTAACTTTAAAAAAACTGCAATCTCTATTTATTATTTTCATATTCTTCTTTATATATAAGTAAAAAATATTATAAATCTAAGTTAAATTTTCAGTTTGAAATATTTCAAAGCTTTGATACGAAAAAGAATTCGTCCAAGCATATGAATGGTGGTACTGGTGAAATCCAATAAGTAAACAAAACCAAAAAAAATTAGAAAAAATCATTCAATTATGGTTTAAAAATTTCAAAAACTAGAAGACATTTAATATATTATATGCCTTTTACAATTTAATTCATTATTTGTAACGCCAGCAATGCCACTCGCTCTAATTATTATATTTAACATTTTAGTAAGTAAGACTGCGAATGGCAGTAGTGTGGATTGTTTAAATTCGCAGAGATGCGGCTTTTGAGTTTCTTGAGTTTCGGCTTTTAAGTTTCTTTCAAGTTTATTAATACCTTACTTATTTCAAGTATTATTTACACCATAAAAACAATCGAGATTTATTTTATTATTTAAAGCAAAGAGTGTACGAAGTATTTATTACGCTATAAATTTTGTCGATAATTATTTTGTGATTTAAAGCAAAGATTGTGCACATTGGAACTGGAAATAAACTGTGTGATATGGAATAAGGTTTTTTTCATCGAAAGATTGATTACAATTACTATAATCTGATTACTTCTGATTCCAGAACAATAGGACTAGTGTGATCTCTCCGATGTTTTGGATTTTTAAGCTCTTTTGACATTTCGTGCAACTGTTTATAGTTTATGAATGGATTTCATGAAATAGAATATATCTCAACTCTGACATTCACGTAAGTCCTTAATAATACGTTTTGTTTCTCTTAATTAGCATTTTCCGATTTGTGTAACTTTTTGTTTGCAGTTACACATTACGTCTAAGATTGTACTAGCTTTAGATTACTCATTGTGGCAAATATTCAGGTATGTTTTGATGATATAAATATTTTATTTAATGAATATGTGAATAGAAACACAAACATGGTATTCCAGGTGAAATTCAATAAATAAACAAAGAAAATACACTTTAGAAATATTTTGTTGATTTGAATATATAACTGAGTTAAAAAAACTTGAATATACATGCTAATATTATTTACTAAATGGAATCTTACTCTAACAATTAAGTTTAATTGATAATTTCATGTTAATAAATAATGCATTTCTATTGAATAGAATCAAATAGAGAAAAAAGAAATCGCTAAGAACTAGTTACAGATTGAAGTTTCATCCAAAATAATTTGAGCTTTACGAGTGATTTATTACCCATGTGTCTGTCTTTCTAAATGCACCTTTGATAACCAAAGTTTCATTTATGTGTTTATAAAATTAGTTTCTTCCACAGAAATAAGTATTTGAAACAACAGCTTTTGTGGTAAAGAAATCATTACTTGATACTTATAAGTGAGTGGTGTTATGCCTGAAAGAAGATGAGTTAAGCATTTTTAAAATATTTAATTTTTTTAACAAGTTATCAAATATTGACTTTATATTTGTCTAAAAAATTCTTATTAAGTAAATTACCTTTACATTATTATTTTTTCTGTAAATATAAATGTTTAAGATTGATTGGGGGGGGGAAGAAGAAGGGAAAGAGTTTGAAAGATTCAGACAGTTGCATTTATATCTAAATAAAATATTAGAATCTATTTCTAGTTTCTTAATTAGATAGAGCAGTTAAAATCCTTTGCTTGATTCAGATTGTCACAACAGCAATTGTTGTTTAAAGATAAAACAAAGAAAAAACCTTATTTTTATGACTTGGGAGATTTATTTTGGGAGACAAATTAAAATTTTTTCCCCAATCTTATTATATGTGAAAGAATAATATTAGAAATATATAATAAACCCAAGGATGTAGTTTTTGGAAACCAACAGTCACATTAAATCGTAATATATATGTATTTAATGTACTAATATATGTATGATATATATTTAAAATAATATTCTGTATTTGGAGGAATGAAACAAGTCGTATTACATTTCAATACAACATCTAAATAGTTAATTCATATTTGTTAGCACAAATAGCTGTTTATAATTTTTAGTATATTTTACTAACAATTCAAGCTTTTAATTTTTCTTAATGTTATGAATTAAAATTTTTGAGGCTATTTCAGCACAATGAAGTTGGATGATTTTTACACAATATGTTATTCTACAGTGTTTAACGTGTTTTTTTATGCTTTACTTTTGTTAATATTTGTGTGAGATTGTAAATCATTCTGTATCATGTCACAGAAAAAAATTATTTTCTTCTAAAAACATGTTTACATCTTACTTTCACTTGAGATTCTCCATCAAATATAATAAATTAAGATAATATGTGTTATATTATGAAAAATTGAACTCTAGAAAGTTATTTATTAAACCATATATTATTCTATATGAAAAAAGGTTATCCAATTTTTTATTTTATTTATAAAAGTGTCATGAATATAAAAAGAAAAAGCATTATAAAGAAAACAACTATTTTATGAGAAATGTTGAATTAAAAAATAGCAATTAAAAATATTTAATTTTATTCTTTATTATAACAATTTTTTTAAAGCTAATAAGACATTGCAGTTTTATTTTTGATGTGAATATGAACAGAAGATATTTATTCTTTTGTAGTTTTTAATTGTCAATATGTGCATTAAAAATCGAATTTTTAATTTTCCGAATTGTCTGCATTCTTACTTTAAAATGCAAAGGAATTCTTCACAGTTCTCTTCATTATTTTGGTGATTTAATGGCTGGTTCCCTTGATTAATTTGTTATTCCGGAAATTGTGCAATAATGGATGTCAGGTAAATGGAATGGAAGAAGTGTTTTTCAAACTTGCAGAATTGATGAAGGATGAGTGGAATATATGTACATATGTACAAGTTGATGAAATTAGGAAAGAAGGATGTTTGTTTGATATTTTGTATGGAGAATGGTTTGATTGTTTCTTCCACGATTCCTTCTTTTCTTTTGTTTATATATTGTCCCTGTTATCCACACAGTTCTTATGTTCAATGCGCGTCCGAAGCTACTAGGTTTCTGCTCTTCTGCTAGCAAAGCTGAGGGATGCTTTTTTAAGTAAAAAAAAATTCTGCACTTTGCCATCTGTAGATGCCAAAGGCATTGCATCCCCTAACTTTTTCTCTGAGGCATCAGAAATTTTTATGAAAGTTAAAAAAATACTTGTCACTAAAATATCCTGATTATATTGCAAAACGTGTAACCATAACTATGCTGCAGAAGTGTTTGTTTACTTTATCTGCCATTTTGGTTGGCGACTTAGCATTCTTGGTATAGAAATGGGCACATTTAACCACTTTTACCAATGATTGGATAAAATGAATATCAAAATGCAGCATTTATTTATTTTAATTTTTTCAAATCTTGTCCTTTTCCTCCTAAAGAAGAAATAGAAAAGAAAAGCAATTACAATTTTTAAATATGCAAATAAAAGCTAGTTTGTATTTTGTAGCTTTTATATTTTTTAAAAATAAATTAATGAAAATATTATTAGATTTTTATAAGCTGCAGCCTTGGTAAGTTTAAACTAGTAAAGTCAATAAAAATTTGAAATTTGTTCCATCTCTCCTGACTTTCCCCTATATTTACTAATCTTTCTATGTTTTTGTTATGTTGAAATCTTTGTAACGTGATTACATCATATAAAGTAAGTAAGTAATATTCTTAGTCATGAAATGAGATTTATATAACAAAATTTTAAAACAATAGCATGAGAAAGAAAGAAAACAACATTGAATGATAAATGAAAAGCTATCATCACTTTCTCCCTTCTCAACTATTTCAAGCCCTTAGGATATATTTTTATCCCAACTTTCCTAGGATATCTGCTTTTCCAGATGTCAAACTTTTTCCTTTTCCTTGCTAATGTATCGGAAAAGGCTGCAATATATATATATATATATATATATATATATATATATATATATATATAAACACAACACAAACCACGCGTATTCAACTGGGCCACGTGTAACGAAGTAATTGGGCAGGCTCTGGGCTAAGATTTCAAAATACATATCACGAGTACACATATTTGATTAGAGCTACCTCCTGGTTGAAAATGATCTGCAATTACATTTAAAATAGACTATAACTGCCATTTGGTGTATAAAATGAGAAATAAGATGACTTCCGTGCAAAAGAAAAGAATCGGTTTTAATCGTTTTGTTGCATTACTATGAACACCCCAGCCCGGCAATATCACAGGCGCGAGAAATGGAGGTTGAAATCCCAGCCTGCCAATTTCACGGGAGCGGGAATTAAGAGGTTAGAGGGTCGGTTGCTCTTCTTAATGTCACACTCCCACATAGCAGTATCTCTTGGGGACTAGGAATTATTTTCTTGTTGCGTGTAATTCGACTTGTTGATCAAACCTTTTAAGCCTCTTACTTCGTTGATTTGGTCACTGCTTTATCCCCCCCCCCCCACCAATCAGAGGCGCTTTCGTCGACATCAAGTTTCTATCTGTACATGACACTTAAAAAGTTATTGAAAAGAGTGCTGGTCGAACTTTTTTTAAACTTGATTAACAGATGACGACGGTGCTATATGGTTGTGAATCCATAATTAATCTACGACCGCTGATGTATATCGTGGATAATAATGAACATCTGGCTCCATTGACACAATCTACGTTCCTGCTTGATATCAAAATAAGTGGTGATACTGTGCCGTGATAAAGTTGATCACCAGAGTTTTGACGAATATATTAAGTTTCGAAAAAATTTACAAAATGCCTTAGCAATTAGATTTCAATTGGAATCCTTGGAAGCTCTGCTTCAAAGACCAGAATTTAAAAGAGCTACCAAAGTAATAGTCGATGACGTTGTCGTGATTGGAAGGTAAAAAACGAAACGTATCAACAGGTCACTTTTTTTAAAAAAACCGAGATAATCCCAGGGAGAGCTGTTGTTACAAAGCTTTTAAAACAGAAAACTGGAACTTAAAACATGAAGTTAACGTAGTTGGGAGAGATCCAGATTGATACTTACTCTCATGATGATGACGTGTCCCCTTTAAAATGGAAAGAGGTGAAGTAGCTTCTGAGAGTATGGACCACTAATCATTCGAGGTTAGAAATCTGACATCTATCTCATATGAGGATGGCACACACTCTCGCTTGCACACCTTCTTTTTACAGGGAAGCACATTCACACACTTCACTGATAGTACACAGAATAATAACCATGTCCTAAAGCCGCAGTTACACGACCTGCCGCCTCACAGATTTGGTCGTAAATCTTACATTCGACTCACTGGGGGACTACACTCCCCCGTCGCCTGTGGGCCGCCTGAAGACGTCGGAGAGCTTCCCGCAAAATGTCGGTAAAAAGGAGAAACATCAAAGAACAGGGAAGTTTGTTTGGGCACGGGTGGGGGGGGGCAAAATGAACTGAGGGACAAATCGTTTTGTGGATCAGTTTATTTTAAGTAGCCAAGCAGTTTTGTCCTTCGAGTTCTCATTAATGGAGTGGATTTCTTATTAATTTGTTTCATTTTTTTATTTTAAAAATTTGAAGTGACTCTTATCTAATATTTGTTTATTAACTGAACTCTAATTAAATTATAAAGTAATTAATGATTATCGGAACTAAAAAGTTTTATATTTAAATGGAGATTAAAAACTATTTATTATTTACATCATCCTATGTAATGAGTAAAGTTATTAAAATTACAGCAAAAAATTATTTGACAACTAAATTGGTATAATAGAAAATATGGAATTTTACTTCATTATAAGTATAAATTTTCCAAGTAATTATTCATAGATGTTACTACAATATTAGCATATTTGAAAGTCTAAGAGATGAAATTGTAATTTAACTCTTTCAGGGAAGGGTCATTAAAGTTTTGTGCAAATGTCTTATGATATATGCAGTAATTATGAATATTTTAGGTTAATAAGCATTTTTATTCATGTTTTGGATAATTTAAAATATCAATAATAAAATTAACTACATGTTGAATACAAAATATATAAATTATATTATATATATATAAATAAATAATGAAAAATCGGAACCATTGCAATTTAATACAAAATATCATAAATCTTTGATTGTGATATAAGATTCGGTTACACAGTTTTTTTAATTACTTACTTATTTTCCAAACTGATTTTTTTTATTAACAATACTTATGCTGCCAAGGTAATTTCCCACTCTTTGTAAAGTAATCAGCAAAGGAGTTTCAAGTAGCTTTGGCCCCTTCTCCTGATTTTCGAGACGTTTTTTTCAAAGGGAAGGAGGAAGAACTTTTATCTTGTGAAGTCATCCCCCAAAGTCTTTTGCGCTTCTTCGTCTTTTTCCCCAAGTATTCGCCACTTAAAAGCACATAAGCTGCTGCAGCACAAGCTTTTTCATGGTCACTATCCGAAGCAAGCATTTCGTTCATTTTTATTCAAAATTACCCTCTAAAGAAATATCGAACTCCGACCGATTGGTTGGTTGGTTCTAATGGCACTTGCCTATGGACAAGCTCGCTGCTGGACCCAGCAGCAGATTTAAGCCGAGTGAAGCGTCTCTTGTTTCAAGTAGCGCCAACTAGGGCCAAGAGTACGACTTTTGCTACACACTCATCTCATTCGCTTGCACAACCCCTTTTTACAGGGGGGCACATTCACACATCTCACAGATAGTACACAGAATAACAACCATGCCCGAACCAGGACTCGAACCCGGGACCTCCTGAACACGAGGCAGACGCGCTACCCCTGTGCCAGAAAGCCGGCACTCCGACCGAGATCTCTGGAAACGATTCGAGAAGGGAAGCTGTTTTCTTCAGACGACGGATCGTGTGACCGACTAGGCAGACGGGGGTGCTGTCACGAAGGAGAGGATGACAGTTTTATGACCTTATCTGTGAAGACCACAGGTCGTGTAACTGCGGCTTAACCTTGATCTAACCCGGGGCACCATCTCACGAAGAGGACTGCTCTCTCTGTGCCAGGATGCCGGCAACGACACTCACTCTGATTATTATCTTTAATATTTTGGTAAGTAAAACGGCGAATGGCAGCAGTCTGGATTGTTAAATTTCGCAGAGATGCGGCTTTTGAGTTTCTTTCAAGTTTAATAATACTTTACTTCATTCAAGTATTATTTACGCCATAAATACTGACAAGAATTATTGTGTCATTGAAAGCAACAAATTATACACATTAGAACTGTAAAGAAACTGATATGCAATAAAGTTTTTTCATCGAAAGATTGATTACACCAACTATAATCTGAGTACTTCCGTTTCCAGAACAATTGAAGACTAGTGTGATCTCTCCTATGTTTTGGATTCTTAAGCTCTTTTGACATTTCTTGCAATTGTTTCTAGTTTATCAATGGATTTGATGAAATAGAATATATCTCAACTCTGGCATTCATGTAAGTCCTTAATAATACGTTTTGTTTCTCTTAATTAGCATTTTCCGATTTGTGTAACTTTTTGTTTGCAGTTACTCATTACGTCTAAGATTGTTCTAGCTTTAGACTACTCATTTTAGCAAGTATTCAGGCATGTTTTGATGATAAAAATATTTTATTCAATGGATATTTGAATAGAAACACAGACATGCTATTCCAGGTGAAAATACACTTCAGAAATATTTTGTTATTTTGAATATATAACTGAGTTAAAAAACTTGAATATACATACTAATATTATTTACTAAATGGAATCTTACTCTAACAATTAAGTTTAATTGATAATTTCATGTTAATAAATAATGCATTTCTATTGAATAGAATCGAATAGAGAAAAAAGAAATCGCTAAGAACTAGTTACAGATTGAAGTTTCATCCAAAATAATTTGAGCTTTACGAGTGATTTAATACCCATGTGTCTGTCTTTCTAAATGTACCTTTGATAACCGAAGTTTCATTTATGTGTTTATAAAATTAGTTTCTTCCACAAAAATAAGTATTTGAAACAACAGCCTTTATGGTAAAGAAACCTTTACTTGATACTTATAAGTGAGTGGTATTATACCTGAAAGAAGATGAGTTAAGCATTTTTAAAATATTTAATTTTTGTAACAATTTTTCAAATATTGACTTCATATTTGTCTAAAAAAATTCTTATTAAGTAAATTGCCTTTAAATTATTATTTTTTCTGTAAATATAATTGTTTAAGATTGATTTGGGGGGTGGAGAAAGGAGAGAGTTTGAAAGATTCAGACAGCTGCATTTATATCTAAATAAAATATTAGAATCTATTTCTAGTTTCTTAATTAGAGCAGTTATAACCCTTTGCTTGATTCGGTTTGTTACAACAGCAATTGTTTTTTAATGTAAAAACAAAGAAAAAATTTATTTTTATGACTTGGGTGTAAATACAGATTCTTAATTTATTTTTTGCAATCCTATTATATGTAAAAGAATACTATAAATATATAATAAACCCAGATATATAATTTTTGGAAACTAACAGTCAAATTAAACCTAAAGAAACCATGTTCTATATGATCTGTATTTAAAAGAATATTCTGCATTGGGAGGAATGACAACAAGTCCTATTATATTTCAATATTACATCTAAATAGTTAATTCATATTTGTTAGCACAAATAGCTGTTTATAATTTTTAGTATATTTTACTAACAATCCAGGCTTTTAATTTTTCTTAATGTTATGAATTAAAATTTTTGAGGCTATTTCAGCACAATGAAGTTGGATGATTTTTAAACGATATGTTATTATCCACTGTTTAACATGTTTTAACTCTAAACATGTTTTGTTATGCTTTACTTTTGTTAATAATTGTGCGAGATAAAGTATGAATGCATATTGTAAATCATTCTATATCATTTCACACGAAATACTTATTTTCTTCTCAAAACATGTTTACATCTTACTTTCACTGAGATTCTCCTTCAAATGTAATAAAGTAAGATAATAGATGTTATGTTATGAAAAAATGAACTCATGAAAGCTATTTATTAAAACTTTTATTATTTTTAATGAAAAAAAAAGGTTATCAAATTTTTTATTTTATTTATAAAAGTGCCAGGAACATGAAAGTAAAAGCATCTAGAAAAAGAAAAATATATGAAACATATTGGACTTAGTGGAAATGGTTGCAAAAAAGGTATTCGAGATGTTGCAGCACCACATTTCCTCAACCACAAGGCTGTTTTGTTTACTACTTTTTACAATTATTGGTTGTACATGAAGAACTACTATTTTATGAAAAATATTGAATTAAAAAATAGCGATTAAAGATATTAAATGTTATTCTTTTATTATAACAGTTTTTTTTACAGCTAATAAGACATTGCTGTTTTATTTATAATGTGAGTACGAAAAGAGGATATTTATTCTTTTGCAATTTTTAATTGTCAGTATGCACTTTAAAAATCATCAGAATTCTTACTTTAAAATGCAATGGAATTCTTCACAGTTCTCATTATTCTTTTTGTGCTTTTATGGCTGTTTAACTTTGTTAATTTGTTATGCCAGAAATTGTGCATGAATGGATGTCAGGTAAATGGAATGGAAGAAATGTTATTCAAACCTACAGAATTGATGAAGGATAGTGGAATATATATACATATTTACAAGTTGATGAAATTAAGAAAGGAGGATGCATGTTTGATATTTTGTATAAAAAATGGTTTGATTGCTTCTTCCACCGTTCTTTCTTTTCTTTTGTTTATGTATGGTTCCTGTTATCCACACAGTCCTTATGTTCAATGTGGTAGCGAAGCTACTAAGTTTCTGCTCCTGCTGCTAGCAAAGACGAGGGATGCTTTTTTAAGTAAAAAAAATTTTGCCCATTGCCATCTGTAGATGCTAAATTCATCACATCCCCTAACTTTTTCTCTGCAGCATCAGAAATATTTACAAAAGATTAACAAAATATCAGTAAAATATCCTAATTGTATTGCAAATAGTGTAACTGTAACTATGCTGCAGAAGTTTTTGTTTACTTTATCTGGCGACTTAGCTTTCTTGGTCCAACAATGGTATATTAAACCACTTTTACCAATGCTTGGATAAAATGAGTATCAAAATGCAACATTTATTTCTTTTAATATTTTCAAACCTTTTCTTTCCTCCTCCCACAGGTAAAGAAAAAAAAAGAAGACCCCCCCCTTTTTAAATATTCAAATAAAAGCTAGTTTGTATTTTGTAGCTTTTATATTTTTAAAAAATAAATTAATAAAAATGTTATTAGATTTTTATAAGCTGCACCCTTTGTAAGTTTAGACTAGTAAAGTTAATAAAAATTTGAAATTTGTTCAATCTCTCCTGACTATACCCTATATTTACTATTCTTTCTATGTTTTTGTTATGTTGAAATCTATATAAAGTGATTACATCTTATAAAGTAAGTAAGCAATACTGTTTGTCATTAACTGATATTCATATAACAAAAATTGTAAAACAATACCATCAGAAAAAAAATAAAACAACGAATTATAAATGAAAAGCAACCAACAATTGTTCTTTCTCACTTCTCAACTATTTCCAGCCTTTAGGATGTATTTTTATCCCAACTTCCCTAGTATTTCTGCTTTTCCAGATGTCAAACTTTTTCCTTTTCCTTGCTAATGTATTGGAAAATGCTGCAAGTTCTTTTAATTGCCCCAGATGTAAGATCCTTTTTAAAATAGTACAAAATTGTTACAGTGATAAGACTTGAGTTACACAAAGTCCTCTATCATAAGAGTGGGCTCGTGCACTCTAAACTTTTCCATTGTATCGTTATTTTCCACACTGTCTTTTTCTTGAAATAAACAAAATCTGTGTTCAGGTGAATAATGTATAATTGAATTTGTAATTCACATTTTGTTTCGTGAATGCGAGTTAAATCATTCAAATCATATAGTTTGGGTTATAAATTTTAAAATGAAGTAGATTTATGTAAAATTTCTTCATTCTCTTAGCCCTGCTGTTCTGTTCATATTTCTTTCATGTATGTAGCATTAGGGTCAGTATTAATAGAATCAGAAAACTAACCTTTTTTGCAGTAATTGACAGGTGTCATTTAAGAAATGGTTAAAAAATGGTACAAGTTTAAAAATAGACTTAATAAAATAAAGCAGCTATAAAAAAATGATTTGAATTTGAAACACTCAGAAAACTAACCTTTCTTGTAGTAGTTGACAGGGATAATTTAAGAAATGTTTAAACAACATTAGAATAAGTTAAAAAATAAATGCAATTATAAAAAAATAACAAAAAAAGTATTTGAAACTTAAAATAATATAAAGTATCTATACAAATTAATATTCAAAACTGAAAATTACTTTTATTTTAAAGAGTGTCCTCAACCCCTTTAGTTGAATTATAATCTATGATCATTAATGTTTTTTTATAGTCAGGTCTGTTGCTAATTTCTTTTTCATGATTCAAAGTGTTCATAAGAATAACATTCTTGTTTTTTTTAGGGATGTAGTGTGAAATTGTTGTGTCTTCTGTAAAATAAAATAAGGAGCTGTGAACTTGTTTTTTATCATTTGTTCAGTAAGCTCTGATGTATTTTTTCTAATGTTTCTAAGTATAGTCATTTTCCAATTTAGAAGAATTGGTCCTAAGTTGTAAGATGTGAAAAAATTATCACATGTAATATTGTGCCCAGAATACCCATAAGTAAGATCTACTCGCACATACTACTCTCATTCCCTGATTTTTTTTTCTGGCTGTGTTCCATGTTCTTTTTCAGTGTAAACTTGTGTTATTTCATGCAAAGTTTTACTGTCACATAAAGTTAATATTTTGATCCCATATTTAGATGGTTTACTGGGTATATACTGTTTGAAAGGACATCGACCGTGAATTCCTAACTATTTATTCATCAACGGTAATATTTTGATTCATATTAAATAAATTTGTTAGAGTTTGTATACACTTTTTGCAGATCGTGCTGCAGCTAATTTTTCTAAATTTCTTCTTTCTTGATGTGTGGTTTTATTATCAAAACCAATAATTCTCGATATGGTACAAAATATTGCATGGGTTATTGTCACCCTAAATATATTTCTGCCAGTTTGTTTAGACCATAAGATTTTTGTTGATTCCCCATATGATTTATAAACACCAGCTAACAATAATAATTAAATATATGCTTGAAAATTTTTACTTTCAATATCTTTACACTTTTTTCCATAAACCCTTATTCATACAGTATTAGTTATAATTATTATTTAGTTTTCAATTATAGAATTGAATACTACCACCTATGCACTTTTTATGTCTGATGTCCTTGCCATTGCACTGTGATCCCTGAAGTAGTTTTTTTTTTTTTTTTTAAATATTAGCAGCAGTTGATTGAGAAGAATGTGGCAGCAGATCCAGCATCCACTTTATTTCACATTTCTTGGACTGAATACTCCCATAAAACTTCATTTGTTGAATATTGATATCAAAATCTTTGTCAGAACTTCTTAATTTCATCACTTGTTTGATCTTCATACTCCAATACTTGTTTGCTTTCAGAAGTTTCTATTCGAGTAGCTGTATCAGTGTGACTGAAATTATTGTGATTTGACATTTTTTATCTCACATTTGCATTCACAACTCTTTTACAATGTACCAGAAAGTAAAATTCAAGGGGGGGGGCATAACATGAGAGCAAAGCCCTCTCAATTGCATCAGCTTTTTTACCTTGCATACACTCTCATATCATGTGACCAAACACATATGTCAATGAAACAGGTTTCATAAATAGATAAATTAGAGAAACTATGGTTATTCCTTTTTTTTAATTATTCCAAACAAAAGTAAACATGTATAAGTAAAAATAAATGAATTTTTCTTGTATTGAGTCATATTGACCTGAACAATACATTAAGTATTAAATGAAAAATAATCCTTAGAAACTAGAATGTACCTAAATCCCTCTAGGAGGACATATTTATATTATTTATCATGTCAAGAAGTTTCATGAAAATACCTCCTGTACTATATATATTTTTTATGAACATATAAACTTTATTTTGGGTCACATTATTTTATTTTGGGACCTGAACAGAACAGCAAGGTTAAACTTATCAAGAATTAGCTTTTCTTCATATTTTTGTATGGGAGACACCAGAAGTTGTTTATAATGATACTGTGTAAATTGCATATTGATTTTTTGAATTTATACATAATTCAACTTTAGTTATTTGATAATATTACTATTAGTACTGAATCATATATTTTTTTCAGCATTAGAGAAATTTTTAAAAATTATAAGTAAATATCACTGCTTGAAATGTGGAAAATTTAAAATCTCTTGCCATATGATTTGAATTGAAAAATGTTTTATTCTGCATCCTCATAGCAATTTTTAAAAAATATTTCTTGATAAAACTTTCATGAAAAACAAAGCATAATATGTAGATATTTATATTTGTATATATAAAGTTTATGTTTCATTTTGAGATAAGAATTGATCATCCATCTACTCTTCTTAAATAGTCCCCCCCTTATTTTTTAAAACAATGGTAATTAGATTTCAGCTATTCTTGAGACCTGTAGTAAATACTCAGAATATGTTTATCTACCTATTGCTTATGTACCCACAATATATCATTGGTAATATAAACTAATTACTCTGTAAAATTCACTTTGAAGAATTGAAAATGAAAAATGCATAAATAAAGCTGATAATAGAAATTGGTTTTTGATAAAATTATCTATAATATGTTTTTAAACTGTAAACTTTAAATTATGCAATGATGTTAAATGATATTTAATTTAAAGAACTTCCTTAATGTACGATAAATGCTTATCTACATGTAAGAAAAATTATAATTAAAAGTATCTACAGAAATGAATCATACAAGAAATTTTTGATAAAAAATTGATTTTATAAACCTATCATTAAACGGAAATTCCTTTTTTCAAATTAATTGAAATGTACAGAATTTGTTATTGTTCTGTAAATAAGACTTATACAGAAGGCAATACAAGACTTTTTCATAAGTTATACAGTTTAAGTGTGCAGCATTACAAAGTAATATTTAAAAACAATCTGAACTTCTCAAATTTTGAAGTGTGTAAACATGTCTTAATGTTTTGTTTATGTGTAGAAAATCATTATTTTTATATCACAACTTTATAACAGATACAATCCAGTTTTTTTACTTGAGAGATAATATTCTACTTTGGATTTTATGACCAATTACAGGTATATGATTGAAAATTATCAAATACCTTGGTGATGGATAATTAAATTAATTTAAAATAAATCTTGACATCAAAATCTTGATACCTACATCGATCAATCTTATTTATTTGTTTTAAATCAATAATATTATTGACAATACACTGATAATAAATTTCTAAATAAAAGCAATATAATTCAATAGATTATCTTACATAAACCCCAAACATTACAAATATAAATCTTATTTTCTGTGTAGTACAATTCTAATAGTTTTCTTGTACTGCATAAAAATTATCAATTTGAGTTTCAATATATAAAAGCAGTAATGTTTGATTTTCTATTATTATAAGCAATCTTGTTTGATGTAAATTCTCTACCTTGAAATCCTTGCAAGTCAATCACTGTGTCTGAAAAACATTGGATCTGTATTTAATCACTTTTAGCTTATTTACTAAATATGGCTCGAAACATGGGGAATTTAACAAACAGTTTGGTCAGTCAACACACCCATTTGATTGCTTAGCAGCAAATAATGAACAGTTCATGTTTGAAGAATGTGATTTTATGTCCATATATTTTTTTTTCTTTTGATTCTTAGCTATAGGCAGAGGCATGCATTCCTTCAATGAGAATCATGAAATGGCACCTATGGAAAGTACTGAAACAGGATTATCTATTTTTAAGCTGCAGTTATCACTTGTCACTGCCCATGAAATTGTATGTCACTGGGGAAATAAAACAAAACCTAAATAATTAAGTATTAAATATTTTTGAACTAATAATAACATTTACTGGCCGATTAGTACATCTTAATTACTTTATCAGATTAAGGAGAGAGTATTAAAATAAATGCCATAGTCATAAGAGAAATTTCTGTTAATAATCAATGGAAGTTCTATTCCCAAGGCTTTCTCTCTTACTCTGCAATTAAGGTTGTTTCCTATTTTTCTCGTATACAATTGAGAAATTTGGATCAGACTTCAAATGCTTTACAGGACATTGGGGAACAATAATCATGACATATAAATGTGGCATAAATCGAACAGTTTTATAGAATCTATCATATAAATATCTATTTTAAATGCTTTTTTTCCTACTTAAGTAAAACCAAAATTTGTCACCGAACTAAAATTGTAGTCATAAAATAACATTTCAAATTTCATTGATTTAAGTTATTCTATTTATAAGGTATTATGTTTATATACTCACAGATTCCCAACCTGTTGATAGATTTGGTTCAAAATATGAAACAGAATTTGCATTCTGAGTGATAAACTTGTGTCCTTTGGTTTCAACCAATTTTATATACCTAGTGCTTTCTTTTTTGGAATTATAGACTGAAATGGTAATTGAATAGACAGAATGGCAGAATTATTGAGAATTTAAAATGTGATTTTATTTAAAATTTGATAGAAATCTGCTGATTGGGTTTCAAGCTTGTATACCAAATTTCATCCTTATTGCTCAAAGTGTTTTTAGTTATTGTGCCCACAGATAGACATTATGTTAAAAATATATTCTTCTTAAATTCTGAAAATTTTAAAACAAGAATTTTATTTTAAGCAATTAAAGGGGGCAGTAAAGACTTTTCTGTTTTAATATGACTTTAAGGGTAAGGTAATTTTATTATTACTTTTCAAGTGATAGATCGGTGATATTATTTACTAAAAATGTGCAAAATGTTTATGAGATTTTCAATACTGTTAAAGCTATAGTTATTTTTAGCTTGCAATTTATAATTGAATGAAAATTTTCCTTATTTTACTAATTTAAGAATCTGTAGCCAAAAATTTATATCATTCTTTTATATTACATAATCTTCTTAACACAAAACTGAAGTAACTATTAGAAACTTGTGTGACATTAATGGGAAAAAAAGCTGTTTTACCTATTAAATTTATTTTTCTCCTAAGGATTTAAATTTTTTTGCTTTTCTTTATTAAGATTTTATCTATCGCGATTTTGAATATTTCAATTATAACTAATGATTAGAGTAAAAGAGCACCATCATTTGTTTGAAATACACTTTGTACTTAAGTATTAGCTGCAGGCCATTGCCAAAATTTAGATTTAAATGCATGTCGTTTACGAATATAAATAGACTAACACAGAATCTTTGGCGTTTTATTTGATGTTAATCTCATTTATGTATTTAATACAACTATTCATACTTGTGTAAAAGATATAAATGTGGCGCTTTTTTAATACAGTTGACTCTCAGTAATGCGGCAGATATCAAAATAGAAATTAATAAAGTTCCGCAACAATGAAGTTTATTTAAAAGATGCATTTAAATAACGAAGTTCAAGTTTATATACAAAATATGCTAAGTTAAAAAAATAATTATTCCTCATATAAATTGAATATTGAAAAATATGATTTCAAAATTTAGGCAGCAATTTATTTTACATTTTGCCAAGATAATTAAAGTTTTGCATTTCTATTAACATGTTCCAAGTCTGTTAATTCAAAACAAAAATACTCTTGCCCATATTATCGTGTTAACAAGATATGGGCAAAGCGTTATACTTGGGTATATCGATCAATAGATATATAAACATTTTAACGAAGAGTGGTTTTGAGTTCTAGGGATCTTGATTAGTGCAAATCTTCAGACGTTTTTCCGAAGTCACATCATGAAAATCATTATAATAAGTAGTTTTCCCTATAAGGAGTATATCTAAAATCTGGTCTTTGACAAATTATCTTTTTTGATGCCTGTGGGAGCCCCTCCGAAACTGTCTTGTATATTCCTCGTTAAAGATCATATCCTTCTACACCCTTATAAAATTGTAGACTTGAGCAAAACGACGAAAATCTTGCAAGACATTGGTGAACTGTGGTTAAGAAACATATATCTTTTACTTGAAATTAGCGTTTTTCGTGTTATTTTTACTTTAGTATATTTTGAACTCCTTTTTAGCGGCTGATTGATAGATACAAAGCTACAGTTATAGTCAAAAAATAACACGCCGAAATTCAGTGATTTAAATCGTTTTGTTTCACATGCTTTCGAAAGTACAGACCGTTAGACGGATATGGTTCAAAATTTGATGCCTACCCAAATTTTAGATAATTGACCTTTATACGAAATGTTATCGACCCAGCTTTTTGCGAATTTACTTGTATTTGAACTGCGTAGCAGACAAACTTCATTTGTATGAATTTCTTTCAAAATTTTTAGAGATTTACAAATTTGGTCGTAATTTCTTTTACCAAAAGAGTACGTATTTTCCTTAAGTTTAGCTTTTATAGATTAAGGGCAATAAGAATTGCCTTGATTTTTATTTTTTTGACATTTGTGTAAATTTTTGATAAAACCAGTTCCATCACATTTCTTGTTTGGCAGATGAACATATTTTGTAAGAATGTTGCCATATGGGTTTGATTTTTAAAAAAATGGTAAAACCATTGGATTTAATTGAGTCAACTTGCTCTTGCCTTGCTTCTCCCAAAGTGAGGACTACAAACTTTTCCTAGGTTTTTGTTCTGCTCTTTTTCTTTTTTTATTGGGTAGTTACAGGAGGTTTGCTTATTCAGTCTACAGAATTTAAAAAGGGATTATTAATTGAAATTCATATTGCGTTTTCATGAGCTTCATATTGCTTACATATATTAGATATGCATGATTTTCACTTTTTAATGTTTCTGTCATTTCATTTCGGTTAATTCTGATGGTTTTTATTCATTGAGCGGAAATCTAAATGAATAGTTTTAACTGTTTTAATGTAGACTTTTTGGATTTTTAATTTGAGTTTAATACGTATGTAGATGTCATTTGCAGTCTTTTTTTTCCGCGATAACTTATGAAAATATTGCTGTACAAAAATAATTTTTACATCATCTTAAAATTAAAAAAGATATATCATTTCAATGATGCATATTATTTTGCCTTATAAGTATTTTTCTATATTTAATCAATTAAAAAAGAATTTGAACATTGTTGTGCATCTGTAATGTCGCTTTCTAGCGCAGTTAATTCCATCGTGAGGAAGACCGTTTTACGGACATCTTTGTCGAATGTTGACCTGATGCCGGACCAATGTCACTCTGGGTTTGGCGACGACAGGCGAAAATTGAAGACACTAGGAATTTCGGTGATAGGACAAATAGGAAGAGAATTATGCTGATCATTCGAGACTTTCTGAACCCTGTTTCAAAAGCTATAAAAAGGCGACAAACCAAGCTAGAGTCAGTCGTTGTAGTGTCTAGTCAGTTGGGTAAATCAAGGGAAACTAAAGTATTGAGTGGAACTTGGGCGTTAGTAAATTGAGAAGTGAATTGTGCGTCAAGTCTTGGAGTCAAATATTGAAGTAACATCAAATCGTGTGAGTAGCCAGTTGTGCAGTAGTAAGGCGGTAATTGAAAACAGCTAAAGCAGTGGAAAAATAGCAGGCGCTTGAGGGACCAACGTGATCAGTCGTGGGAAGTTTTCTGTATCTGCTGAGTTTTATTTTACAGCTTTGGGTGTTATTGTGTTGGTATATCTACCTGTTAGCTACTAGGTATTGTTTTTTTGTTAGTGCCGCTTTTGTGTACGTCTCGGCTGTTTTTTGTCTTTTCGTGTCTTCGTTTTTAATAAAAGTATCTGTTATTGAGACCTGTTGACTGTTTCACCATACACCCACCTGTTGATTGTTTTCAAGTTTCCCGAACTTTCTGGTGAATTTCTTCTGAACAATATTTTCCTATCGAGAGTCGTAAGAATTCTGAACGAATGTTAAAGCCATCCCGAACAAAAACGTAAGGTTTTTAGAAGGATTCCAAAGTTATTGATAAAAGTTATTATTGAAATTAAAGGTGCTTTTTGTTTTAGTTTTACAATCCGAATTATTCTGTCTTTAAAACAAATCATAAATGCCAAAGCAGATTTCATATTCATTTCTAGGAAAAATCTGTAAAAGATTTACATTTAAATGATAAAAATGTTTGCTTTTAACTATGAAGAAAAATGCCAAATTTTGCATTATTTTAACTTAGGAATTATTTTACATTGCTAAAAGGCTTGAAATAACAAAATATATCATTTTTTTGCGAATTTCAGGGAATCTAGCAAAAAAAAGGGGGGGGGGAGTGCGTAATAAAATAAACAAAACAGCGTAAGGCGTCCTAAATAAAATTATGTATATGTCAGAATTTTAAGATTACAAAATAGTTTGCTGAATACGCCATTAATTTTTAATTACATAAAATATTTAGTTAAAAATGGTAGTAGCCATTAATCCTGGTGAACGAGCTGGTCGTCAGAGGCGATTATTACATTATAAATTAAAACTTTGTATTCTTCTTGATATAATATTAAAATATTTGTGAAATTTATAAATTTTATCGAGTATTATTTTTATGAATTTGTTATCTCTTACATAGTTTTGTGTTACACTAGAGTTTTCAAATAAAACTAGTTTCTAGTGAAAACTCTATTATCAGACAATATATAT